>CM060473.1:28582028-28714528 GCA_030544235.1 Lepturacanthus savala
GAAATCTGGTTTACAAATAAACCTGCCTCGCCTTAAAAAAATAATAAAAAATAAATAAAAATGAAATATATATTTGAAAAATAAACATTTTAATAAAATAAAAAAATAAATATAGAAAATAAAAAAATGAAATATATATTTGAAAAATAAACAAACATTTAAATAAAATATTAAATAAAATATAAATAAATATAAAAATTAAAATAAAAAAAATAAAAACATTTTAATAAAATATCAAATTAAATAAAACATTTTAAAACAAAAAAATAAAATATATATTTGAAAACTAAATAATTTTAATAAAATATCAAATTAAATAAAACATTTTTAAAAAATAAAAAAATGAAATATATATTTGAAAACTAAATAATAATTTTAATAAAATATCAAATTAAATATAAAAAATGAATAAAAATCATAAATAAATAAAAACCTAATCAATAAAGCTCCGTACCTGAATGTAGTGCAGCAGCAGCTCATCAAATGGAATCCTGTGCTCCTCGGTGTACGGCAGGATGCTGCTCTCCACCGTAGCAGCGATCAACTCTGGAGCCGGAACTTTATCCAACATGAAGAAAGCGACTCTGCGAACGCTTCCCTTTAAAATCCATCAAGAAAATCTGTTTTTAACACTAAAACACATTAAATGTACCAGGATTAAAACACATATGACCAAAGAATGTTTATACAAGACAATAAATGGGTAGAAGTCAGATTATAACATGGAATTAAATTATGTTTATTATAATATGAATTGTAGAAACGTCATAGATTCAACATTATTTCTTATTATCACACGTCTGGAACTATTTATTCTCATGTGCTGCAGAACATGTTTTATATTAGTTATGTGATTAGTTATGTAAAAGTTGATTATTATAAATTTAAAAACATTCTACAAAGAGGTTTAATTTTTCCCTTAATTGGTATTTATAGCAGGACCTTTACAGCTTCAACCTTTATGGTTATTCATGGTTAAAACATAGATTAAAACACGTCTGATATATTCATACATATGATGTGACGAGGAGGATGATGGTATTCATTCATTATTTTATCCTGGTTTTATGTTTTTATCTTTCATTTTAATTTGAATGAAGATCGATCTTATAAAACAACATCAAATAAAACATAAAATCCAAAACAAACCTTCTCAAAGACTGAAAGTGAGAGTTTACAGTTGTATTTCCTGTGGAGGTTGAGCAGCTGATGGAGGTTGGACACCAGAGATTTTAGGTTCTCCAACTCCTCCGATCCATAGTTTTCATCCTTAGAAAACAAAATAAAAGCAGAGAACAGACCACGGATCACACGGAGCCATGATAATTAAATGATGATTCAGCCACAGGTAGAATCATCAGTGTTTCTGACGTACAGACGTCATCCACGT
The DNA here is from genome assembly GCA_030544235.1 of Lepturacanthus savala. Taxonomy (NCBI): domain Eukaryota; kingdom Metazoa; phylum Chordata; class Actinopteri; order Scombriformes; family Trichiuridae; genus Lepturacanthus; species Lepturacanthus savala. The sequence continues at coordinate 28,583,419 of CM060473.1, forward strand.
CCATAAAGAGGGAACTCCCAGCGTCGCCATGTCCAACCCGTTCTGTGGCCACGAACCCTGGAAAAAACACGTTTATAATCAGTTTAAACAATAAAAAATATCAATATATATGTAATCAATACAAGGAGAAATAGTCCAATATAAAATCAATAGTTTCACTATAGAAATCAAACCAATGCCTTTGTCTCATAATCATCATATTTCTATTGATAATCATTAAATCACTTAAACCACTAATCAACTTTAAAGTGTCCACATTCCTTATTAAAAATAGATAATTAATCAATAATCATTGTTAAGCACTGATAAGAAATAGTTTATATCAATATATGTTTTAGTTTCATCACCACCTCTATGTTTATCTATTAAAAGTAGGTCATTACAATAAAATGACCCCAAATATTTGAAAGAAAAATCAATAATTATCGATATTAATCAATGTTTCATTGCCATAGTTTCAACTGGTGATTCAGTCTCACTGTGTTTCCTCCAGTGACACTGTAGATTCATTTTTGATATAAAACAAAACCTTATTAAACCTTATTATAAAATTACAGATTAAATTGACTAAAATCAAGACAAAACTTGAAATAAGCTAAATTATCTTCCAATAGACAAAGATAATTCTGTTAAATATTGGACTAATTCTAGATTTAATCTTGATTGCAGTGCATCAACAGTATATTCAACTATTTCCTTATCGTATTAATGACGTGGACACTGACCACATATATGAATATCATTTATTTCCTTATCGTATTAATGACGTGGATACTGACCACATATATGAATATCATTTATTTCCCAGGCAGAGTTTAAAACACACATTTCAATGATTCTATTCTCCTTTCTACCTTTTCTCTTAATTCCAGATTTCTGGCTCTCTGCTCAAGCCACCGAGCCAGAATGACCTGCAGGTTCATCAGAGAAACAAACGTTAAAAACACGTTTTATATATAGTCCACATTTATATATAGGCCACACTTATATATAGGCCACACTTATATATAGGCCACATTCATATATAGGCCACACTCATATATAGGCCACACTCATATATAGGCCACATTTATATATAGGCCACATTTATATATAGGCCACATTTATATATAGGCCACACTCATATATAGGCCACACTCATATATAGGCCACACTCATATATAGGCCACATTTATATATAGGCCACATTTATATATAGGCCACATTTATATATAGGCCACATTTATATATAGGCCACATTCATATATAGGCCACATTCATATATAGGCCACATTCATATATAGGCCACATTCATATATAGGCCACATTCATATATAGGCCACATTCATATATAGGCCACATTTATATATAGGCCACACTCATATATAGGCCACACTTATATATAGGCCACACTTATATATAGGCCACATTCATATATAGGCCACACTCATATATAGGCCACATTCATATATAGGCCACATTCATATATAGGCCACATTCATATATAGGCCACATTCATATATAGGCCACATTCATATATAGGCCACATTTATATATAGGCCACATTCATATATAGGCCACATTTATATATAGGCCACATTTATATATAGGCCACATTTATATATAGGCCACATTTATATATAGGCCACATTTATATATAGGCCACATTCATATATAGGCCACATTCATATATAGGCCACATTCATATATAGGCCACATTTATATATAAATCCATGTATATTTAGATAAATCCAGAGATGTAGATAAATCCAAGTATATCCAGATATTTAGATAAATACAGATAAATGTAGGTATATCCAGGTACATCCAGATATAATAGAATAGATATATAATATAACATATATCCAGATATTCTTTAGATAAATCCAGATATAATTAGATAAATCCAGATATAATTAGATAAATCCAGATATAATTAGATAAATCCAGATAAATCCAGATATTTTTAGATATATCCGGATATTTTTAGATAAATCCAGATATTTTTTAGATATATCCAGATATTTTTAGATAAATTCAGATATAATTAGATAAATCCAGATATATTTAGATAAATCCAGATATATTTAGATAAATCCAGATATATTTAGATAAATCCAGATATATTTAGATAAATCCAGATATATTTAGATAAATCCAGAAATAATTAGATAAATCCAGATATAATTAGATAAATCCAGATAAATCCAGATATTTTTAGATATATCCGGATATTTTTAGATAAATCTGGATATTTTTACATATATCCAGATATTTTTTAGATATATCCAGATATTTTTAGATAAATCCGGATATTTTTAGATAAATCTGGATATTTTTAGATAAATTCAGATATAATTAGATAAATCCAGATATATCCAGATATATTTAGATAAATCCAGATATATTTAGATAAATCCAGATATATTTAGATAAATCCAGATATTTTTACATATATCCAGATATTTTTTAGATATATCCAGATATTTTTAGATAAATCCGGATATTTTTAGATAAATTCAGATATATTTAGATAAATCCAGATATTTTTAGATAAATCCAGAAATAATTAGATAAATCCAGAAATAATTAGATAAATCCAGAAATAATTAGATAAATCCAGAAATAATTAGATAAATCCAGAAATAATTAGATAAATCCAGAAATAATTAGATAAATCCAGAAATAATTAGATAAATCCAAGTATATCCAGATATTTAGATAAATCCAGACATAATTAGATAAATCCAGAAATAATTAGATAAATCCAGACATAATTAGATAAATCCAGATATATCCAGATAAATCCAGAAATAATTAGATAAATCCAGACATAATTAGATAAATCCAGATATATCCAGATAAATCCAGAAATAATTAGATAAATCCAGACATAATTAGATAAATCCAGATATATCCAGATAAATCCAGAAATAATTAGATAAATCCAGACATAATTAGATAAATCCAGATATATCCAGATAAATCCAGACATGATTAAATAAATCCAGATATATCCAGATATTTTTAGATAAATCCAGATATTTTTAGATAAATCCAGACATAATTAGATAAATCCAGATATATCCAGATAAATCCAGACATAATTAGATAAATCCAGACATAATTAGATAAATCCAGACATATCCAGATAAATCCAGACATGATTAAATAAATCCAGATATATCCAGATATTTTTAGATAAATCCAGATAAATCCAGATATATCCAGATATTTTTAGATAAATCCAGATATATCCAGATATTTTTAGATAAATACAGATAAATCCAGATATATCCAGATATATCCAGATAAATCCAGACATAATTAGATAAATCCAGACATAATTAGATAAATCCAGATATATCCAGATATTTTTAGATAAATCCAGATAAATCCAGATATATCCAGATATTTTTAGATAAATCCAGATAAATCCAGATATATCCAGATATTTTTAGATAAATACAGATAAATCCAGATATATCCAGATATTTTTAGATAAATACAGATAAATCCAGATATATCCAGATATTTTTAGATAAATACAGATAAATCCAGATATTTTTTAGATAAATACAGATAAATCCAGATATTTTTAGATAAATACAGATAAATCCAGATATATCCAGATATTTTTAGATAAATCCAGATATATCCAGATATTTTTAGATAAATACAGATAAATCCAGATATATCCAGATATTTTTAGATAAATACAGATAAATCCAGATATTTTTAGATAAATACAGATAAATCCAGATATATCCAGATATTTTTAGATAAATCCAGATAAATCCAGATATTTTTAGATAAATCCAGATAAATCCAGATATTTTTAGATAAATACAGATAAATCCAGATATATCCAGATATTTTTAGATAAATCCAGATATATCCAGATATTTTTAGATAAATCCAGATATATCCAGATATTTTTAGATAAATACAGATAAATCCAGATATATCCAGATATTTTTAGATAAATACAGATAAATCCAGATATATCCAGATATTTTTTTGATAAATACAGATAAATCCAGATATTTTTAGATAAATACAGATAAATCCAGATATATCCAGATATTTTTAGATAAATCCAGATAAATAGATATATCCAGATATTTTTAGATAAATCCAGATAAATCCAGATATATCCAGATATTTTTTAGATAAATACAGATAAATCCAGATATATCCAGATATTTTTTAGATAAATCCAGATAAATCCAGATATATCCAGATATTTTTAGATAAATCCAGATAAATCTAGATATATCCAGATATTTTTAGATAAATCCAGATATATCCAGATATTTTTAGATAAATACAGATAAATCCAGATATATCCAGATATATCCAGATAAATCCAGACATAATTAGATAAATCCAGACATAATTAGATAAATCCAGACATAATTAGATAAATCCAGATATATCCAGATAAATCCAGACATGATTAAATAAATCCAGATATATCCAGATATTTTTAGATAAATCCAGATAAATCCAGATATATCCAGATATTTTTAGATAAATCCAGATATATCCAGATATTTTTAGATAAATACAGATAAATCCAGATATATCCAGATATATCCAGATAAATCCAGACATAATTAGATAAATCCAGACATGATTAAATAAATCCAGATATATCCAGATATTTTTAGATAAATCCAGATAAATCCAGATATATCCAGATATTTTTAGATAAATCCAGATAAATCCAGATATATCCAGATATTTTTAGATAAATACAGATAAATCCAGATATATCCAGATATTTTTAGATAAATACAGATAAATCCAGATATATCCAGATATTTTTAGATAAATACAGATAAATCCAGATATTTTTTAGATAAATACAGATAAATCCAGATATTTTTAGATAAATACAGATAAATCCAGATATATCCAGATATTTTTAGATAAATCCAGATATATCCAGATATTTTTAGATAAATACAGATAAATCCAGATATATCCAGATATTTTTAGATAAATACAGATAAATCCAGATATTTTTAGATAAATACAGATAAATCCAGATATATCCAGATATTTTTAGATAAATCCAGATAAATCCAGATATTTTTAGATAAATCCAGATAAATCCAGATATTTTTAGATAAATACAGATAAATCCAGATATATCCAGATATTTTTAGATAAATCCAGATATATCCGGATATTTTTAGATAAATTCAGATATATTTAGATAAATCCAGATATTTTTAGATAAATCCAGAAATAATTAGATAAATCCAGAAATAATTAGATAAATCCAGAAATAATTAGATAAATCCAGAAATAATTAGATAAATCCAGAAATAATTAGATAAATCCAGAAATAATTAGATAAATCCAGAAATAATTAGATAAATCCAAGTATATCCAGATATTTAGATAAATCCAGACATAATTAGATAAATCCAGAAATAATTAGATAAATCCAGACATAATTAGATAAATCCAGATATATCCAGATAAATCCAGAAATAATTAGATAAATCCAGACATAATTAGATAAATCCAGATATATCCAGATAAATCCAGAAATAATTAGATAAATCCAGACATAATTAGATAAATCCAGATATATCCAGATAAATCCAGAAATAATTAGATAAATCCAGACATAATTAGATAAATCCAGATATATCCAGATAAATCCAGACATGATTAAATAAATCCAGATATATCCAGATATTTTTAGATAAATCCAGATATTTTTAGATAAATCCAGACATAATTAGATAAATCCAGATATATCCAGATAAATCCAGACATAATTAGATAAATCCAGACATAATTAGATAAATCCAGACATAATTAGATAAATCCAGATATATCCAGATAAATCCAGACATGATTAAATAAATCCAGATATATCCAGATATTTTTAGATAAATCCAGATAAATCCAGATATATCCAGATATTTTTAGATAAATACAGATAAATCCAGATATTTTTAGATAAATACAGATAAATCCAGATATATCCAGATATTTTTAGATAAATCCAGATAAATCCAGATATTTTTAGATAAATCCAGATAAATCCAGATATTTTTAGATAAATACAGATAAATCCAGATATATCCAGATATTTTTAGATAAATCCAGATATATCCGGATATTTTTAGATAAATTCAGATATATTTAGATAAATCCAGATATTTTTAGATAAATCCAGAAATAATTAGATAAATCCAGAAATAATTAGATAAATCCAGAAATAATTAGATAAATCCAGAAATAATTAGATAAATCCAGAAATAATTAGATAAATCCAGAAATAATTAGATAAATCCAAGTATATCCAGATATTTAGATAAATCCAGACATAATTAGATAAATCCAGAAATAATTAGATAAATCCAGACATAATTAGATAAATCCAGATATATCCAGATAAATCCAGAAATAATTAGATAAATCCAGACATAATTAGATAAATCCAGATATATCCAGATAAATCCAGAAATAATTAGATAAATCCAGACATAATTAGATAAATCCAGATATATCCAGATAAATCCAGAAATAATTAGATAAATCCAGACATAATTAGATAAATCCAGATATATCCAGATAAATCCAGACATGATTAAATAAATCCAGATATATCCAGATATTTTTAGATAAATCCAGATATTTTTAGATAAATCCAGACATAATTAGATAAATCCAGATATATCCAGATAAATCCAGACATAATTAGATAAATCCAGACATAATTAGATAAATCCAGACATAATTAGATAAATCCAGATATATCCAGATAAATCCAGACATGATTAAATAAATCCAGATATATCCAGATATTTTTAGATAAATCCAGATAAATCCAGATATATCCAGATATTTTTAGATAAATCCAGATATATCCAGATATTTTTAGATAAATACAGATAAATCCAGATATATCCAGATATATCCAGATAAATCCAGACATAATTAGATAAATCCAGACATAATTAGATAAATCCAGATATATCCAGATATTTTTAGATAAATCCAGATAAATCCAGATATATCCAGATATTTTTAGATAAATCCAGATAAATCCAGATATATCCAGATATTTTTAGATAAATACAGATAAATCCAGATATATCCAGATATTTTTAGATAAATACAGATAAATCCAGATATATCCAGATATTTTTAGATAAATACAGATAAATCCAGATATTTTTTAGATAAATACAGATAAATCCAGATATTTTTAGATAAATACAGATAAATCCAGATATATCCAGATATTTTTAGATAAATCCAGATATATCCAGATATTTTTAGATAAATACAGATAAATCCAGATATATCCAGATATTTTTAGATAAATACAGATAAATCCAGATATTTTTAGATAAATACAGATAAATCCAGATATATCCAGATATTTTTAGATAAATCCAGATAAATCCAGATATTTTTAGATAAATCCAGATAAATCCAGATATTTTTAGATAAATACAGATAAATCCAGATATATCCAGATATTTTTAGATAAATCCAGATATATCCAGATATTTTTAGATAAATCCAGATATATCCAGATATTTTTAGATAAATACAGATAAATCCAGATATATCCAGATATTTTTAGATAAATACAGATAAATCCAGATATATCCAGATATTTTTTTGATAAATACAGATAAATCCAGATATTTTTAGATAAATACAGATAAATCCAGATATATCCAGATATTTTTAGATAAATCCAGATAAATAGATATATCCAGATATTTTTAGATAAATCCAGATAAATCCAGATATATCCAGATATTTTTTAGATAAATACAGATAAATCCAGATATATCCAGATATTTTTTAGATAAATCCAGATAAATCCAGATATATCCAGATATTTTTAGATAAATCCAGATAAATCTAGATATATCCAGATATTTTTAGATAAATCCAGATATATCCAGATATTTTTAGATAAATACAGATAAATCCAGATATATCCAGATATATCCAGATAAATCCAGACATAATTAGATAAATCCAGACATAATTAGATAAATCCAGACATAATTAGATAAATCCAGATATATCCAGATAAATCCAGACATGATTAAATAAATCCAGATATATCCAGATATTTTTAGATAAATCCAGATAAATCCAGATATATCCAGATATTTTTAGATAAATCCAGATATATCCAGATATTTTTAGATAAATACAGATAAATCCAGATATATCCAGATATATCCAGATAAATCCAGACATAATTAGATAAATCCAGACATGATTAAATAAATCCAGATATATCCAGATATTTTTAGATAAATCCAGATAAATCCAGATATATCCAGATATTTTTAGATAAATCCAGATAAATCCAGATATATCCAGATATTTTTAGATAAATACAGATAAATCCAGATATATCCAGATATTTTTAGATAAATACAGATAAATCCAGATATATCCAGATATTTTTAGATAAATACAGATAAATCCAGATATTTTTTAGATAAATACAGATAAATCCAGATATTTTTAGATAAATACAGATAAATCCAGATATATCCAGATATTTTTAGATAAATCCAGATATATCCAGATATTTTTAGATAAATACAGATAAATCCAGATATATCCAGATATTTTTAGATAAATACAGATAAATCCAGATATTTTTAGATAAATACAGATAAATCCAGATATATCCAGATATTTTTAGATAAATCCAGATAAATCCAGATATTTTTAGATAAATCCAGATAAATCCAGATATTTTTAGATAAATACAGATAAATCCAGATATATCCAGATATTTTTAGATAAATCCAGATATATCCAGATATTTTTAGATAAATCCAGATATATCCAGATATTTTTAGATAAATACAGATAAATCCAGATATATCCAGATATTTTTAGATAAATACAGATAAATCCAGATATATCCAGATATTTTTTTGATAAATACAGATAAATCCAGATATTTTTAGATAAATACAGATAAATCCAGATATATCCAGATATTTTTAGATAAATCCAGATAAATAGATATATCCAGATATTTTTAGATAAATCCAGATAAATCCAGATATATCCAGATATTTTTTAGATAAATACAGATAAATCCAGATATATCCAGATATTTTTTAGATAAATCCAGATAAATCCAGATATATCCAGATATTTTTAGATAAATCCAGATAAATCTAGATATATCCAGATATTTTTAGATAAATCCAGATATATCCAGATATTTTTAGATAAATCCAGATATATCCAGATATTTTTAGATAAATCCAGATAAATCCAGATATATCCAGATATTTTTAGATAAATACAGATAAATCCAGATATATCCAGATATTTTTAGATAAATCCAGATATATCCAGATATTTTTAGATAAATACAGATAAATCCAGATATATCCAGATATTTTTAGATAAATACAGATAAATCCAGATATTTTTTAGATAAATACAGATAAATCCAGATATTTTTAGATAAATACAGATAAATCCAGATATATCCAGATATTTTTAGATAAATCCAGATATATCCAGATATTTTTAGATAAATACAGATAAATCCAGATATATCCAGATATTTTTAGATAAATACAGATAAATCCAGATATTTTTAGATAAATACAGATAAATCCAGATATATCCAGATATTTTTAGATAAATCCAGATAAATCCAGATATTTTTAGATAAATCCAGATAAATCCAGATATTTTTAGATAAATACAGATAAATCCAGATATATCCAGATATTTTTAGATAAATCCAGATATATCCAGATATTTTTAGATAAATCCAGATATATCCAGATATTTTTTTGATAAATACAGATAAATCCAGATATTTTTAGATAAATACAGATAAATCCAGATATATCCAGATATTTTTAGATAAATCCAGATAAATCCAGATATATCCAGATATTTTTTAGATAAATACAGATAAATCCAGATATATCCAGATATTTTTTAGATAAATCCAGATAAATCCAGATATATCCAGATATTTTTAGATAAATCCAGATAAATCTAGATATATCCAGATATTTTTTTGATAAATACAGATAAATCCAGATATTTTTAGATAAATACAGATAAATCCAGATATATCCAGATATTTTTAGATAAATCCAGATAAATCCAGATATATCCAGATATTTTTTAGATAAATACAGATAAATCCAGATATATCCAGATATTTTTTAGATAAATCCAGATAAATCCAGATATAATTAGATAAATCCAGGTATATCCAGATATGTCCTACCTGTCCTCGGGGCAGCACTCTCCTCACAAACGGAACAAAGACCGTCCTGAACCAGGGACAGAGGTGTTGTGAGGGCAGATCCTCTGGAACAGCAGCCAGGACAGATTCAAGGCTGATGTTATCGAAGTCAGACGCGATCTGACCCTGGTACAGAAATAAGACAATAAAAAACTAACAATCACAGCAAAGACATCATAAAACAGGTCATTAACACAGGTTATTAAACCATTTAAACACATTTTTCAAAATTTTCTTTTAATCGAAAATTGATTTTATGTTCAGTCATATTTTCTTACATCTTTCACTTTGTTTAAATTGAGTGTGTGTGTATATATATATAAAATTATTACTGTTTTATTATTATTTATTATTATTATTATACGACAACCATCATCATTCATCATCATACATGTATATACACATATCATACATATATATTTCAAAGATATTAATGCTATATAGAAAAATTTAATTTAAAATAAATAGACTGTAAATAAGAAATAATATATTCCTTTAAATATATTTATTTTGAAAAAAAAAATTTGAAGTAAGAAATAATTTCTTAGTTTCTTTAAAGCTTTCTAAAATAATATAGAATATATTTTAAGAAAAAATATAAATGTATATTTTTACACACACATATGTTTAATATATAAATTAAATAAAACAATATAAATCGCTAATTTACAATTAATATATATCTATATATATAAATAATTATTAAATAATTATTAAATTATTTATTGTGTTTAAATGGACTGGACTGCAGTTATGAGAACCATTGGAGATGAATAAAGTCATTACTCATCCATCCATTATCTATCTAGTAACATTCAGGAGTATTTTATTTAGAGTATAACATGACAGAGACGTCATTAACTCTATAATTCCATGTATTTATAGCAGTAATTCTATTTGCTGCTGTTGTCACCTCGTGTCTGAGCCACAGCAGCTGAGCTCCCTTCAGGTCTCCTTCTCTGAGGTGGGTCACAACTTCTCCTAAATGGTCTGTGCTGTTCAGAAACTCAATCCAGGCGATGCCGCTGTAGAGGACGGAGCCAAACACTGAGCTCACAGCTGTGTTTGTTATAAATATATCATAATATTCATTAGAATCAACCAGGGAGAGTGTTTACTTGAAGTTGTCAGGGCCGTGGAGGCTGCAGAACGTGGCCAGTCGGGCCAGAGCCTCCTGGATGTGGAGGGACGGGTCCTGGGAGGCGGCGTGGTTCAGCATCTTCTCTGCTGTCTCAAAGCTGGGCCACGGAGCCTTCAGACAGTACTCCACCACATACTGCTCATCCTAGGAAAAAAACACACAGCTTTCAGACAGTACTCCACCACATACTGCTCATCCTAGGAAAAAAAACACAGCCTTCAGACAGTACTCCACCACATACTGCTCATCCTAGGAAAAAAAACACAGCCTTCAGACAGTACTCCACCACATACTGCTCATCCTAGGAAAAAAACACAGCCTTCAGACAGTACTCCACCACATACTGCTCATCCTAGGAAAAAAAACAACAACACAGCTTTCAGACAGTATTCCACCACATACTGCTCATCCTAGGAAAAAAACACACAGCTTTCAGACAGTACTCCACCACATACTGCTCATCCTAGGAAAAAAAACACAGCCTTCAGACAGTACTCCACCACATACTGCTCATCCTAGGAAAAAAAACACAGCCTTCAGACAGTACTCCACCACATACTGCTCATCCTAGGAAAAAAACACAGCCTTCAGACAGTACTCCACCACATACTGCTCATCCTAGGAAAAAAAAAAAAAAACACAGCTTTCAGACAGTATTCCACCACATACTGCTCATCCTAGGAAAAAAACACACAGCTTTCAGACAGTACTCCACCACATACTGCTCATCCTAGGAAAAAAACACACAGCTTTCAGACAGTACTCCACCACATACTGCTCATCCTAGGAAAAAAACACAGCCTTCAGACAGTACTCCACCACATACTGCTCATCCTAGGAAAAAAAAAAAAAACACAGCTTTCAGACAGTACTCCACCACATACTGCTCATCCTAGGAAAAAAACACACAGCTTTCAGACAGTACTCCACCACATACTGCTCATCCTAGGAAAAAAACACAGCCTTCAGACAGTACTCCACCACATACTGCTCATCCTAGGAAAAAAAAAAAACACAGCCTTCAGACAGTACTCCACCACATACTGCTCATCCTAGGAAAAAAAACAAAGCCTTCAGACAGTACTCCACCACATACTGCTCATCCTAGGAAAAAAAACAAAGCCTTCAGACAGTACTCCACCACATACTGCTCATCCTAGGAAAGAAAACAAAGCCTTCAGACAGTACTCAACCACATACTGCTCATCCTAGGAAAAAAAAACACAGCCTTCAGACAGTACTCCACCACATACTGCTCATCCTAGGAAAAAAAAACACAGCCTTCAGACAGTACACCACCACATACTGCTCATTCTCATGTGTGAGTGTGTTAGCATGTGTGTGTATGTGTGTTTTTCAGTTTTTCCTAAACTCTCCATCCTCCTCACCGTGATTTTCTTCAGGTTGACCTTTGCTTCTTCTACGAGCTCAGACAACACGTCGTGTCCGTATCCTCCGACTGAGGCCGAGGCCAGCTGCTCCAGGACGAAATCCAGCTTCACTTTATACACCAGCTGACAAAAAGCAGCAACAACAGTTAGAAACTCACTTCACTTCATCAGCCCCTTTCTACTCGATTGTTAACCCTCATCAGGTTGAGCTACAGTCACCTTACTGTTATATTAAAGGAACACACTCACCTCTAAATCCAGCTCAAATGCGATGGCAAACTTTTCAGCTTCTTCAAACATGTGTTTGTGAAGGAGTCTGCTCAGCCTAGAACAGTTTAAACGTGAAATAAATCTAATTATACTTTGCTGCATGAATTATTACAAGTGAATCCAATAATTAATGTTAAAATGAGCTACCTGTTCTCAGGTAAAGCCTCAGTGAAGCATCGGACAACGACAGAAGATACAGGCTCTCCACGACTATTTGATGAAGAACAAGGAGGAAAATATAAAAATAGTGACGACATCGTGTTTTACTACAGATAAAAATACTTTATTTAGTGTTGGAGCTGAGGTTTAATGCTCAAAGCTGAACCTGGATCAGCTTTTTATTTATTTTAACAGGTTAAACAACATTCACCACATCAGTTAAATACTAAAGAGTCATCGGTCCAACTCTCACCTTTCTGGGTTCTCACAAATCCCCTCGACTAAATAAATCGTGTCCTGAAATCAGACAGAAGTGATTTAAATATCAGGAATGTGAAGTTAATACAAGGATTTAATTATTGAGGATTCTTTACCATGTTTATTTGTGTTTGGACAAGACACGAAACCGAGGAGACGTCCAGAGAGTAGCACACATCCATGGAGGGAAAACTTCGGATTTGAAGGGAATTTATCTGAAAATTAAAAAAATAAATAAAAATAGTGAATCTATAATTCTGTGTATGAACATAAATAAAAGCTTCATGACCCCCTGCAGTACCTCAAGGTACCACCAGGGGGACACAGACCCCTATTTGAGAACCCCTGTAATAGAAGGTTAAAGGAGTTTCTATTGATTCATATGTGGATACCTGACTGTTGTCCTGTTTTGTCAGTGTGATCATCTTCATGCTGCCTTTGTCTTGGCTGTAAAATTCACACAGATTAATTAAATATCCACTGTTTTAATTAGACATATAGCTTCATGCTGCAGGCTGTCATCTAACATCAACACGTACGCCATCGTGGGGGCGGAGCCACATTCCGTGGCGAGCTGAAAGTCACGTATGGCGAGATCCGGCCAACAACGGATCATCACGAGAAACTGAACGTCCCACAGACTCAGGACGTCCTGACAGGAAAAGAAGAAACTCAAAGTCATTCTGGTTCCATTATAAATTATTCAGATTTAAAACCTCAGACACGTTTAATAAACACGTTCCTCACCTCCGTGTCCAGGATATACATCAGATTCTCCACCACCACCATCTTCTTCACACCTTTAAAGAAGACGTTTTACAGTATATAGATGATGAAACTCACGCTCAATCTATTTATTACAAATTTACTGTTTTAATCACAATTTATAATTGTTTTGCAGCTGTTTTTTCTCCCTTTTATCCAGTACCTTTAACCAAATGCCAAATAAAATCAGCAGCTTTCTTGGTCTAAAAGCTCTAAAACCAAAGTAATTTAGTGTTAGTCGACTATAATCCAAAGTATTTTTGTCTAATTTTAGTCAACTGAAATACAACAAAGAGAAAATAGAACAAAAAGCCTGTAAATAATAAAACGAAACCTGTAAATATCAATAAAACAATGGCTTCTTCTTATTTAAAAGTTTTTTTAATATAAAAACATTTTTAGGCCTGAAATGTCAAATAGTGCAGCTGAAAAAGAAGAATGTTAAATTTTACCTAGAAGATAAAACTAGTTGGTAACATGTGTTTTTAATTGTTTAAAACATTTTTAATAGAGTTAAACACATTTAATCAAACTGAAAAACACATGAAAACTATTTTTTTTCTCAAAATGAACATCAAACTTTAGAAGAGCAGATCTCAGAATATTTAGAGTAGAAGGTTAACGTTGGCGTCTCCTTGAAGCTGAGACTTTCCTCCTCCACATATAATTATTTATATTTACATATATGTTTATTTCACCTGGTATCAAGCTGCTGTCGACTGAGTCAACCAGACGCATCTTTGACTCATGAGAATCCATCGTCCAGTGAGTCACGACGTTTTCTTTATCACCCTGTGAAAATATGAGGTGACAGATAATAAACATGGTTTACTTTGACCTTCTATTGTCTAAACTCCACATGTCCCATGAATAAATTCAGCTAATTAATAGTGAGAAAAAAAGTTGTTATATCTTTAAAAATATGGCTTTAAACTAGATAAAAAAATACTAATAAAACATCAGCTCCACATTGAGGCAGCCATGTTCTGACCTTTAAGATTTTAATTGATGCTAAATTATTAATTAGTCAGATTCTACATAGATTTAGTCATTTTTAGTGCAGAAACGTTACAGATTGGACCTTTAATTTTTATTCTTTAAACACATATACATTCATTTGCAATACATTTACATAACTATATGTGGTAAATACAGAAATTTAACTGCATCCACAGCCACTGACCGCGATCATTAAATGGATTTCATGGCCCAGAGTGAACATCACTGCTGTGCTGCAGCCTTCATCATGATGATCCTTCGTGCAGCAGAAGTCGACTCTGATCAGAGACTGAAGCTGAAACAGAGAAACGTCATTATTTTCCTGTCGTCAAAGAAGAAAATCTATTTTCTAGGAAGCAGAAAGTTTAACTCACTTCTTTTAAAGCTTCCACGTCCATCTTTTCAATGGCTGGGATCAGAAAAACAAATAGAGTTTACATTCGGTCGATTAATTAGGCTCCAAAAAACTAATTGACGTTATTTTTGTACCCGTTTCAATCTTTGCCAAAGAGAGGTTTGTAATTTGGAAGAATCCGTCCTCAATGAGAAGGAACACATGGTACATGCCTGTCAGAAAATAAAAACTTTATTAGACACAACAGAGAATTAATTCATGTTTATGTATTAAAGACATTTTACCCAAAGACGCTTTGTCCTCCTCTATGATCAGATAACGATAGGTTTTCTTCTCTCCACTGGACGGTTTAGACACCAGAGCCTGAAAAACATCAAGAAAACAAAGACGGAAAATAGGAAAAAAAGGCTGAAAATATCAATAAAACAAAGCTGGAAAATATTTTTTAAAAAAAGCCTGGAAATAATAAAACAAAGTCTGTAAATATCAATAAAACAAAGTCTGTAAATATCAATAAAATAAATCACAGCTCAAAAATCACATGATAAAACAAAGTATTTTTTACGGCTGGTACCTGCAGTTTCATATTCTTTTATATATTCTAATATTCTAGTCCACATATTTCTAATATATAATCTATATTTCATACCCTGGTGAGGATGATTCTCTTCTGTGGGACGTAGATCAGGTGCAGGTTTCCGTTTCTTTCACAGACGACCAGGAACTGTCCCTCCAGGCAAACGTCGATCACATCCACTGCAGTTTCTGAACAACAACAACTGGTGTTAACGTACAGGAGTTACTGGGACAGGTCAAAATAAATAGTAATAAATACTATTATACAGAAATCTACTCATTATTTTCTAGATTGATCATTTGGTCTAGAAAATGTAAAGAAGATGATGGAAAATATCAATTACTGGTCCCAAAAAATGATATTAAATTTACTGTCATAGAAATCAGAAAATAATCACTTCAATAGTTAAATAATGACTCCAAATTATTCATTGATGATTAAATAGTTGGGGATTTATGTAATAATTGGCAACTAATTGATTAATCACTGCAACAATAAAATAATATCAAATATATCATCAATACAATAAAATAATAGTTCAATATAAAATCAATAGTTTCACTATAAAATTCAAACAATTCTATTCCTTTGTCTCATCATATTTCTATTGATAATGGATCAATTATTGAATCATTTAACAGATAAACCACTAATCAACTTTAATATAAACTGGTCACATTCAGCCTTTTTTATCCTGGTCCTTAAATAAATTAATTAAATTAAAAACCAAAAAAAGTTATCAATAATCATCGTTCTCCACTGATATGACATATTTTAATGTTGTAGTTCTATCACCACCTCAATATTTATGGATTAAAAGTAGATCATTAAGCAGAAAATGACCCAAAATATTTAAAAGAAAATTATTAATATAAAATTATTAATTATAAACTTTATCAATGGGCCCTTTTTTTAAATATCACTCTATTCAAATGACACCAAACTATATTACCATTCACCTTATTGCTTTTACTTTATTTAATTATTTATTCTTTGTTACTTTTACATGTATATGTCTGTTTAGATTTATACTTTTAATAAAAAGCATTAATTTCAGATGTTTGTCCTTGTTGACAATAACAACAACAACAACAACCTTGAGTCTTGGATTCTATCTTTTTTTTTTAACAGTTTGGAGTCGACTTCCAGCCTCGACACAGAAAAATCTGTTTGCATCAGTGTCACAGAAACTAATTCCTACTTTAATGGAACTAATTCTCCATTCTGACAGATTAAAACCAGCAGGAAGATTAAAACAGGACGATAACGTGGTTGTTTTCTACCAAAGTGCAGCAGCAGCAGCACGGTCTGGTAGCTGTGGTCGAACAGGACGACGGTTTTATCAGCGACCACGATGTTCCAGTTTGATCCGCTGCAGGACGACAGATGAGGATCTGCCTCCACCTGCAAAAACAAAGTAAATAAAAAGCAGCATTTCAGGCTTAATGATAATAAATGGAGCAGGTTCAAACTCATGCAGGGCAAACAATGCTGATTGAAATGAAGACACCTCAAGTCTAGAGCTTCTTGATTTTTCATGATTTAAATTTACATTTTTCAGATTTTTCTAACCCTAACCTCCGAACCAAGGCGGGAGAATTCCTGCCTTAAACTGAAATGATGCCACTGATGTATTATTATACACTAAATATAGACTTTTTACCTCATTTGCGGTGGAGATTTTGACCAGCGTGTCCACCTGATATAAACCGCTGCCATTGTCCTCCTTAGAAACGCTGCTGAACCGGAGGGTGCTGGTGTCCTCGTTGGTGAGAAGTTCAACGTCGTTCCACATCTTCAGTTTATGGAGCTAAAATACACAGAAGCATTTAATCCTGACCTGGATATTATCACCTTTATTCCTCCTAAACATTATTGTACTTACTACAGAGTGAAATAGTACAATTTCATGGGTAATATAAAAGATATAGAATAATTTAATCCTGAGCAGGACGTTATTAATTTAATAATAATACCTCATAATAGTGCTTATGTACTTAATATCTGTTTACTTGAGTTTTTATATATTTCTATAAACTTTCAGTTTTATTCAACTACATTTTCCTGAAACATTATCATATTTACTACAGAGTAAAATAGTAAAATGTCATGAAGCCGAGTACCATTAAAGATATAGAATAATTTAATCTAGACATGGATGTTATTAACTTAACATTATGAGGGGGTTAGTATCAGTGGTGTAATGTCATAAAGTGATAAGTAAGATTAAGTTATTTTTAAGACATATCTGTCCTTTACTTGAATTTTTATAATTCTATCAACTTTTGCTTTTACTCCACTACATTTTTCTAAACATGTTTCTACTTACTACACAGTAAAATAGAAATTTGGTAGAAATACACTAATAAAAGAATGACAAAAGTAGTTTGGAAGACAATTCAGTTTAATATTCAGTTTGTACAAATGATGTGGAAACATGAAGCTTTCAAATACTGAGAATAAACTTTATTATTCTCAAAAGTCTTATTATTCTCAAAAAAATATATATTTTTTTAATTAACATCATCTACGTTGATATACAAGTACAATAAATATCAGATACTTAAAGACTTTTACTAGTTATATACTAATATTCCTGCAAATAATTACTTTATTCTCATAACTAAGACTTTATTATTGAAGAATTTAACTTCTACCAAAGTAATTTTCTGAGAAAATATTTGTCCTTAGCTTTCAGCTCCTTTATAAACTACTGATTAGTAGAAATAAAGTGAAGCTAGCTAACGTTGTCATTAATTGTAATTAAAGTCAACGCCTTAACGTCATGTTGCTATTAAGCTAGTAACGTTTCAGTCGGGAATTAGACAAAAAAACATTTTAAAGATGAGCTGCTGTTAACTTACGTTATAAACTCTGTGGAAATAAAATATAACACTAAAATATAGTTGGTAGTCGGTTAACTCACCAGTTTACCGAGATTATCGAGAAGCCAGAACACTTAGAAACTCCTAGAAATCACATATCCACAACATTAACCGGCTTTGGAATTTGGCGGGTTTCTATAGAGTAACAGGAAGTTAAATTAGTATTTAGCCCTGAGGTTTGTCTTCCAGGTGAAAATTTATTTCAGGTTATGTACATAATTTACAAATCTCGATCAGGATTATCATCCTTTAATCACCTTTAATTAAATTAAATTAAACGTTTAATTGATAATATTTGTTTGTGTTGCAGCGTTTTAGAGTCGGAGCTGCCTGGCAGACAAAAAACAGGGAAAAACTCAATATGACGCAATTACAGGAACGTCCGGAAAACGTAGCGTTGCCAGGTTGGATATTTTCCGTCTGTCGTTTGTTAGTTTCGATGCATTTAGCTTGCACTCGTCACGAATTCTATCATTTTAATAATGTTTTTGTGAATTAATTAGACGAATAATATTCCACACAATTTCTATCTCATATTTGTGCTGTTTGTTATGTCCGTTCACTTTATGATCACCGCTTGTTGATTGCCCAAATGTGGGGGATTCTAAGAGGTGAAACCTGGCAACCCACATAAGCTAGCCGCTGCTGAGTGAGACAACAGCTGGTTAGCAGCTAGCTATCTCTCCGTGAACATTTGCAGTCAACAAATCAACAGTTTACTCCACAAATATGTCGGTAAGTACCATTAGATAATTACAATTAATATATACACGGATGCATAGTTATTTATACGACATGATTACATCTTAACGAATATGTTTAGAGATCAGTTTTCTTAAAGATGGCGGCTAGCGTCGAGGCTAGATAGATTAGCTTAGCTGCCTAGCTAAAGCTAAAATGCTCCGTTTGTTTTATGAATGACGAACGTGGGATTTAGTGAATCTAGATGGTACGTGGACAAACTGGATTTTTATTTCGTTATATCTTGTGTTTTTAATGATCCGGATGAACATGTTTGTTGACAAAAACATAATCATGACACTCATTAAAATCCACGGGATTGTGTATTCAGAATTGGGAACAGAAAATAATAAAATAGTTATGAAAAACGAATAAATATTTAAAAGAGAATAGAATACAATTTAAAATTAAACATTTAAATGAGAAAATACAATATGAAAAATGGGGGGGGGGTAAAAAAGATGCAGAAATAAAAAACAAGTATCAAGTAGTATGAAATGAAAAGGATGAAAACTGTAAAGTTCTAAAAAATATATTTAATATGACAAAAATAGCCTCTGATCCTGCATCTCGCACAACTTCCCAGTTCCTTAAAATATATTATGAAGGGAATAAAGAGGCATTAAAATCTACGGGATTAGAAACAGGGTCACATATATAATGAAGATTGAGGAGGATAAATTATATTTTCTGGACAAATAATGTGGTTTACCAAGCACATTTGCTCATACAGTTAATTTCCTTGGTGTTGTGCCTAACTTTAAGATCAAAGATCAAAATAAACTTATCCTTAATATTAACAACAGCTGCTACAGGTTTAATTCGAGAGAATGAAAATTACAAAATATTTACGAGGAATGTGTAATTTTTTGTGTAAATGGTTCGTGCGGAGTGCATTAATAATAATAATAATAATAATAACAATAGTATTAATGCAGGAAAGTTGCATTAATGTAATATGCAATGTTAAATCAGATTATGCAATTTTAAATTGATATAAAATATAAAGTCAATGGGATATAATCATACTGGATTCTCCTTTCCATTTTCCCGAATATGGGGAAAATGTGCCTTGTATTTTGCTCCTACTAGAAACCCGAGGTTGTTATCAGAGCTATGGGGCTGTTCGCTTTCTTCAAAAATGTCTATTTTTCAATTAAATAAGAGTTTTATCCCACATGTGCATCAATTTCTGGTAAAAATCCTTTTTTATTCCCAGCTGCTCCACAGCGCCCCCACCTCCCATTCACTGTGCAGCAGGTGAAACCTGGAATTACACATGCAACGCTGTTATTTTGAAGGAAATGAGATTAATCAATTAGTTGCCAACAATTTTGAAAATCAATTAATCAATTTGAGTCATTTTAAGAAGAAAATGTCCAAATTCTCTGGCTCATCAAATCTGATTATTTCCTGGTTTCTTTAGTCTCTATAATATTAAACTGATGATCTTTGGGTTGTGGACTGTTGGTCTGGACAAAAAAGACATTTTAGGTTGAATCTTCATCTTTGGGAAACATTAATCAACATTTTACACCATTTTTATGAACCAAACAACTACTTTTATTCTGTTTGGACAATAACTACTGACCTACTACAGTTTATTATGTCTTTGCCTCTGACTCAGTTAATTACACAGGGACTTTAAATTTACATCACATCATTTGAGTAAAATGTAAAGATATGAGTAAAAAACACACATCAAATGTAGAATGAAGACTGATATTCACCATGAAGGGAAAACATCAGTCACTGACCTGACAATTATTATTAAAACAAGGTTTTTTTCATCCTACTAACTATAAATATATTGATTGTGTATTGGAATGAACTGCCACTGCATCAGATACTATAACCAGACATGAAACTCAGTTCTATTTGAAGTTTTATTCATGAATTATGGTCTAATGTCTAGAAATAGTTCAGTTTGAGAGCGTTTACAGCTGCTTGAGTATGCTGAGTACACTGATTGCTGCTGTGTACCCATTAATTAATTAATTTATTAATTTATATTCCAGGCAAGTGATGACTCTGCCGACTTGACCCGAACGTCTTCCCCAACCCATCACAGAAAAAAGCCCAGCATGGAGTCGTCCAGATCTCCCAGGAGCTCCAAACACCACCACTCACGGTCCAGGTCGCGCTCCAGGGACAGAAAACGTCAGTGTTCAGAGAAACAGATCCAGATGTTGCTGTGGATGTCGTGAATTATCAGGATCATTAACATACCACTTCATGATTAAATATACGTGAAATCACACAGTAAAGTCTGCACATTTGGTGCCGAAAGTCAATTTCTGAACAGAATCTGGTTCAGAAATTGCATTAATAGTTTTTTTTTTATCATAAAACGTGCTACTACCAGCATTGTCTTTCTCTTTAGGTTGCTGAAAACATAATTTAAAAGTTATTATTCATTATTATATTGTTATATATTTTTCTTTGTGCTTTTTGCAGGCGACAGAAAATACAGACGGAGTCGCAGCAGGAGCAAAGAGGTAAATTCAGATAAATTCATTGCTATCACTAGAGACTGATGTGATGTGAGTTTGTTAATTATACTGGTTGTTAGCTGTAGGTCATGGTGAGTATGTTTGATTCATGCTAGAATGAAGTAACTGGACATGGGAAGGGACTTTTTTACCCATGTTGACATGTCTCAGAGGAAACTTTCATCCTTGGATTTCTGTCATTATTTGCAACCGTATTACATGGTGAAGAGTAGATTTTTTATTTTTTGTTAAATCCTGTGTAGAGATCACATGATAACATTTCTACAATAAATCATACTCAGCGTGCTAATGCACGAAGAGACTGCACAGAAGACCCTGCTGACATAGCAAAATAATATGTCTACTACTGGGACAGGTAACTATCTGCCACTCTAACTCCTACTTCTCACACTGTAGTAGCTTGGGATGGGCAGAATTCATCTCTTAATCCAAATGCTGTTCATTTATATCCTTTATGCAGCTTTTAAACAAACTCTGTGAATGAAACTGTTGCTATGAGATAAATATGGTGATTTTTATCTTTAAGACGTTTAGTTTTTCATCACTGAAACATACTGACATTAAATAGATGAACACAGGTGTTATCAATGACTTTCATTAATGTTATGCTGCTTCTATGCATGTTGGTTAACCCATTTAATACTTTAAATACAACTATTTACTCATCTACATTTTTACTTTCTTTTCTAATAACATGACAAGTAGAAAACTTAAAAGGTTTTAAGCAAAAAAAACCTAAGTTTCAAAGTGATTCCTCTTATATAACGTCATCAACCTCCTCCTGAGAACAAGAACAAACCCTCCACAGAGTCATTTTATTCAGATTATTCTGGTTTTAACTCTGACATCTTTATATTGATTTAATCATTCAAGTCTCTAGAATAATCCACCAAAAAGGAGTTTGTAGAAAAGACAAAAAAATAGATGCACAACATGATTGTTAGTGACTCAACTTATATAATATGTGAACGAAAAATCTAGTTTTTAATGGGTTAATTAAAAATAATCTTCTACATTAAATGGAACTGTAATATATTATTATTATAGTAGTAATGGTATTTATTATTATTATTATTAATATTATTATTGGTAATAATAGTGTCATTATTATTATAATTAACATATTTTTCTCTTATTTTCATTCCTGAGTCTCAAATGTATTTTTCTTAACATTTATGAATCAATCAACTAATGATTATCATTGATATCACCTCTGACTGTCTGTTTGATGTAAAAATAAAACTACCCACAGAGAAACAGAAGCCTAGTTTGTAGTGAATCATGGTGATTAGTGTTTGCTGTGATTTGGTGCTGAAGTCCAGTTGAATGTCCATCCCTGCAGCACCTGTCAGTGCAGGTGAGCTCTAAATATTCAGGTGGTTTCATTCAATCATGTCCTGATGAACCACGTTTAAGTGAACATCTCATCATGTGGTTTGCATGTGTAGAAGATGTGAGAGCTTCCAACGTTCAGGCTGGTTTTACAAATTCACATTAGGCTCCAAAAGTCTGTTCTACAATAGCAAAGTGGATTTTTTTGATTTTTTTAGAAGAAATACCATCATTTCTAATGATGAGATGTTGTAAATATCACAGAAAGGATCTGAAAAGACAAGTTTTTTTTTTTAAATTTTTTATAACTTGTCATATTGATGACATCCGTCTGCTTTAAGCCATGGTACTAACTCTCTTTGTTGCACTATTTTCCTGAAAGAGACAACTTCTTCTTGAAACAGGCACGAAGGAGGGACTCGGAGAAACCGTCCAAGTCCCACAAAAACAGACCCGACGAGCAGCAGGAACACGAGCGGCTGTCGGCCGAGAACGGAGACGACCGGTCCAGACGGAGAGACAGGAGGACGTCCAGGGGGCGGAGCCTGTCCAGGTCGCACTCACGAGACAGGTGAGCCCCGACAGGAAGGATGTCTATATAAGGAGATAGATATGTCCATATATCTCCTGAGAACCTCCTTATATAAACATATATAATGTCTATATAAGGAGATAAATATGTCCATATGTCTCCTTAGAACCTCCTTATATAAACATATATAATGTCTATATAAGGAGATAAATATGTCCATATGTCTCCTTAGAACCTCCTTATATAAACATATATAATGTCTATATAAGGAGATAAATATGTCCATATGTCTCCTTAGAACCTCCTTATATAAACATATATAATGTCTATATAAGGAGATAAATATGTCCATATGTCTCCTTAGAACCTCCTTATAT
This sequence comes from Lepturacanthus savala, assembly GCA_030544235.1. Classification (NCBI taxonomy): domain Eukaryota; kingdom Metazoa; phylum Chordata; class Actinopteri; order Scombriformes; family Trichiuridae; genus Lepturacanthus; species Lepturacanthus savala. The sequence goes on from CM060473.1 coordinate 28,607,993, forward strand.
AGACATATATAATGTCTGTATAAGGAGATAAATATGTCCATCTGTCTCCTTAGAACCTCCTTATATAGACATATATAATGTCTATATAAGGAGATAAATATGTCCATATGTCTCCTTAGAACCTCCTTATATAAACATATATAATGTCTATATAAGGAGATAAATATGTCCATATGTCTCCTTAGAACCTCCTTATATAGACATATATAATGTCTATATAAGGAGATAAATATGTCCATATATCTCCTTAGAACCTCCTTATATAGACATATATAATGTCTATATAAGGAGATAAATATGTCTATCTGTCTCCTTAGAACCTCCTTATATAAACATATATAATGTCTATATAAGGAGATAAATATGTCCATATGTCTCCTGAGAACCTCCTTATATAAACATATATAATGTCTATATAAGGAGATAAATATGTCCATATGTCTCCTTAGAACCTCCTTATATAGACATATATAATGTCTATATAAGGAGGTAAATATGTCCATCTGTCTCCTTAGAACCTCCTTATATAAACATATATAATGTCTATATAAGGAGATAAATATGTCCATATGTCTCCTGAGAACCTCCTTATATAAACATATATAATGTCTATATAAGGAGATAAATATGTCCATATGTCTCCTTAGAACCTCCTTATATAAACATATATAATGTCTATATAAGGAGATAAATATGTCTATATGTCTCCTGAGAACCTCCTTATATAAACATATATAATGTCTATATAAGGAGGTTCTAAGGAGACAGGTTTAATAGATCTGGTCACTTGTTTAATGAGAAATGTTGCTTTAATATGTGTTTTCTTTTGTTTGGATAAGTAAAGTCCCACAAATTAACATATCATCACCCTATCAAAATAAAAGCCCGAGTCGTCTTTTTTTTTTTTTTTTTGTAATGTGTCTTAAAAAGATTAAACCAAGATCAAGAAAAAAAACTAGAAATTATAAAAAATATTTAATATTAATAAATGTCATAATTATGAAATAAAAAATATGAAATAAAAATAATGAATACAGTAAAATTCTAAAAGAAATAAAAATATATATATAATGATGAAAACATTAAAAATATATATATTAAGAAATGTTAAAATTAAGAAGTAAAAAATGCATGGTATAAATAACATGAACGATAAAAGTAAAAAAAAAATAATAAAATAAATAAAATTAAGAAATAATTTTGTCAAGTTAATGTAAATTATGAAAAATAAATAAATAAATAAAAGAACTAAAATATTTACAATTTAAACATTAAATATTTAAATTAGAAAACAAAGTATAATAAAAATAAAAAAAAATAATAATTGCAGAAATAAAAAAAACATGGTATTAAATAAAAAGGATGAAAACTGTAAAATTCTAGAAAAAATATTTAATATGATAAAATAAAAAATTTTAAGAAGTAAAATTATGAAGTAAAAAAATATTAATTGTATAAATAAACATTGTGAAAAATACATGTAAACAAAATATAAGAAAAACTGAAAATTAAGAAATAAAAAGTTATTAAATGTTATATATTTATTAACACACACACACACACACTCCTACCTGGATGTCAGCCTCTGATCCTGCATCTCACAACTTCCCAGTTCCCTGAAATATAAAGAGAATAAAGAGTCAGGACATCAGTTAAACCATGTTGAATAATAAAAAATGACTTTGGTCTTTATTTTACTCCTGAAACAATATATTTGTGAAGGTAAAACAACGTTTTCTCCTGTTAATTCATTGTTTTCAGGCGACATCGCAGCAGGAGTCGTGACAAACGACGGTCGAGATCACACAGTCGAGACAGAAAGAAGAAGGCCAGGTCCCGATCAGGATCCAGGTCCAAACACCGGCACCACAGCAAGAGTCGCAGCAAGAGCAGGTAGAATCAGGCTGATGCAGCACGGAGGGTGTCAGGGCGTCAGGAACAGAACGTCGACTTAATTCCTGTCTTGTTTCATCAGGGAGAGAAAGAAAAAGAGCGAGAAGGTTCGCAGGAAGAGTCAGAGCAGGTCTGTGAATCCTCCTGCTTTCAGAGGCAGAAACACAGCCATGGACGCACAGGAGGCTCTGGCCAGGAGGTAAAACACCGCGGTTACTGGTCTAATATTACAGGGGTCAAAGGTCAACATGACACCACGTTACATTTAATCAGATATTCAATACAGTCATGTTTAATCAACTTGTACTATTTGTTGTTTAGTCAGTGAAAAGTCCTGGAATTTTAGTCTAGTTTCAGTTAAAGAACATTTAATATAATAATGAATCATGTGAATTCATCATGTAAATGTAATAAATGACTGACGTCTCCATGACGTTTATCGATCAATGATTTAATCACAGGTTTATTTTATGTAAACCAGTGGATTAAAAACTCAGATACTTCAGTAAAAGTAGAAAAACTGTTAAACACTACGACTTTACTAGTAAAGTAAGTGATGAACTGTACTTAAAATGTACTTGTATCAGAAGTAAAAGTACTCATCATTATTATAATATACTCCTTGTTTTATATTTTAATGTTTTTATCAACCTGGAGACAGTTTAAGTTACTTTGGGTGGATTAATAGTAATAATGCTGCATATTATATAAGTGTAAAACATGTTTTTATAATATTACACTGTTTTCATATATATAGCAGATAATTTAGAATATTAATATATAATCATAATATGAACATTTTAGTAACTAAAACTGTCAGATAAATGGAATAAAAGTAGAATATATATATATAATATAATGGAAATACTCCAGACTTAGTCACCTTCCTCCCCAGGTTTCAGGTTCTCTTACATCTTTTCTCTATTTTTATTATTATTATTATTATAATTCAGTTTAAACCAGCTGAGTTATTTCCTCCTCCTCCTTCTTCTTTCCAGACTAGAGAGAGCAAAGAAGCTGCAGGAGCAGAAGGAGAAAGAAATCCTGGACAAGCAGCAGCAGGAGATCGTAGCAGGTGAGAAGTTATTTATTTTAACACGGTTCCTGCTGCGTCTTTAAAAGCTTTACAATCCATGATTTTATATTGCTGCCTTTTAGTGAAACTGAACCAGAGGGTTCAGTTTTATAGAGGAGAGGCTGAAGTTGATGTAAAACCTGTTTTTCTGAACAATCTCCTCTTTATTTTCGCTGCAGTCACGGCTCCCATCGCTGCAGCAGCGGCCGCCGCCGCCACCAACCCGGCGCTGAACGTGGCGGCGCTGCTGGCGTCGGGGACCCAGGTCACGCCTCAGTTCGCGATGGCGGCCCAGATGGCGGCGCTGCAGGCGAAAACTCTGGCGGAGACGGGCATCGCCGTCCCCAGCTACTACAACCCCTCCGCCGTCAACCCCTCAAAGTTCGCCGAGCAGGAGAAGAAGAGGAAGATGCTGTGGCAGGGGAAGAAGGAAGGGGTGACTACTACTCTACTACTAGTAGATACAGAACAAACGACTCTACTACTAGTAGATACAGAACCAACGACTCTACTACTAGTAGATACACAACAAACAACTCTACTACTAGTAGATACGGAACCAACGACTCTACTACTAGTAGATACGGAACCAACGACTCTACTACTAGTAGATACACAACCAACGACTCTACTACTAGTAGATACACAACCAACGACTCTACTACTAGTAGATACAGAACAACTCTACTACTAGTAGATACAGAACCAACGACTCTACTACTAGTAGATACGGAACCAACGACTCTACTACTAGTAGATACAGAACCAACGACTCTACTACTAGTAGATACACAACCAACGACTCTACTACTAGTAGATACAGACCCAACGACTCTACTACTAGTAGATACGGAACCAACGACTCTACTACTAGTAGATACAGAACCAACGACTCTACTACTAGTAGATACACAACCAACGACTCTACTACTAGTAGATACAGACCCAACGACTCTACTACTAGTAGATACACAACAAACGACTCTACTACTAGTAGATACGGAACCAACGACTCTACTACTAGTAGATACACAACCAACGACTCTACTACTAGTAGATACAGAACAACTCTACTACTAGTAGATACAGAACCAACGACTCTACTACTAGTAGATACAGAACCAACGACTCTACTACTAGTAGATACGGAACCAACGACTCTACTACTAGTAGATACGGAACCAACGACTCTACTACTAGTAGATACAGAACCAACGACTCTACTACTAGTAGATACGGAACCAACGACTCTACTACTAGTAGATACGGAACCAACGACTCTACTACTAGTAGATACACAACCAACGACTCTACTACTAGTAGATACAGAACCAACGACTCTACTACTAGTAGATACACAACAAACAACTCTACTACTAGTAGATACGGAACCAACGACTCTACTACTAGTAGATACGGAACCAACGACTCTACTACTAGTAGATACACAACCAACGACTCTACTACTAGTAGATACACAACCAACGACTCTACTACTAGTAGATACAGAACAACTCTACTACTAGTAGATACAGAACCAACGACTCTACTACTAGTAGATACGGAACCAACGACTCTACTACTAGTAGATACGGAACCAACGACTCTACTACTAGTAGATACACAACCAACGACTCTACTACTAGTAGATACAGACCCAACGACTCTACTACTAGTAGATACGGAACCAACGACTCTACTACTAGTAGATACGGAACCAACGACTCTACTACTAGTAGATACAGAACCAACGACTCTACTACTAGTAGATACACAACCAACGACTCTACTACTAGTAGATACAGACCCAACGACTCTACTACTAGTAGATACACAACAAACGACTCTACTACTAGTAGATACGGAACCAACGACTCTACTACTAGTAGATACACAACCAACGACTCTACTACTAGTAGATACAGAACAACTCTACTACTAGTAGATACAGAACCAACGACTCTACTACTAGTAGATACAGAACCAACGACTCTACTACTAGTAGATACGGAACCAACGACTCTACTACTAGTAGATACGGAACCAACGACTCTACTACTAGTAGATACAGAACCAACGACTCTACTACTAGTAGATACGGAACCAACGACTCTACTACTAGTAGATACGGAACCAACGACTCTACTACTAGTAGATACGGAACCAACGACTCTACTACTAGTAGATACAGAACAACTCTACTACTAGTAGATACGGAACCAACGACTCTACTACTAGTAGATACGGAACCAACGACTCTACTACTAGTAGATACGGAACCAACGACTCTACTACTAGTAGATACGGAACCAACGACTCTACTACTAGTAGATACGGAACCAACGACTCTACTACTAGTAGATACGGAACCAACGACTCTACTACTAGTAGATACGGAACCAACGACTCTACTACTAGTAGATACGGACCCAACGACTCTACTACTAGTAGATACGGACCCAACGACTCTACTACTAGTAGATACGGAACCAACGACTCTACTACTAGTAGATACGGAACCAACGACTCTACTACTAGTAGATACAGAACCAACGACTCTACTACTAGTAGATACGGAACCAACGACTCTACTACTAGTAGATACAGAACCAACGACTCTACTACTAGTAGATACACAACAAACGACTCTACTACTAGTAGATACGGAACCAACGACTCTACTACTAGTAGATACGGAACCAACGACTCTACTACTAGTAGATACGGAACCAACGACTCTACTACTAGTAGATACGGAACCAACGACTCTACTACTAGTAGATACGGAACCAACGACTCTACTACTAGTAGATACGGAACCAACGACTCTACTACTAGTAGATACGGAACCAACGACTCTACTACTAGTAGATACGGAACCAACGACTCTACTACTAGTAGATACGGAACCAACGACTCTACTACTAGTAGATACGGAACCAACGACTCTACTACTAGTAGATACGGAACCAACGACTCTACTACTAGTAGATACGGAACCAACGACTCTACTACTGGTAGATACGGAACCAACGACTCTACTACTGGTAGATACGGAACCAACGACTCTACTACTGGTAGATACGGAACCAACGACTCTACTACTGGTAGATACGGAACCAACGACTCTACTACTGGTAGATACGGAACCAACGACTCTACTACTGGTAGATACGGAACCAACGACTCTACTACTGGTAGATACGGAACCAACGACTCTACTACTGGTAGATACGGAACCAACGACTCTACTACTGGTAGATACGGAACCAACGACTCTACTACTGGTAGATACGGAACCAACGACTCTACTACTGGTAGATACGGAACCAACGACTCTACTACTGGTAGATACGGAACCAACGACTCTACTACTGGTAGATACGGAACCAACGACTCTACTACTGGTAGATACGGAACCAACGACTCTACTACTGGTAGATACGGAACCAACGACTCTACTACTGGTAGATACGGAACCAACGACTCTACTACTGGTAGATACGGAACCAACGACTCTACTACTGGTAGATACGGAACCAACGACTCTACTACTGGTAGATACGGAACCAACGACTCTACTACTGGTAGATACGGAACCAACGACTCTACTACTGGTAGATACGGAACCAACGACTCTACTACTAGTAGATACGGAACCAACGACTCTACTACTAGTAGATACGGAACCAACGACTCTACTACTAGTAGATACGGAACCAACGACTCTACTACTAGTAGATACGGAACCAACGACTCTACTACTAGTAGATACGGAACCAACGACTCTACTACTAGTAGATACGGAACCAACGACTCTACTACTAGTAGATACGGAACCAACGACTCTACTACTAGTAGATACGGAACCAACGACTCTACTACTAGTAGATACAGAGGCAAACGATCCATTAATCAACAAATGCTGTGATCAATTAATGGATTAGAGTCATTTATTCAGTAGAAAACGTCCAATTTCTCTGGTTCCAGCTTCTCTTCTCTGATTATTTCCTGGTTTCTTTAGTTTTATCCTGCATCTGCATCGATTTCTGGCAAAAATCAGTTTTTATTCCCAGCTGCTCCACAGCGCCCCCACCTCCCATTCACTGTGCAGCAGGTGAAACCTGGAATTACATGTGCAACACTTATTTTGAAGGAAATTAGAGATGAAACAGCCTTTTTATTGAATAACATGCTGCATGTCAGGGATAGAGCTACAACGATTAATCAATAAGTTACCAAATATTTTGATAATCAATCAATTTAAGTCATTTTATCAGTAAAAATGTGTAAATTCTCTGGTTCCAGCTTCTCTTCTCTGATTATTTCCTGGTTTCTTTAGTCTCTATAATAATAAACTGATGATCTTTGGACAAAAAAAAGACATTTTAGGTTGAATCTGAAACACTGATCCACATTTAAACCATTTAATGAACCAGACTACTAATCAATTAAGGGTTTTATTAATCAATAGTTTAATCCACTGTCAGAGTAGTTTAATCTGAGTCCATGTATCCTCTACATGCTGAATCCCAACTTGTCTAAACCGGTTATATTCACCTTAGAAAAGAACATTTCCAGTATCGTTGGTGTGAATCTTCATTATTAGAAGATGTTTAATATAAAGTTTTTATTTTAATTTTTCAGGACAAGTCCCAGACAGCTGAGTTGTGGGAGAAGCTGAACTTTGGAAACAAGGACCAAAATGTAAAATTTCGCAAACTAATGGGTATTAAAGTAAGTATAAGTATATTTATTCATTTATTTACTGTCCCTTTAACAAATATGATTTCTATTACGTTTCCTGTTGAAATAGAAGTAGAGTTGTCATATTTAATCAACAAGTCCTGGAATTTAGTCTCGTTTTATTGAATAAAATCTAAACTACAAGTTTAATAAAGGAGGAGGGAGTTTCTATGGATGAAGGAACTGACGTCGCCGCGTTCAGTGCCGACAGCTCTGATGAATATGTAGTGGAATAAACGTCTGGTTTGTGTTAAAACAGTAGTTTCTCCAAAGAGCTGTGTTTTCTCTTCAAGAAGCAGCAGCAGCCTTGTTTGTTCTCTCTAAAATAAATTAATCGTTGCCAAACACTATGAAATAGAGGGTCCTTCAAAATAAAAGTCCCATTTCACACTTAAGCACAAAACTGGTCAGAATAGGTGAGTTGGACGGGATAAAAAAAGAGACATTTAATAAAACATATTTCTTTGGTTTTGTTAGTTTTGTCCCTGGTTAATGTTGATTTTTGTCTGGTTTTCATCATGAAACCCTGCGGGTTGATGAACTTCTTGCTGCCGCTCTTCTTCCAGGGCGAAGACGAGGGGGAACCGTCCAAACCGCTGAACGACGACGGCCTGAAGACGCTCCAGAAGCAGGAGGAGATGTTCCGGAACCTGGACGTCCAGTACGAGATGGCCCGGTCCCAGACCCACACCCAGCGGGGGATGGGCCTGGGCTTCACCTCCTCCTTCTCCCGCGGGATGGACTCCATCTGACCCCAAAACATGAGCCGCCGTACAGGACTGTGGCGGCTGCCCCGCCCCCAGCAGCTACGCATGGATGTCGCTCTGAATCTGTGATTTATTTATAGACACATCTCCCATATTGGTACATTTCTAATGTAAATAGCAGGTGCTGAGTTTGTCTCTGTTCATTAATCTGTACAAACAGGAAGCGTCTGAACGCTGGATGAAGTTAGGTATGTGTTGGAATGTAGTAGCTTTTTTTAAAACGCATATATATATATATATATATGTGTGTATATATATATGTGTGATTGAACATACAGTGAATATGATGTGGTTCACGGTTTACGTCCTTTTAGCTGAACGGCACCTGAAGTCCATGTAGCGTCATCAGAATCCCTCGACTTTCTTCATTTCTCCCGACGTTATAACGTGTCGTCTCCGGCGTTGCCGTGGAAACGTGGATAAAAACGCACCTGAAAGGAGGAATCGCGTATTTCAAATGTTCCTGAAATAAATTTAGTTTGTGTTGAATGAGGTTTTCCATTTGTATTTTCTGTTAAATGTGTGAAATGAATCAGCATAAAACATGAGGGAAGGTTCAGCCTCTCCATATCTTTACTATAGTAGACACGTTTTTAATTATAATCAGGGCTTTTAAAGTTAAAGTAATTATAAAATATGAGTAGAAACATCCAGATGTGTCCAGAGTAGAACTCAGATTAAACATCAATATGAAAGAATTAAATCTGAAGAAGTAAAAATATCTTGTATTTGAACAATTAGTCCAATATTAAGCAGAATTAGGAAGTTGTTTTAATATGATTAAATTGAAAATATGAGTCAGGAATATGTGATGAAAAGATGACATTATCATAAAAACGTCAATTCAAACAGGATATCCTGGTCATGTGACCTCATAAATCATGTCCTTCAAAATAAAAGCCCCCTTTTCACATTGAGCTGTAAAAACAGATTTTATATCACAGCTTTTTAGAAAATAAAGTAATTGTCACCATTTGGAAACTCCATGTAATAGAGGGTTAAACTGCATTAAAATAGAAGTTCTACACGTTTAGAGTATAGAATCTCCTGACTGATAAAAAGAAAATATATATATATGGAAAATATAACCCATTTAATTCAGAATAAAACCTCTGGATTGTGAGACAGTGATGCTCACGTGTCAGATGTCTATCAGCAATAGGGATATAGGGTATCAGTTTTTTAGAAAAATAAAGTAAACACTATGAAATAGAAAGTTAATCTTTTCATTAACAGAAAAGATGTCATTATAGATTCTAACAGATAATAAAGAAAAACAGAAGATTCATTAAAATTAAATAATCGAGTCAATATGTCCTTCAAAATAAAACCTTTTCCATCCCATCTTTGTAGATGAGCTCCAGCCTTGTTTCCCTGTGTAGCAGCGTGTTTGAACACCTGTCCAGGTGTAGTCGTGTGTTATTTGCAGATGAGGGTGGAGTAGAGGACGTGGGCCACGCCGGTGATGAGGTTGTGGTTGGTGAACTCCAGGATCAGCAGCAGGATGGGGAACTCGCTGCGTCTCTTGTCCCCGGAGGAGTCCTGGTCCAGGCCCATCCAGTGCAGCAGCAGCGTGGTCATGGCGTCGGGGAACAGCGTGGCGGCCAGCTCCTCGGCGGGCGGCAGGTCGCTGATCCGGTCGATGTGCCGGACCTTGAAGTCCTCCACGCGGCCGCCGATGCTGCCGTTGGCGGCGTGGAAACGGCGTCCGAGCCAGCGGCCCACGGCGCTCAGCAGCGAGCTGGAGTACACGCAGTCCTGGTCCCGGGTCTGCAGCAGCGAGAACGCCGCCTCTAGCAGGTCCTGGTCCTCCAGGTCCCCCCGCACGTACCGGTCCACGTGGTCCAGCAGCAGCAGGGCCCGGTCCTGCAGCCTGGAGGTCTGGGGGTCTGTGGAGGACAGGTTCTGGGTCAGGTGGTCCAGCCTGGAGGTCTGGGGGTCCGAGGAGGACAGGTTCTGGGTCAGGTGGTCCAGCGTGGATGTCTGGGGGTCCGAGGAGGACAGGTTCTGGGTCAGGTGGTCCAGCCTGGAGGTCTGGGGGTCCGAGGAGGACAAGTTCTGGGTCAGGTGGTCCAGCCTGGAGGTCTGGGGGTCAGAGGACGACAGGTTCTGGGTCAGATGGTCCAGCCTGGAGGTCTGGGGGTCCGAGGAGGACAGGTTCTGGGTCAGGTGGTCCAGCCTGGAGGTCTGGGGGTCCGAGGAGGACAGGTTCTGGGTCAGGTGGTCCAGCCTGGAGGTCTGAGGGTCTGAGGAGGACAGGTTCTGGGTCAGGTGGTCCAGCCTGGAGGTCTGGGGGTCAGAGGACGACAGGTTCTGGGTCAGGTGATCCAGCCTGGAGGTCTGGGGGTCTGAGGAGGACAGGTTCTGGGTCAGGTGGTCCAGCCTGGAGGTCTGAGGGTCTGAGGAGGACAGGTTCTGGGTCAGGTGGTCCAGCCTGGAGGTCTGGGGGTCTGAGGAGGACAGGTTCTGGGTCAGGTGGTCCAGCCTGGAGGTCTGGGGGTCTGAGGAGGACAGGTTCTGGGTCAGGTGGTCCAGCCTCTGTCTCAGACAGGGAGAAACCACTCGGCTGTTCTCTCTATGGGAACTCTGCTCTGTGGAGCAGCAGTAGTCGTGGTCTGATGAGGCTGAAGGGTCCATGCAGACGTCTGAGGGGTCTGGACCAGGATGAGGACCTGGAGGGGTCCAGGTCATGGGGTCTGGACCAGGATGAGGACCTGGAGGGGTCCAGGTCATGGGGTCTGGACTGAACGTGGACCGGTCCAGCTGCTCCATCAGGCTGTAGCTGCTGGTCAGAGGAGCATCGTTGATCTGAGATTTCCAGATGTCCTGAAGAGGAGAGAAATAAAATGATTTAATATAAAGTCCTGACATCAGTGGTGGGAATAATTAAGAAAATTAATCTGATTATTTACACTTTTTGGAATTAATTAATTAATTAATCACATTGTTTGCATTGTATTTGCCTCCAAAAGCAACATTTATTTTCTCTAAGTGAATCTTAGACACATTTTAAACCTGATCTTCAACCATTAATCTACAGACCTGAGAAATTCATCAGTGTTTCTGATGTCGACTTCATTAAAATACCAAATAAATGAAGGGTTTCAATTAACCACAGGACCCTCATTTAACTCCAGGTGCAGGTGTAGATTTGTTCATTAAATGGTTTAAATGTGGATCAGTGTTTCATCAAAGATGAAGATTCAACCTAAAATGTCTGTTTTAGTCCAAAGATCATCAGTTTATTATTATAGAGACTAAAGAAACCAGGAAATAATCAGAGAAGAGAAGCTGGAACCAGAGAATTTACACATTTACTACTGATAAAATGGCTCAAATCCATTAATTAATAATAAAAATAGTTTGATGTGAAATTAAATGTGGGGTTCCTCAGGGTTCTGTTCTAGATCCTGTTAAGTTTCAGTTTCCTTATATAGAAGATTAAAGAAGTGAAGTTTTCTCCTGTTTTACTGATTTAAACTCTAAATATTTTATCTCTTAAACACTGAAAGTTTCTCACTTTCAAAAAAAGATCCATAAAAAGCTGGAACCAGAGAATTTGAACAATTCCTCTTAAAATAACTGGAGAGATTCAGTTGATTTCATACATTTTTGGAGTAATAAATATTAAACTAATGGCATCAGTGTTTGTTCTCATTCACATTTCTGTTCAGAAACAGGAACTGGAACATTTACTGTCTCATTTTTGACCTGATTGGACGGTTCAGCGGCCTCGTTCTGGCCCCCGGGCCTCATGTTTAACCCCGTCTGTACCTGGAAGTTGTCCAGCACAGCCAGCTGATCCTGTTTGTTGAACATTTCGAAGGCAACTCGGAAAAGTCCCTGAACGCTGTAGAACCAGAGGCTGTTGGAGGAGGAGGAGACTTTCAGCCCCCGGAACCTGAAGGCTGCAGGAAATCAACAGAAGAAGAAGAAGATAATAATAAGATAATAATAAAATAATAATAGATAATAACATAGTAACGTCTGATAGAGCCAGACCTGCTGGGTCCACACCTGGTTTTTGGTATTTTTTGGGTTCCATGTTTTTCTTACCTGAGGAAAAATGTATTTTTGTGGCCAGACCCTTTTTGGCGAACTTGGCGTGATGCCTGGTGTGATTCTCTGTACGAATATCAGTGTTAGAGAAGAGATCAGCTCCGAGATACAGAGGACAGCAAACCTGCAACACAATACACATTATACAGTATATATTTATATATGTATATATATATATATATATATATATATATATATATATATATATATATATATATATATGAGTGTGTCTGAAACCACTTCCTTAGGAAATCTTGTTTTATGTTGTTTTTAGATATGGAAATTAATGGAATTAATTGTGAAAAGGATGATTTTATAGTTTAAAAGGCATAATGTGTGTTAATGGCATTAAGGTACATTAGTACTAAAAAATATATATATATTTTTTAATGTATGACATTAAAATAACAGTTGAAGTCATGAAGTAATAAGATTTTACAAAAATCACACAGAATGTTCAATTGAAAATGGTGGAGCTGATAAATAAAGTAAAGAATGATAACATTTTAAATATTTAATCCACCTAGAATATAAAACTAGTTGATAGCACGTGTTTTTAATTTTTATTTTAAACCTTTTTAAGAAGGTTAAACTATCTGAAACCAAGTTTTAAGGTTACACCACATGACTTTATCCCATATATATGTAGATATACGATTATAAAACACAATAAATAAATGGCTGTAATAATCCTTGCTGTTTCAGGTTATTATATTAAATATAATATAATATAAAGATGAATGCATTATGTTGGTGTAGTTTGACAGAAAACAACTAAACATCATGTTTTAATGTTTCTAGAATCACTCAACTCACCTGGTCTGGATGCCGCGTGAGGCTGAATGACGTCACATTAACCAGGTAGATGTACCGGAAGTTGCGGGAGCCTGCGTCCCTCTGCGGGAGCGTTAAATAGCGGCTCGATGACATCGATGCGGGGAAGAAAATGTGCAAAAATAACGATAAAAACTGGAGGCGAAACACATGAGAAACAACAACAAAGCAACTGAAACAGGAAGAGATTAAAGGGTTTTATTCCCTCAGAGATGACTCACAGGACAAGAAACCACAGCGAGAATGACATTAATATTATTTAATTAAATATTTAAATACATTAGTTTATGTCATCTAAAAGTAATTAAAGCTGTAAAATAAATGTAATGGAGTATAAAACACTAAAGTATTTCCATGTGAAATGTATTAGAGCCTGTAATACAACGCTGTCGGCAAAATCCCTCTATAGATCACGTGATATGACGAGGACCAATCAGCGCGGAGGATTTTTTAACGTCACCTGACCTTTGAACCGCCGTATCCCTCCGCAGAGCAGCGAGTGCTGGGTAAAAATGGCGGACGTGGATTTCGGGGACACGGAGCTGTTCCAGCAGCTCGAGGATTCCGCGCCGCCGGTTCTACCGACGCACCTCCGGTTCACCGACGATGACGAAGACGACCGGGAGGGCACGAGCCTGCTCCGGAGCCGCCTGGAGGAGTGTGACTCCGCCGTCCAGCGGCTAACAGAGGAGAATATCCTTCCGCCGGCTAGCTGCGTTAGCTAATGCTGCTAAAGCTGCTCGCAGGAACCAAAACAGAAAAAACGCACATGCTAATATCTGCTAATGTTTTATTTTGTCTGTTTCATCCCTTAACTCACTGACCACATAAATGTCTGAGGAGGAAACTGCACATCCTGACGCGACCGAGGTATTTAGACGCTAAATCTACGCACTAGTTGATGAGGCTGTGCAATTAATTTAATTTTAATCGCGATTCACGTATCAAACGATCTGTAAAAATCATATAATCAAACTGTATTTGACATTTTTCAATATACAATTTCTGAAACAGAGATTACACCAGAGTGCGAGTGTTGGCGCCAGAGGGCGAAATATGTCTGTCAGTGACAAATAATGACAATAATCCTCTTAATAAATAATAATAATGTTTGGCAAGATGACAAAGTCTTTTTAAAATACAGTTTTATTCATCAGGTTTCTGTAAATGTACAGTGTGTGTTCATGTTGGTTTCTTATTATTTAAAAGTCCATTTAGACCTTTTTTATTATTTGGCACGAAATGTCAAATATATAATCCACGTAGAATATATTTGTTGATAGCATGTATGTATGTTTATGTATATATATATATATATATATATATATATATATATATATATATATATATATATATATAAATAAATAAAGCTGCTGTGGGATGGAAATTTAACCCATTTAATCCCAACTTTTTTCTTGTAATTTTAGTTGAATATTGTTTATCAGATGATCTCTATGTGGTAACTCAACGAATCTGTTTAACATCTCAAACTAAATCAGTCACTGATGCTGAATAAATGCATTGTGGAACTTAAAAAATAATCCTTTGAATAATCGTGATTTCAGTATTGACCAAAATAATTCTGATAGTGATTTTTTCCATAGTAATTACTAATAATTCCACTAATAATTACTAGTTGTTGCTGAAACTGAGGCTGTTTCCCTGTGAATCCACAGCGGCATCACGGTGGAAGACGTCAACTCCGATGGACCAGTTCTACAAATCCTTTATGCCAACAACTTTATATCAAAGTAAGAAACACTCAGACATCATCAGCTGTTCATCTAAAGATTTAGTGATGTCACAACTGGCTCAAGCTGACGTCGCAGTAGGGAAAATATTATTTGTTCATAGATTCTCGAGCTGCAGTGATTAATCGATTAGACGTCGACTGACTGAACCCAAAGAGTTTATCATTATAGAAGAAAAAATCAGAGAAGAGAAGCTGGAACCAGAGAATTTAGACATTTTCTACTGGATCAATGACTTGAGGCAGTTGATGATTGATTGATTGATTGATTGATTGATTGATTGATTGGTTATTCAGACAATATGTGCTCCTCATCATCCAAATCATTAATTATCAGAACCAAAGGTTCATCTCTGTGAATCCTGCTGCTGTTCACTCTATAACTGTCTGTACTTATATTTTTCAGGTTCTCAGCTTGAATATGATATAATAATAAAATCCAATAATAAAAACACTATGTTCTGAATAATAAATCAAACCTCTGTCTTGTCTTCTCTTGTTTTTCAGGCAGTGTCGTCAGGAGATTGAAGACTGTGTCTGCAACGTGATTTTAAAACATCAGAAACCAGGCGTCCAGAAGAGGAACTCCTCTTTCTACGTTCCACCTCAGGTATTTGTCCTGAAATAAGTGTTTCTGCAATAAATATCTATAATATATTGACTCCTCTTCTAACATTTAATATTCTCTGTGAAGCATTCAGCTTTTGCTTTGGATGAAGATCCAGAGAAACAGTCTTCCAGCAGCGTCCGAACAACAACAGAAGCCTTTAAAGTCAGTATTTCCTTCACATTAGACAAAAAAACATGTGAGTTGTAGTATTTACGCTGATTAATGTTCCTCTGGTGTTAGTTTCCATTATGTTGAATTAAATCAGCTGTAAAATCCACTAAAACTATCATTTATCAACCAATTAGTTTCTCTTAGTTTCCTTCATTAACCATGAAAATATTGGTTTCAGTATTTTTTATCAGGGTCTTTTTTTGTCACTTGATAAAATGCTTTTATTGTGAAAGGTCACATGATCAGTTTTTAAGATTCATCCTCAGGTCTCAACAATCAGACAACATCTTAATAACAGAACTCTCATATTTAATTCATATATCACATGAAGCTATTCATTTATTTATAGAATTCTACTCCTGTTTGTGTATTTGACTCATTAAAGGTGTAAATTAATGTGTTTTGTCGGTTTCCTCCAGGTGGTAGGAAGTTCTCTGTACTTCAGCAGCTTCAGTGTGGATAAACTGGGTCAGCCGCTGCTGAATGAAAACCCTCAGATGACTGAAGGATGGGAAATCCCTGCGTATCTTTCCATGAATTCACTGCCGTCCTGTTGGAACATGTGGGTTTGTTGTTGTTGTTTATGCTGTTAACGTTGATAAGATCACGCTGAACGTTCCTGAACGGCTGCTAGTTACCACCAGGTGTTCAACCAGGTCATCGGCACCGATGGACACGACATAGAAATGAAAGATAAAAGGTCAGAATGTGATAATTAATGGAGATTTAATTAGATTTCATCTGCTGTTCACTGTGCAGCACATGACTTTATAATGAGTTTCTGTTTATTTCAGACCTAAATCGATGTGTTTTAACTGTGGATCAACTGGTCATCAGCTCAGAGACTGTCCCAAGGTAAGAAGGAAAATATGAAAAATATCAAATAAATAGTAATTTATATATAAAATGAATATGTGCTGAGTTATCACGATCAAGAGAATATAAAACTGTCCATAAATATCTATAAATACATGAAGGACAAATGCAGTAAATGTATAAATATATTAAATAATCTGGTAAATTTCTGTAGAATGAAACTCATCAGGCAGGAAATCATCACTACAGCTGTTTGCTGTTATTTAATGATCTAAACCAACAGTTGATTATTAATCCAGACCTGATGTAGTGTTTTATTTGTTTTTTCAGCCTAAAGACATGGCAGCTATTAACGAGAGGAGGAAGGAGTTCAACCAGAGCAGCAGCCAGGCTCAGAGCAGCCAGAGGTACCACGCTGAGGAGGTGGAGGAACGTTTCTCCAAGTACAAACCTGGTATCATCAGGTAGAAAACACACCAGCGTTGTTGCATCAGGGCTGCTGTCTGCTGCGTTCACTGTCCCTCAGTGTTGTTGCTGCGTTCACTGTCCCTCAGTGTTGTTGCTGCGTTCACTGTCCCTCAGTGTTGTTGCTGCGTTCACTGTCCCTCTGTGTTGTTGCTGCGTTCACTGTCCCTCAGTGTTGTTGCTGCGTTCACTGTCCCTCTGTGTTGTTGCTGCGTTCACTGTCCCTCTGTGTTCCCTCAATGTTCCCTCAATGTTCCCTCAGTGTTCCCTGAATGTTACGTGAATGTTCCCTGACTGTTCCCTCTGTGTTCCCTGACTGTTCCCTGACTGTTCCCTCTGTGTTCCCTGACTGTTCCCTCTGTGTTCCCTGACTGTTCCCTCTGTGTTCCCTGACTGTTCCCTCTGTGTTCCCTGACTGTTCCCTGACTGTTCCCTCTGTGTTCCCTGACTGTTCCCTGACTGTTCCCTCTGTGTTCCCTGACTGTTCCCTCTGTGTTCCCTGACTGTTCCCTGACTGTTCCCTCTGTGTTCCCTGACTGTTCCCTGACTGTTCCCTCTGTGTTCTACCAGTGAGGAGCTGCTGGCAGCTCTGGGCATCGATGGAAACACCCTCCCTCCGTTAATCTACCGGATGAGACACCTGGGTTACCCACCTGGCTGGTTGAAGGAGGCCGAGATGGAAAACTCTGGACTGGCTCTGTACGACGGCAGCGGTTGGTTTCTCTGCCGTGAACCATGACGTTTGTTAGTAAAACTCCAGCTCAACATAAATTCTTACCGGTTCTTTTCCTTCATTTTAGCTTCAAGAGAAGGTGAATATGTGAATAATCAATGCGTTTCCTATGATGTCTCCAAACTGGTGGATTTCCCAGGATTTAACGTGGCAGCACCGACTAAAATGAAAGATGTAAGTCGTTTAAATTCTATGGTTAATTAATTTAATTAAATTAAATACTCCTGTTTGTGTATTTGACTCATTAAAAGTGTAAATTAATGGACAGAAAACACAGTTTTTACTGTTGTAGCTTCAAACACTGTTTATAATTAATAATAAATGGATAATTACAACCATATTTAATTATTATATAGTTTTATATTGTGTGAACAGGTTTAATTGTAGAATTATATGAATCCTGATGCTGTTTCACACAATTTAGAGAATAAAACATAATATTTCACCAAATTAACCAACAAAGAATCTAAAGACGACATGAAGTTTGTGTGTGAGGAAAGTTTAAGGTGTTAGAATCTACTCAACATCAAAAATGAAAATCCCTTAAAGTGATTTTATTTATTATAATTATTGATTTATATTCAGATTTTAATGTTTTTAACAACACGAAGGATTTTATCACTTAATGACATGTTTTATTTAGTTGAACGTACCTGATGAGGTGGATCTTATGATTTAAAGGTTAAATATCTGTGTATAATAATTTAAATATAACTCCAGGTGGTAGGAAGCTGCATATCTACATGAATTTATGTAAACTCAGTTTCATGGTTCACACAAACCTGGAGAATCATCGACCAGCTTCATGTCTGTTTCTTTTCTGTTGTAACATCAGGAATATTTTCAGTTTGGCTCCATCCCCATGCAGAGTAACCACATGAAGCACAACTACGCTGCCTACCTGTCCAACACCTTCGCTGCGGTAATCACCTTTAATGACGCATCAGGTTGAACTGGATGTGATGAGTCACAGTTTAACACCTGCAATAACACTTATTTCCTGCTGTCTTCAGTTTATTTGTATAATGATAAACTAGTTGTTAAACCACAGATACGTATACTTTCAAAATAAAAGCCTGGGAACGTGAACTTGGGGTTGAAATTCTGGAGGATTCAATTTAATTCTATTAATGCTGATTCATTGACTGAACATAGAGGTGTGTCAATTAATTAACTATTAATTAATCACCAACTACTACAACAAATAGTGGATTTGAGTCATTTATTCAGTAGAAAATGTCCAAATTCTCTTAAATTTCCTACTATTTCAGTTTGAAATACAGAATTTTTACCTTTTACAGACGAATGAAAATCATCATTTAGTCAAAAAGATTTTATATCAGAACTTTAATGCTGTGAATTCCACTTTATTTAATTTACAGTATAATGAACATAAACCACTTTAATGTTCCACTAGTAGAGCTGCAACTATTAGTTGATTCATCAATTAGTCTCTAACTATTCTGATAATCAATTATTGATACAAGTGATTGATTAATCAGTAAATGTGTAAATTCTCTGGTTCCAGCTTCTCTTCTCTGATTATTTCCTGGTTTCTTTAGTCTCTATAATAATAAACTGATGATATTTGGACTAAAAAAGACATTTTAGGTTGAATCTTCATCTTTGATCCACATTTAATGAACCAAACTATTCATGGACTATATCAGATTAACTGTTAGTTGCAGCCCGACTGTTATTTAGATCCTTTAAACTTCCTGTTTCCTTCTTTTTTACCAGCCTGGTTCTTCCTGCAACAAGAGGCGTCACGAGTCCGACTCGTCTCCACAGAGACGGAAGAAAACCAGATCCAGTCCTGATAGAAACTCCGACAGGAGCTCAGACATGGACATAGAATCAGGTAAAATCACTTCCGATTAAACATCATCATTAACCTGTTTAATAAATAAATAGACTCTACCTGCTACTCTGCTGTACATGTCGTTATAGAACCTCCTTAAATTAAACTAGAATAAACATAGGTTTATATTTGACAACATGAATTCTCCTCTGAATAAAATCCTTATAGAGATTTACTTAAAATAAATATAACTAAAAGAAATGAAGGTTTGTCATCACAACAACAATATAAAGTATTTTTGTTTTTATCAACAGACGCGTTTTCCTCTGAGATCAGAACCTTTAGTGACAGTAAAAGCACCGACAATAATATTAGAACCAGTTATAAATAGTCAGTGATGTGTTCTATGTAGAACTGACGTCTATTTATAGCTGAAACACAGATTAACCCTCTGTTACTTAAACAGTCAGAATGGTTTGAATGGTTTTATCACTTAAAATGGCCTAAATGCATTTATTTAAGAAAACTAAGAAAAGTAGTAATATAGTCTGAGGATAGTTTGATGTAAGTCAATGGGACTCTAATAAGAATTTATCATACTGAGGCCGTGTGTTAAATCTATTACAGCGGATTGGAAAGTTGAAATAAATGTAATTTATTTGGTTTAAATCTTCCACAATCTGAATAAAAAACAACTTTTGGTTGAGTCAGTGATGCTCACATGTGAAATGTCCATCAGCAATAGGGATATCCTGGTCATGTGACGTCATAAAGAGTATATCCTTCAAAATAAAAGCCCTCTTTTCACACCAAACTGTGAAATGTTTAAATATAAATGAAGATGAATGCAGTGATTTTGTGTCAGATCCAGGAACTCCGTACCATCCGGGTTCAGGCGACTTCCAGTTCCAGCCGCCGCTGCCGCCCGGTTCTCCGGGCTTCAGCTCGCCGCCGCCGTTACCTCACGGCACGCCGCCGGCCACGCCCACCCCTCCTCCCCTCCCCAAGGGGACGCCGCCGGCCACGCCCACCAACGGGTCCCCGGCGCCGCGGGGGCGTGGCTGGGTGGTGGTGGACGAGACGGAGGCGGCCACAGAGGACGAGCTGACGCTGGAGGAGCTGGAGGAGCAGCAGAGGCTGATCTGGGCGGCGCTGGAGAACGCCGACAACGCCGCCAGCAGCGACTGCAGCGACACGCCCGCCACCGGGACGCCGGCGCCCGGGTCGTCGTCTGGCGTGTCCACGCCGCAGCACGCCGACGCCTCAGAGACCGAGGAGGCGATGGACGTCACCGGACCTGAGGAGGACAGGAGGGAAACCGCAGGTTCTGAGGTTTCATCTCAGAGTCCTGGACCAATCAGATCACAGGAGGACAGCCCCCAGAGTCCTGAGCCAATCAGAGCCCAGGAAGCACCCTTTCAGAGCTCTGAGCCAATCAAATCGCAGGAAGGGAATCCTCAGAGCTCTGATCCAATCGGAGACCAGGAGGACAGCCCTCAGAGTCCTGATCCAATCAGAGCCCAGGAAGCACCCCTTCAGAGCTCTGAGCCAATCAGAGCCCAGGAATCAGCCTCTGAGAGCTCTGAGCCAATCAGAGCTCAGGATTCGTCCCCTCAGAGTCCTCCTGGCTCCTCCCCCGTTGATAAGATCACGGCGGTTCCTCATCGCAGTAAATTCGCCGCCGGCATCGTTGCGTTCGAGGAAACTCCGGAGTTTACGGAAGTGGCCGAGGCCACGGGGACGTACCTGAGGATCAGAGACTTACTGAAGAGTTCCCCCCGCAGTTTATCCAAGAAAAAATGAAGGACACGCTCATGTTTCTTTTTTTAAAGCAAAAACTCTTATTTTTTCATTTTACCATCTTACGGAGCTTTTTGATCAGTTCATTATTGTCTGAGCTGTAAATAAATCTGATCTGATGCTGCAGCATTTCCAGTTTGTCCTGTTAGTCTGAGTTTTTATTTTTTGTAGCTGCGATACTTTTTATTCTAAAAGTTGTAAAAACGGTCATTTCCAAATCTGCATCAATTTTCATATCGTGGTGTTAAAACGGCTTTTTTTATTTTTGTCTTGAAACTTGAATAGCTTCAGT
Organism: Lepturacanthus savala; assembly: GCA_030544235.1. NCBI lineage: Eukaryota > Metazoa > Chordata > Actinopteri > Scombriformes > Trichiuridae > Lepturacanthus > Lepturacanthus savala. The sequence continues at coordinate 28,629,805 of CM060473.1, forward strand.
AAAACTGCTTGTATTTTACTTCCAGCCAAGTTAAAGTGTATTTTTTAGAGACGTGATATTATTTTTGCTGTTTGATGCACATTGAAAATGAAAATTCATGGAATTGAAACTTTGCCCAACGACGATCTGCAACTGATGCATTAACCAGCTTCTGAATTTTATTGATGATCAGATTCTTATCAGCGATGAAATAAAGTTCATTCCCTTCTTTCAAACTAATCTGCTGGAAAAAAACATGAAATTACAGCCGTGATTTTAATAACATGAGTGTTTGTTGTGTTTTTCTTTTAGCAAAAACTATTTATCTTAAACATTTATGAGTTTTAACTTGATGCTTTTGGCAGCATAAACCTGGTTATGTCTGCAGAAACATTACATGCTGTTTTAAAGATGAAATAATGTATAGAATTTATTATAGGTCAGTTACAGTTTATAGAGTCGCTGAAAGCATGAACAGCATTTCTTATTTTGCTGTAAAAGTTATGTTAATATTTGTAAATCACATCAAACATTTCCTACAGAACACCCACATTCATGCAAACACAAGCAGATGAATCATATTTAAGGTTTCGTTCAATTCAGATTAAGTTGTTGCTGCTGTGAAAAATACATAGAATTTATTATCCATACAGTACAAATATGTATATTGTCAGCAAAATATATAGTTTGATATATAAAATATATATAATTTTAAATATACACCTTTTAGAAGTGTAAATAAAACAACTGCTTTCGTAATTCATAAATACTGAGAAAAAAAGTCTGAATTTTGACTTTTATTCTGGAATAAATAACTTTTATATTTATATATATATACTTTCATACTTCTGAGAGAATTCTGATTATAATCTCAGAACTCAGACTTTTTTCCTAATTAAATTAAATTAAATTCTTATTTCAGTATATTTTTTCTGTCAAACTATAGTTGAATATCCTGCTTGTCTTCCCTTTTAAGACTATAACAAAGGGGCTTTTAATTAGTAAATCCATCAATAATCACTATTAATGCATAATATTTGCTATAGACTCAATAATTTCATTGTTTTCTCATAATTCTGAGATTAAAGTTACAATTCTGAGGATTTTTGTTCCTAATAAACTTCCATATAAAATAACTAAATAACAGAGTTGAGTTAGTAAATTCAGATTTATGTATTTTTAGCTGTAAAATGATGTGGTTTATATTATACAGTTATTATCATTTAAAACATTAAGGAAAAAAATCTGAATTCAGACTTTAATCTCAGAAATCTAACTTTTTTTCTAAAATTCTTTAAAGTTTAAGTTAGTAAATGCAGATGTATTTTTTCTGTAAAATAATAAAGTTATATTCTACACATTTCTTTAATTATTTAACTCGTTCCTATGTTTTTTCGGTGTTTTTCCCCGGAGGCAGCACCGTCCTGCCGGCTCCTCCTCTCCGCTCCTGCCGGCTCCTCCTCTCCTCTCCTCGGCCGTTAAGCAGACCTCAGCCCGGAGGCTGGAGCAGCAGCAGCCGCGGTGGTTTCTCCTCTTTTAGCTCGTTAGCTGGGATCTATTTTTATTTTTCTCCAGGAGACGACGCCTCGTCCGGACTCATCAAACGGGTCAGTATCACCTCCCGTTCATTTCTTCCCGGTGGAAACTCGCTAACGATTCACAAACCGGGCGGATAAAAAACGCGGAGGTGAAAGTTGCTCAGGTGAACGTTAGTTTATGCTAATGCTAATGCTAACCTCCGCCCGGTGTTTCGGTTTATCTCGCGACCCGTGTTAACTGGTGACTTCCGGCTGAACGTGTCCGAGGTTGTCATGGTGATAGCAGCCATTGAAAGCCGATAAAAACGTCTTAAATGCTTCTGAATTGAAAATAATCATAATAATTATAATATATATATATATATATATATATATATATATATAATAAAAACTGTAAAAAAACAATAAATAAAAATGTCAGAATTCTGACTTTAGTCTTAGAATTTTAAGGAAAAAATTTAAGGGGTTAAAAAATTAGTAAAATTTTCTCATTTCAGAAAAAAATTTGACTTTAATCTCAGAATTAAGAGGAAAAAATTAAGGAGTGAAAAGGGTATTTAAAATATTCCGGAAAAAATAAATATTCTGAATTCTGACTTTTTTAAATTCGTTAATCTTCTTTTCTCATAAATCTGAAATTAAAGTCAGAATATTATTTTTTTCCGGAATGTTTTAAATACTTAATGAATTCTGACTTTTTTTTTTAACTAGTTCTGAATCAAAGAGGAAGAGGCGGCGAGATGAAGCGTTCCCATTCCTTATCTTCATTCCTTATCTTCATTATTTATCTTATTTTTTTCCGAATTCGAGCAACCACGACACAATCGGCTAAAAGTCACCAGATAACACGGGTCGCGAGTTAAACCGGAACACCGGGCCTCGCTGCTAACGTCACTTACCGACTAATCACGTCCGTTCTTATCTTGATTATGCGGGCCGGGATTCGTTTGAACATTTCGGTGACATTTCGGTTAAAAGTGGGTTTATTAGGACGTGTAGCTGGAAGCTAAGGAGCTAGCAGCTAACGTGTAGCAGCGGTGTAACGCTGAGTTAAACTTGTAGCAGCAGTGTTGTCTGCTGGTGTTCCAGCTTAACTCGCGGCCGTGTTAAATGGTGACTTCCGGCTAATTGTGTCGCGGTTGCTCGAATACCGAAAAAAAATAATTTAAGGAATATGAACGCCCCTTGTTATTTAATTAATATGATGTAACATTAAATACGAATATAATCACGTTAAACGTTCAATTTAGGATCATACAAGACGTTTTTAGCGGCTTTCAACGGCTGCTGTCACCATGACAACCTGGGACACATTCAGCCGGAAGTCACCAGAAAGCACGGTCACTGGTTAAACCGGAACACCGGAGCTTCACCGACACTGCGGACTCTGCTGCACTTTGTGGAATTAGCTTCAAGACGCTGAGTTTCTGGATGTTTCTCATTAAACTCCTGATAAACCGACATGTTTCCTCTTCAGAGGCGGGCGCGACGTTAAAGGTGAGTCGGTCACGTGTTGTTTCTGGCTCTAACGGCGGACTCCGGCCAGATGTGCCACCTCATCGACAGATGTCAGTCCATTAGCTACCGGACTTTTAATTATTTAATTCAAACCTAGAGTCTATTTAACCAGGTGAGGTTTAACAAGGGAGAAATAACCGGGAATCCCACATTAAACACATTAAATAACATAAAATCACAGTTTTAAAGAACATTGACATAAAGTAATGAGTTGTTTTTCACTACTTTAGTCTTCAGCTCCATCTGTTTAGATAGAGATGGATTTATTTAACAAGAACTGGTTAATAAAAACCTGCTGATGGACTGTAAAGATGCAACTATCGATTATTCTGATCTATCGATTAATGAAACATCAGTAGTTTAGTTCATTAAATGGTTTAAATGTGGATCAGTGTTTCAGATTCAACCTAAAATGTCTTTTTTTGTCCAAAGATCATCAGTTTATTATTATAGAGACTAAAGAAACCAGGAAATAATCAGAGAAGAGAAGCTGGAACCAGAGAATTTACACATTTTCTACTGAATAAATGAGTCAGTGATGAACAGAATAGTCGTCTCTACTGGACTAAATCATCGTTGGGTTTCATGAGCTTTACATGAGTAACTGCTGGAAACATTGAAATATGACTTTTGGCATCATGTGTGTGTGTATTTTCTGATTTTATTGACCATTATGTTCATGACGTGAACTAAACCGCAGGATGATTTACTCTATAACACAGACTCCATGAATGTTGTAGCTGAAACGGTGCCAGTAGTTCTGGAAAGTCTGGATTTCTACACTCTCTGAAGCTTCCATTTAAACGTCTGACTGCTTCAGGTCTGGGTTTGTGTAAATCTGGCAGGTTGAGCTGTGTTGGACTGTGGAAACATGACGTCTCCACGTTAGAAATCTGCTTTTAGACGAGGCGGTTTGAGGAGGACCAGGTGGGACCCTCTTGTGTTCCTGGACCCCAGGAGGACCAGGAGGATCCTGGTCCCGTTCCTCTGTCAGGGATATAATCAGCTCAGCAGATGTTTCCTCACTAAGGAAGAGTCACGGGGAAGGAGAGCGGCTTCGTTTAGTGAAAATAAATCATTAGATTTCAGCAAAAATCCTCCTGTTGGATCCTGATGGTAAACAGGGATTCATCAACAGTTAAGTTATATTCCCAATGCTAACGGCTAACATGAGACGGTTAAACTGTGGAATGAAAACACTGATTTGTGACATTCTTCCTTTAATTAACACACACTTGTTACTGCAGTAAATACAGATTCAATTAGTCTCATTCATCAGTTGTTTTGCACTACTTTACTCTCCATCTGTTTAGATAGATGGGTTTATTTAACAAAAACTGGTTTACAAAAAAACTGTAAAGATGCATCTATTGATTATTCTGATAGTTGATTAATCTATTGATTACTGAAATGATTAATCCATCAGTAGTCTGGTTCATTAAATGGTTTAGTGGATCAGTGTTTCAGATTCAACCTAAAATGTCTTTTTTTGACTAAAGAAACCAGGAAATAATCAGAGAAGAGAAGCTGGAACCAGAGAATTTAGACATTTTCTACTGAATAAATGAGTCAAATCCATTAATCGATTATAAAAATAGTTTGACGTGAAATCAGGTTTGGGGTTCCTCAGGGTTCTCTTCTAGATCCTGTGAAGTTTCAATCATCGGTTTCCTTATATAGAAGATTAAAGAAACCAGGAAATAATCAGAGAAGAGAAGCTGGAACCAGAGAATTTAGACGTTTATTAATTAATAAATGACTCTAATCCATTAATTAGTGGTGATGAATGTAATCGTACAGGGGAATCTTCATAAAGACTGTTTATTTATTCCACATTACTGTGTTACTCTGAGATCTATAACATGGAAGTTGTTTTATTTCTATTCTGTTATTTGAGAAGTTTTGTCTCGGTTCTGTTTTACAGCTTCAACTCTTCCTGTTTTAATTTTGCTTTACAGACAAAAATACAACTAGAAAACTCACTGAATACCTGATGATTTAATTCTAGTTTTCCTTTTTACTTCACCAGTAGAGTCATTTCCTTCCACTCAGACAAACACAGGTCTTTGTGTCTGATTACAGATCAGAGTGAGGTTCACACGTACAACATTAAGGATCTTTGGTAAATTCTCAGACTGTCGGATGATTTCCAGCTGACTGCTTCATTTCAGCTGAAACATCCTGTTAAAACTCACGAGACACAGCTCAGATTGAACTACTTCTGCTGTAATGAAGCTAATTACTGCCCAGAACTGTCTGATCACATAGCACCTGCCACTCTAAAGTCAATTATTAGTCCTAAACCACATTTTTAAAGAAGAAAACATCCAGATCTGGTCTGCAGCTCATTTCCTGTGGTCCCTCCAGAGCTTCACAGACTGGTGTGATTTATTTACAGTGAATAAATGTTGAAGTTAACGGAGACACGCTGGTCACGTTGTCTTTGTACGACTTCGTTAACTCCAACATCTTTTTCTCAATCGGCCACGAAGGTTGTTTAAAAACAGGAAAGTTTCTGTTTGTTCCTTCTTTTCCTTTGTTGAAGTACATCTGTCATTACTTTCTGCTACTTTCTATTCTTTAATATTTAGCATAGCAACACTAAACCATAGATTCATGAAATAAATCAATAGTTAATAGTGGTTATCAGCAGATTCTGGTCTGAGTCTCTACATATCTGTGATGATTTTAATGGTTAATAATTAGACGCTAACAACAATACAACATTATTTCTGCTGCAGCTGATTTTAAATCCTGGTTAACAGCACTATTATGAGTGGAGAGGTAATTATCTAATAATATGTAATAATACATAGATGCATATATATGTTTTGTGTTCCATTAATTGATTTTTCATAAATTCTAGCTCCAATAATCAGTTTTTTGACATTTGAGGCTTTGATTCAGCTCCATTTAACCAGTTTAATGTCCTGTAGTGTGGATGCTGGTAACTCATCAGCTGGTTTAGTGGTTTTCGTGCCTCCTTCCCCCGTTCTCTGCCGTTCTTTGTGCTCGTCCTCTGACCCGTGAGCATCAGTGGCTTCATTCAGACGTCCAGCAGCTCGGTGGTAGTAGTGTAGAAGCATGTATGGAGGATGCTGCTGGCTGTGTCAGCGGGTGTGAAGCAGGCCTCTTTGTGTGGTTCAGACTCGTCCTGCAGCTCTGAGACTCCTCAGATATGAGCGGCATGCTGCTCTGACGCCACCACACACTCCAGAATAGATTTAACTCTGTGAGGTCACAACAGCTCCTCATTCACAGGAGGATCTGGAGCTGCAGCGTTTACAGCTTTTATCACTGTCAGAGAACAGCCTGGTTATTTTGGAGGATTTAAGAATCCAATCAACATATTAATGGACTCTGCCTCAGGATGAAAGAGGTTTATTTTACATTTTCCAAGTCATTTCATATTTTATTGCTATGCTCATAGTAAACAAATACATCAACTCATGCTTTTTAGTCCAGAAATTAAATGCTGAAACAAACGACTCTACTTTCAATCTGTCCTGAAAATATAATAGTCCATCGATTTAGATGAAAACCACCATTTAAGGCAACAAGAGCTTGAGTTCATCAAAGCTGTGACTTTATTTGGCAGCTATTTTCTGTGAATAGACTTTTCTGCTCTACGTTGAGTTGTTGTGTCTTCAGTAGTAACAGCATGTGGTCCATGTAGAGCAGGTTCCAGGCTAATAAATAGAAACAGGACGTCTGAAATCACTTCCTGTTTTAAACCTATGACGTTTGTTTCTGTGATGCTTATGAGCTGAAACTCGATTTGAAGAAAATCATGAATGAAACTGAAATGTCTGCCAGAAAATCACTATTCAGCCCATTTCTAGAATATTCTGAACCCTGAACAGGTCCATGCTGCTGCTGGTTGTTTTCAGACACTGTTCACACCTTCATCATGACACGTGTGGGATTTCCAGCCCTGGTGATGACTGCAGGTCAAAGTTCAAACAGCTGCTTCTGTTTGTTGGGTCACGTTGACAAAGTAGAGTTTACTCTGGATTAGTTGTAGTTTGAAGCTTCACATTCAAGCAATTAGTCAATTAGTTATTGTTTGTAGTAGTGTGTGTGTTGTAGAGTTCTGTCTGTCTGTCTGTCTGTCTGTCTGTCTGTCTGTCTGTCTGTCTGTCTGTCTGTCTGTCTGTCTGTCTGTCTGTCTGTCAGTGAAGGTCAGCCTCTGTGATGTGTTCAGGGTCCATTTGTGTATTTTTAGTTTTCCAGTGACGTGTCTGATCTTGTTGTCATAACAGAAACATAAAGACAGAGTTCCACTCAGACCAGAGCAGCAGCTTCACCTCTGATTTATACCTAATATTTATATTTTATTCTGATAAATTATTACTGTCATTGCCTCCTAACGCAGATTAAAGTCAAGTAACTTTCCTTTCTCTGTTTTTTTTACTTTCACTTTCTCCTGACAGGGTCCGTTTTTTCAGCACCACCTTTTCTCCCTCCTCCCTTTTCCTGTTTTTTTTTTTTTATTTATTTATTTTAGTTTTATTTTGGTTCCTGTTGAGTTTGGGTTGGGAGAGAAGGACTTCGCCGTCTCAGAGCTGCCGTCCGGCTGTTTTGATGGTCTGGGGTCAGCCTAACAGAATCCCTGTGGGTCCACCAGAACTCAGGAGGAGACATGAGCTCAGCCAAGACCAGCGGCCTCAAAGGGCCCAGCAAGATCGCCAGACCCGGGACCGGAGCCCCCAAAACCAACCCCAGCTCAGGTGAGGGTCTCTGCAGGTCCAACGGGTCCTGTAGTCCTGCTGTCTGGGTCCAGTAGTAACATGAAGAGTAATAAAAATGATTTTATTCATGTTGATGTGAACTCTGCTGTAGTAGAACGCTGCAACCAGCTGAATCACATTTACACTTTACAAACACTACATTTAAATATATAATCCACCTAGGATATACAGCTAGTTGATAGCATTCCTTTTAATTATTTTATTTTATTGTTTCATCACTGACCCATATATCGTTATTGAACTATCACCCACGTCTACTTCCTCATTTTTAACTTCCTGTTCTCTTCCATTTCCCTGATATTGCAGCTAAAGCTGCAGCTGATAAGTCGTCGTCCGGTGCCAGCGGTGGAGATTCCCAGAATGCAGCGGAGGATTTCCAGGTGGGGGAGCGGGTGTGGGTCAACGGTAACAAGCCGGGGTTCATCCAGTTCCTGGGGGAGGCCCAGTTCGCCCCGGGCCAATGGGCCGGCATCGTCCTGGACGAGCCCATCGGGAAGAACGACGGCTCGGTGGCCGGCGTCCGCTACTTCCAGTGCGAGGCTCTGCGAGGGATCTTCACCCGTCCGTCAAAGCTGTCCCGGACCGAGGGCGAGGCCAACGGGACCCAGACGGCCCCGCCCTCCCGGGCCGCCTCGCCAACGCCGTCTGTTACCAGCGTGGCGTCCCACACCCCCGCCGCTAAGTCCACCGCCGCCACCACGGCTAAGAAGGCTTCATCCTCCACTCCAGCAGCAGCAGCAGCTTCAAACCTCGTTAAAACCAACAGCGAATCAGTCTCCAACCTCTCAGAGACCGGGTCCGTCAAGAAGGAACGGGAGCTGAAGATGGGAGACCGAGTCCTGGTGAGTCACTTTGTTGTTGTTAGGATCCTTATTGGTGTTTGTTGTTTGTTAGGATCATTATTGGTGTTTGTTGTTTGTTAGGATCCTTATTGGTGTTTGTTGTTTGTTAGGATCATTATTGATGTTTGTTGTTTGTTAGGATCCTTATTGGTGTTTGTTGTTTGTTAGGATCCTTATTGATGTTTGTTGTTGTTAGGATCCTTATTGATGTTTGTTGTTGTTAGGATCATTATTGATGTTTGTTGTTTGTTAGGATCATTATTGATGTTTGTTGTTTGTTAGGATCCTTATTGGTGTTTGTTGTTGTTAGGATCCTTATTGATGTTTGTTGTTGTTAGGATCATTATTGATGTTGTTTGTTAGGATCATTATTGATGTTTGTTGTTTGTTAGGATCATTATTGATGTTTGTTGTTTGTTAGGATCCTTATTGATGTTTGTTGTTGTTAGGATCCTTATTGATGTTTGTTGTTGTTAGGATCATTATTGATGTTTGTTGTTTGTTAGGATCATTATTGATGTTTGTTGTTTGTTAGGATCATTATTGATGTTTGTTGTTTGTTAGGATCCTTATTGATGTTTGTTGTTTGTTAGGATCCTTATTGATGTTTGTTGTTTGTTAGGATCCTTATTGGTGTTTGTTGTTTGTTAGGATCCTTATTGATGTTTGTTGTTTGTTAGGATCATTATTGATGTTTGTTGTTTGTTAGGATCATTATTGATGTTTGTTGTTTGTTAGGATCCTTATTGGTGTTTGTTGTTTGTTAGGATCCTTATTGATGTTTGTTGTTTGTTAGGATCCTTATTGGTGTTTGTTGTTTGTTAGGATCCTTATTGATGTTTGTTGTTTGTTAGGATCATTATTGGTGTTTGTTGTTTGTTAGGATCCTTATTGATGTTTGTTGTTTGTTAGGATCCTTATTGGTGTTTGTTGTTTGTTAGGATCCTTATTGGTGTTTGTTGTTTGTTAGGATCCTTATTGGTGTTTGTTGTTTGTTAGGATCCTTATTGATGTTTGTTGTTTGTTAGGATCCTTATTGATGTTTGTTGTTTGTTAGGATCCTTATTGGTGTTTGTTGTTTGTTAGGATCCTTATTGGTGTTTGTTGTTTGTTAGGATCCTTATTGATGTTTGTTGTTTGTTAGGATCCTTATTGATGTTTGTTGTTTGTTAGGATCCTTATTGGTGTTTGTTGTTTGTTAGGATCCTTATTGATGTTTGTTAGGATCCTTATTGGTGTTTGTTGTTTGTTAGGATCCTTATTGATGTTTGTTGTTTATCAGTATCATTATTGGTGTTTGTTGTTGTTGTATTAATCATTATTGGTGTTTGTTGTTGTTGTATTGATCATTATTGGTGTTTGTTGTTGTTGTATTGATCCTTATTGGTGTTTGTTGTTGTTGTATTGATCATTATTGGTGTTTGTTGTTGTTGTATTGATCCTTATTGGTGTTTGTTGTTGTTGTATTGATCATTATTGGTGTTTGTTGTTGTTGTATTGATCATTATTGGTGTTTGTTGTTGTTGTATTGATCCTTATTGGTGTTTGTTGTTGTTGTATTGATCATTATTGGTGTTTGTTGTTGTTGTATTAATCATTATTGGTGTTTGTTGTTTATCAGGATCCTTATTGGTGTTTGTTGTTTGTTAGGATCCTTATTGATGTTTGTTGTTTATCAGGATCCTTATTGGTGTTTGTTGTTTGTTAGGATCATTATTGGTGTTTATCAGGTTCATCCCAGGTCACATCAGCATCTTATTTCCCTCAAAGAGCCAATCAACGATCAGATAAATGTTTCTACTGTTATATGAGGTGATGATCTCTGCAGTGTCTGAATATTTAACTAATTAGCTGCTGGTGATAATTGATGTTGTTTATTAGGATCCTTTTCTTTCATTTTGTTCTTTGTTGACATTCAGAAGCAGACATTTACATCTGCTGAGTTCCCACGTGTCCAGAAAACCTGGAAAATGATTGACCATGTTACCACGAAGGGAAAATGAAGGGAAAACGGTCAAATGTCCTGGAAAAGTGTGGCAGTGAAAACTTAAAGTATCCTGTTTTTAGCAGAAATGAATGTAGCTGATAATGATAATGAATAGAATAGAGGTGGATGTAAATGAATTAAAATGATAGAAGCATATTAAAAGTAAAAAAGTAGAAACATTCCACATAATAAAGTCAGAGAAAACAACAAAATCACTGCAGCAGTTTTGAGTTCAGACACAAAAAATATTAAAAACTCCACAATTTAGTTTCAGTGCTTGTTCTGGACAGAGACAAATGACTGTAACTGCAGTCAGAACCACGTCCACAGTAAAACCAGCAGTTTTATATATAACTTAGAGTTAATCAGTTAACCAGTAACGTTAAAATGAACTCCTGTTATATGAACTGGTGATTTGACTGTGTTGAAGTTCAGTCTCAGCTCCTTTAACTTTAATCTCTATTTCAATGATCCATAACTTTCAGTCTGATTCATGAGATGTTGCTTCATTACAGGTTGAAGTTTGTTGTGTGATATTTCTGGGAAATGAATTTCAACACCTCAAAGGGAAAAAGCCACTTTCTTCTCCAGATATTTCAGGACAGTGACACAGAATCCAGCCTTTTCTACTTGGCTGGCAGAATAATGGTCAGCATGACTCACCTTCCTTCCTGCTCACATTTATCCTCTGTTTTTAACAGGAGGCTGGAACCTGATCTGTAACCAGGAAGTTTCACTGTTCTGTTGTTGTTCTCTGGTTTCAGAGGAAATATCCTCATCTCTGCCACATTTACATCCATGACACCTGCATTTATGCATTTAAATGATTGAAAATAGAAAAGTTTCACACATTAACATTCATCTCAAAACCTGAAATGATCTAAACTGAATTAGAGCTGCAATGATTAGTTTTATTCATTAACCAGCACATTAATCTGCAACTATAATAATGATTTAATAAGAAGAAGCCTCAAAAAATGAAAATCCCAGAAAGTTTTTAATGTGGTAAATCTTCTAGAAGAACACAAGATAAATGCTGTTTTTACATTAATTTAACATTTATGGATCATAAAGGAGGAGGATCATTCAACTAAGGGAACATTCACTACTAGAGCTGCAACCATTAACCAATTATTTATTAGTTTTTAACTATATATCTATATATATATCTCAGAAATAGTGTAATGAAATCTCAAATATCATTTGAACCTGATTATATTATTTTGGAGGTCGTTTACCACACAAATCAAAATCACAATGTGTATTTTACGATGTGACTTGGTCCAGTTTTTGAGGTTTTGGGCTTTGAATCGTTGTGTAATGGTTTCAATAATCAATAGATGGTTTCAATAATCAATAGATGGTTTCAATAATCAATAGATGGTTTCAATAATCAATAGATGAATCAGTGGTAGTTTGCAGCTCTAACTCAGGGTTTATTACCTGTGAAGCTGCTTCCTGTTGGATTCCTGCTGATGTTTTCTTGTTCTTCCTCAGGTGGGCGGTACCAAAGCCGGCGTGGTGCGTTTCCTCGGGGAAACGGACTTCGCCAAAGGCGAGTGGTGCGGCGTGGAGCTGGATGAGCCGTTAGGGAAGAACGACGGCGCCGTGGCGGGCACCAGGTACGATGCAGGAAGAAAAAGCTGCGGGTCACATGACCTCCAGGTAACATAACCACATCCTATCATCTCTCTCCAGGTATTTCCAGTGCCAGCCCAAGTACGGCTTGTTCGCTCCGGTGCATAAGGTGACCCGGATCGGGTTCCCCTCCACCACCACCACCAAGGCTAAGACCACGGTCCGGAAGGCTGCCACCACGCCCTCGGGGCTGAAGAGGAGTCCCAGCGCCTCCTCCATCAGCACCATGAGCTCCGTAGCCTCGTCTGTCAGCGCCAAACCCAGCAGAACCGGCCTGGTAGGACCACAACCCGGTCCACTAAAGACTCTTACATTACATGGAGCTTTGTTCTTCTGCTTCTTACATGTTCACACATTTATCTGCACTTTCTGCTCCTGGTTCCTCCTCTTTGATTCCAGTTTGTTTTCATTGTTACTGTGGAGACAAAAAGTGATCACGACTCGTATAAAGTGATCACGACTCGTATATTTCAACATTTCAAGTCATCACTGACTTTTGCACTTTAAGTAATTTTGAAACCAGAAAAGCTTCAACTTATCCAGAAGTATTTTAAACCCTCGTATCTAAACTTCTACCTCAGGAATGAACCTGAAGACTTCTGACTCTTTTGCTTCATCAGTATTTTAACTTTGACTCTCCCTCTCCTCCTCTTCCTCCTCCTCCTCCTCTTCCTCCTCCTCCTCCTCCTCCTCTTCCTCCTCCTCTTCCTCCTCCTCCTCTTCCTCCTCCTCCTCCTCCTCCTCTTCCTCCTCCTCTCCCTCTCCTCCTCCTCCTCCTCCTCCTCCTCCTCCTCCCCAGCTGACGGAGACGTCCTCCAGGTACAGCAGGAAGATCTCTGGTACCACAGCTCTGCAGGAGGCTCTGAAGGAGAAGCAGCAGCACATAGAGCAGCTGATGGCAGAGAGGGACATGGAGAGGGCTGAGGTGGCTAAAGCTACCAGCCACGCTGGAGAGATGGCCCAGGAGATCGGACTGCTGAGAGACGACCAGGAGCAGGTCAGCTGACCCACGACTTAGTGACATCACAGTCTGGGACTTCCTGGTCAGCTGACCCACGACTTAGTGACATCACAGTCTGGGACTTCCTGGTCAGCTGACCTACGACTTAGTGACATCACAGTCTGGGACTTCCTGGTCAGCTGACCTACGACTTAGTGACATCACAGTCTGGGACTTCCTGGTCAGCTGACCCACGACTTAGTGACATCACAGTCTGGGACTTCCTGGTCAGCTGACCTACGACTTAGTGACATCACAGTCTGGGACTTCCTGTTCAGCTGACCTATGACTTAGTGACATCACAGTCTGGGACTTCCTGGTCAGCTGACCTGCGACTTAGTGACATCACTCTGCATCGACCTCTTATTTGATAACATAAAGGACAAACTACCAAAAACAAAGCATGACACAAATAAATAATAACACAAATAATGACTCTGTTTCAAACATCAAGTAGACAGAGTCCTTTTTTCACTAAGTTACCTGTTTATTGTCTTTTAATGCTGATGTTGTGTAATGTCTGGTGTTTCTACTGTAGATGGAGTCTAAGATGGACCAGTTACGTGCCTTGGTAGAAGCTGCAGACAAAGATAAAGTAGAGCTGCTGAATCAGCTGGAGGAGGAGAGGAGGTGAGGATAAAAACACAGAAGTCACTCAGTGATGGTTTAATATTCAGCAGATCAATGAGAAACTGAGAAGGAGGCAGCTGAGATCACAATCCTGCTGCATTATCAGTCTGTAAAGTTGTTTTTACCTTTCTCTGTTATCATTTGGGAGGTTGTTGGTAGAAATAATGCTGCCTATGGATGGATGGATGGATATCTATAGATGGATGGATGGATGGATGGATATCTATAGATGGATGGATGGATATCTATAGATGGATGGATGGATGGATATCTATAGATGGATGGATGGATGGATGGATATCTATAGATGGATGGATGGGTATCTATGGATGGATGGATGCATATCTATGGATGGATGGATGGATGGATATCTATGGATGGATGGATGGATGGATATCTATAGATGGATGGATGGATGGGTATCTATGGATGGGTAGATGCCTTTATTCATTTCCAAAGAGAAACCAGTTTGTCGTAGCAGCAGTTCAGTACATTTAAACACAATAAAAACACAATAGTATAAAATGTTACGGTAAAAAAATAGAATAAAATACTTATAGACCAGATAAGGTGCAGCAAGGTGATGGTAATAATACTGATGGTTGTAGTATAATAACAGTAATAATATATCATTATAATATTATGGTATAATAATAGTAACATAACAGAATACTAATAGCTGTGTATAAAAGGAGCAGTGCAGGTTTCACAGTGCAGTTGTAGTATCATAGTAATTATAAAGTATATAATAGCAGTCATAGTAATAATACAGCAGATAAAACAGCAGCAGTGCAGGTTATGAATGTGTTTAGATGCTTTTGTTGCTGCAGTGAAGTAAACAGGGTGGATGTCCTGGAGAAATAAATACATTCATGTGATAAAGCTGCATCATATTCCATATATCAGGTCCATGTGTTGGTATTTCTGATTCTGACCACAGGATGTGAAGGTTAATAAAACAGTGACCTTTCCCCCTGTTGAACAGGAAGGTGGAGGATCTTCAGTTCCGTGTAGAAGAAGCTTGTATTACCAAAGGAGACCTGGAGGTAAATAAACCGCTCTCCTCCTCATCATCCTCCTCATCATCATTACACCTTTATCACATGTCAGTGCAGTAGCATCAAGTCACACGTTGCATATCCTCATTACAATAAAGCGTGTGCAGGTGTAACACCACATTTATAAAGTGGAGATGAGCCTGCATCAGTGTCACATTAACCTCCTTCTTTACTGAGGCGATAAATCGATGAGACGCCTTCGTTTGCATCGATTCCACCAGATTAAACCTCAGAGCTGCTGGTGAGTCTTTATCTGTGGCGTGACTTTTATCTCAGACATTAGACGGCATTAGAGTGATGAGCTGTCAGATGCTGTAGAAACACTCTGGGTTTGATGAGAAACTCAGAAAACCTCCAAACTACAAATAGACAACAGAGGTCTCACTGAATATGTCGTGTTATAAGGTCAAACTAGTGAAACACTTTATTCTAAACATTATATGACTCATTTTTACAGAATAAAGTGGGCTGATGTCCTATATTTAGCTTCTTCACATGATAATTTATAGCACTTAATTAGTTGGGTGTGAAAAGAGGGCTTTTAATTTGAAGGACATAAAAAATTATATAAAATAAATAAGAAAAAAATAAAAGTAATGCCTCTGCATGTAAATAGAAATAAATTCCACATGGTTACCTATTCTGTAGACATTATTATGAATTATATAAATATATGAACCCTCTATTTCATAGTGTTTCCATATGTAAACGATTACTTTATTTTCTTAAAGCTGTGATATAAAATCCAGGTTTTTACAGTTGGGTGTAAAAAGGGGACTTTTATTTTGAAGGGCATACAATTTATGAGGTCACATGAGCAGGATATCCTGTTTGCCACTTAAAAAATAAGTAAACTCATTTATTTATATTTAATTCAATTTTGATAAGTTTTTTCTAATCTGCTAAAATAGATTTGTTATATCAACAATATGTAAATATGATAAATTCCTGCAGTATAAACCGGATGAGTCCTATTGACTTACACTGCACCATCCTACTTTATTTATTTCTATAGTTTAGGCCGTTTTAGGTAATAAAAACACGTTTTCCCATGTCTACATAATATTTAATGTAATAGTGTTAAGGCTGTTATTATTCATTGTGTTTCTTTCTCAGGTGAATCATGTTCTCATGCTGAGTTTGATGCTCAGTCGTCTGTTTCCATCTGTGATTTTAAAGAATTTGTCATTTATTCCACAGTTCTTCACAGGAATCATCTCAGTTACCCTGAAGGCATCCGATCTCTAAATAGATGTTTAAAATGAGGGCTACAGGGTTAGAAAACCACTTTTATTCTATTAAAACCTCTATACTAACAGTTTATGTATTAGAAAAACAAACAACTTGCATGCAGCTTGAAATAAACCTCCAATAACACTCAGACGTATGTAGAGTAAGATGCTGTTGATTCCAGCTGTTGACTCCAGCTGTTGACTCCAGCTGTTGATTCCAGCTGTTGAAGGTGTACTAATGCTGTTCCTCCTCCTCCAGTGATGTGACCTTATCGCTTCTTCTTCCCTCTCGTCCTCGTCTTTCTGTCTGTCCAGTACTCAGCATGGACCCACTGGAGATGCTCCCTGTCATTCCACTTATCCCCAGTCTAGTCTCCTCACTGCAAACAAAGCTGAAAATCAATCAACACCAACTCTAGTTTAGTTTGAGCCTAGAAAACCCAGGTCACCGGTGAGGTTAGATTCTTATTAATGTTAGTTTATAGCCACTAAACTGAGTCAAATTACACAGTGAGCCATAAAATGCATTTTATAATTTAATATTTTCTTCCATTGCAATTATTTATTTTATGTTTCTTTTACTTTCTACTCCTCACATTTTCAGGTCAGATTATCTGGACCTTCTACTCCTTAGGTTCTATTTTTATATTTCCAGTAGTTTCCTAATTCATCACCTTTTAAATGTTGTATTCCAGCCGTTTAAATTAGAAAACACACGCTGCCTCATGTGTCATCACCCGACAAAGGTTGTTGGAAAATACTTAAAATTAGTTGAACATTGCTTTTTCTTTTTAAATAGAACTTTCTCAGCAAAAAACCAACATATTCATACATATTTCTGTGTCTATAATGGACTAGAACATAAAATGGTGCCTGTAATGCTTCAGTAAAGGTCCCATATCATGCAAATAAACCTCTAAATAAGGTCTGGAGGTTTTATAAAACTGGAAACTTCGCCATTTTGTGACTCGTTTTGTACTTTGTGATGTCATAGTCGCTCCTGCTGCCTGTTTTCTAAGTGAAAATCAGTAGAGAAACTCAAGTAGCTTTCTGCAGTAAACTGTAAAATAACAAGTTTAATTTTTGTGTTTTAAATAGTGAATATATTAGTGTTAGGGGATCAAATAAAAGCCAGAGAAGTGCATGATATTAGACCTTTTCATTATTCATAGATCACATAAACCAAGAAGTCAACAGACAAACGTCTGTTCCTGGAACTCCACATGTTTCTGTCACTGATTAATTCCTGTTGAGTTGGTCACAAATGCTGCACTCGGTTTTCTGATGGATGAACTGGTGGTTTCTATACAGAACTCACATTATACTGAACAGACAATGGCCTCTTCACCAAAGAGGGAAAGCAGCGTCTATGATGCTGCTGCTTCATGATTTAACCAGAGGAAAACGTGTAATCCACCAGAAACACCACTCACATTTAGATGAGATAATAAATGCAGAAGATTTTCTAATTGAATTCATGTTATTGTTGCATCAAAATGTAAATGGTATGTTTTCTATATGATTTAAAGGTGCAGTGTGGTGATTAGCAGCCCCTAGTGGTGACGCTGCAGAATGCAACTAATCTACTGCAGTATATAATATATTAATATACTAATTAAATCATATATAGTCTAATACTACCAGGTCTGCTGAGCTGAATCTTACACACTGTCCCTTTAATTCATTGACTTTGTTATATTAGACAGTGATTCTCAAACTAGGATGTTTTATAGGTTTTATAATAAAAAGTGTAGGAAAATCATGGAAACTGCCATAAAATAGAATAAAAACAAATGACTCAGTACATAAGTGAATAAACCAGTAAATGTCCATATTTATTTAATTTTCCATTTAACTAATTCATAAAATATTTCTATACTATTTTAATGTTTTTATTTATTCATGTATTTGCTCCCCCATTCATTTTTGCCTCATAATAAAATAAAATAAATGTATTTAAAATTTTCCATTTAAGTAATTCATAAAATTAATGTATATTTTCTATTTTAATTATTAAATTATTCAGATTTAAATGTATTCATTTATTTGTTTCCCCCCATTCATTTTCACCTCAGTATATAAAATATAAATACTACTAAATTAAATAAATGTATTTATTTTTACTGATGGCAGTCCTCCATATAAATAGTCCTACACTCTGTTATTGTGGAATTATTAATTATAGTGAAAATAAATAATTCTCCTTTTTCCTGCTCTAATTAAACCTGGACATCAGTGAAGTGTCTTCGCTGCTTTCTCTCTACAACGTGAAGAAGTCATTTCTCCTTTTTTACCTGCTGGCTTTATGCTCATTATCCAGTGTGTGTGTGTGTGTGTGTGTGTGTGTGAGTGTGTGTGTGTGAGATAACGGTGGATCTGCTCTGTCCAGCAGGTGTCAGTGGTGCATGGTTCCTCTAAACCACCAGCATCAATAACCTCCATAACACCCACACCTTCCTGCTGCTGCTGCTGCTGCTGCTGCTTGTCCTGTGTTTCACCAACATCCCTGTCAGCACAGGCTGAAAGTTCTGCTGCATGGGGTGTTTTCCCATCTCCATCCACTCACCTCCCCCCCCACACACACACACACTCTCAGCATCATTCTCCTCCCCTCTCTGTGTGTGTTGGGCTGCATGTGATGGTGGCACTGGTGTGTTCTCTTCCTCTCCCCTTGTTTTACTAACAGACGCAGACCAGGCTGGAGCATGTCCACATTAAGGAGCTTGAACAGAGCCTTCTCTTTGAAAAGACCAAAGCTGAGAAACTCCAAAGAGAGTTAGAAGACACTAGGGTAATGAATCCCGCTCTGCAGTGTGCTGCGATGGACAGAAAGAAAAGAAAAAGGGGAAAGAAAAGAAGGTTTTTGGCCGTGGTGAATCAGACCCACAAGTTTTACATGAACAAAATGATCCGTTTCTCTTAGAATAAACAAATCAAATAGTTTATAATAATCCTTCATCCACTAGAGCAGGGATGTGAAAGTTAATTTACCCTTTTATTGCAGGAAATATTACTGATTATTCTCATAATCAATGAATCATTAGGGTTACGGCTAAAATTAATGTTCAGAACAAATAAACTTTTACAAAGGAGATAATAAAATAGTAGAAGTATGAGATAAATTAAAATGATTAAAAGGGAAAAATATAAGAATAAGAAGTTTTTTAAACATGATAAAATGGTTTAAATGTGGATCAGTGTTTAGGATTCAACCTAAAATGTCTTTTTTAGTCCAAAGATCATCAGTTTATTATTATAGAGACTAAAGAAACCGGGAAATAATCAGAGAAGAGAAGCTGGAACCAGAGAATTTACACATTTACTGATTAAAAATGACTCTAATCAATTAAACTAATCCATTAACTAATCATTGCAGCTCTAATCCTAACTAAAAAAATGTGATTTGACTTTAAATCAATTAATCAAGCACCACTAATCAATACCTTTACCTTGCATATTTTTGCTGATTTAACCTGCTCTTCTCTGCTTTCAAACAACGTTTGATTCTATGGAGAAATATATAAAAAGACATTAAAGCAGAAAGTTACTGACTAATCTATTATCAGAATAATTGGTGATAATTAACGTGACTAATTGTTGCAGCTCCTGTTAACATGGAGTTTAAAACATTTACTCACTGATCAATATTAATTAGTATTTATTAGTTATTAGTTTCCTCCTGTTTTACATCCATTTACTGATTTAAACTCTAAATATTTGATCTCTTTATTCCTCCACTGGACCGGATTGGACCCTTTAGCGGGCCGGTTCTGGGCCTCAGGCCTCATGTTTGACCTCCCTGCACTAGAGAATGATTTCTCCTCCACACATTTTATCCCTGCTCACATTTAAATCCAATTATTTTATATTCTATAACAACAAGTACATGCATCTTTAACCCTCTAATGTCTGAAGCCTGTTTATAAAACTCCTGTAAAAACCTGCAGGTGATTTTAGAAATAATGTAAAACAGCAGCTGATAAAACGCTGATATCTCAGCCTCTGGAGCAGGAAACTAAAGTCAGAAAGTATTTAGAGCTCACACATTTTATGAGACCTGTGTTTAATTAAATCATCATCATGAATATATTTATATATTATATGAAATGAATAACAAATCTCCATCTATATAAAACACTCAAATGGAATAAAGAGGCCTGATGTATAAAAGTATAAGCTCTGAAATAGAGAATAACTAATGGGCAGCAGACATAATAAAAAGTGTCTGTAATTAAAATAAAAATATATTTAAAAGAAGAAGAAGTGTCATAAAGTGCTGGTATGAAATCTGCTCTGGTATAAAAGCAGAACTAAAAACTAATATTGTTGTAAAAGTAATAAACTATAAAATGCGTATTTGCTCCCAGCTTTAAGGGTAGACATGTGTAACGGCGCCCCCTGGTGTTAAAGGGTAAATGGCCACATGCGTCTTCCAGTTTAAATCCATTAGTTATCATCAGTGATTATTACTGATTAAACGTGTCCCAGCGATCATTCTGTGGATGATCCATGTTCTACTTCCCTTCAGCTTCCATTTGTCCTGTTTTAGTGTCTGAGACCTGCTCCACCTGCACCACGACACTGGATTATAACCTAAATGTCACGATGACGGCTGAAGTTCTTAATTCATCCAGAAAAGTTAAATGTTCTGTCTCAACAAAACAATATTATACATAATTTGAAACCAAACCACAACATGAATTGTTGTTTGAACAGAATCTGAGTAAAAGTTAGTATTTAATACTAAATCACATGGTCCGTATCATTAAAGGCATTAATGTCCTCCTACACTATTAGTCTATCAGAATATAGTTAATTTAATTAGTTAATTTAAATGTCATTAGAATGAGGCTGAAATTTGTTAATTAATTTGTGCAGAATCTTAATAAAAACCTGACAACAAGTCAGTACAACTACAACAATACTACTAATCACCAGGTCAGCATTATTTAATTATAATTATAGTTAATTGGTTAATTCTGTAAGAAAATGATGCTATTGATAAAATGATGAATGTGTCTTATTGTAAATAAGTTGAAGCAGCAAAATAAATTCATGTTTGTGCAGAATCTCAGTAAAGTGTTAGTCAACACTAAATAAAACCAGGTCAGTATTTATTATCTTTAATTAGTAGTTAACGTGTATCAGGTCCTTCCCACTGCTGCAGCCATACATGCTTTCAGTGTCCACGTCCATTATTTGACTCCTACACAGGAGGTCAGTATGAAGCTTTTTCTGGAACCATCTCCTCTCATTAAACAACCAAATAGAACACTAGTTATTTCTATTTGAATCAGTGTTATAGCAGATTTTCCCAGTTTAATTGTTCAGTATCGGTACCGGGACTCGGAACGTCAGATTTCTCTTTTTATTTCCTGAAGGTGGCGACGGTATCGGAGCGGTCCCGGATCATGGACCTCCAGCGGGACCTGACCCTGAGGACCCGGGAGGTGGCGGACCTGCAGCTGCGTCTGGGGACCCGGCAGGGCTCCGAGGACCAGGACTCGGCCCTGGCCCCCCTCCTGGAGGAGATCGGCACCCTGAGGGACCGCCTGGCCTCCCAGGAGGCCCGGCAGCAGGAGGAGCTGGCCCAGCACCAGGAGAAGCTGGACCAGCAGGACCGGGTCCACGGCGAGGCCCTGGCCCAGCTGCAGGCCGCCGCCGTGCGTCTGTCCGGAGACAACGAGCAGCTGCAGATGCAGCTGAGCCAGGCCCAGAAGGTAGGTCACTGCTGCTTTGACTGGTTTATAGATGTTTAACGCACTCAGGACGTCCTGAGATGATTCATCAGATCAACCATTACAGGTCACAGGGATTAAAGGGGTTATGTTTTTATATGTAATATAAATAAAAACTGATTGATTGATTGATTGAAGGAGCACGCTGATGCTGCTGAGCGATGGCGCCTGAAGCAGGAGGAGCTGGAGAACTCCTCCTCCTCGTCCTCCGGACGGTTGCAGCAGGAGCAGCAGGAGCAGCAGGAGGTCTGGGCCCGGGAGTCCAGGGCTCTACGGGCCGAGCTGGCGGCGCTGGGCGAGGAGAAGGAGCGGCTGGAGGACCAGCTGAGGACCGGCGTGGAGCGGGCCGAGGAGCAGCACCTGGTGGAGATGGAGGACGTCCTGGGGAAGCTCCACGCCGCCGAGACACGGGTGAAGGAGCTGGAGGAGAAGGAGGAGGAGGCCATGGAGAGGAGGCTCCACCACACCAAAGAACAGCAGGAGCAGCTGGAGAAACAGAACCAGGAGATCCTGGACCTGAAGACCCGGTTAGAGCAGGTCCAGAACCAGGGACACGCACAGGGAAACAAGGTGGGTTCTGACGGTTGTGATGTCACAGATTCATCAGGAGAGTCTCAGATTTAAAGCCACAAACATCCAAACTCACAACTGTTATTAACACTAGTTATTTATGAGCTGAAATCCTCTTTGTGGACAAATCATGGAATATTAACCCATTTAATTTAATCCTCTAAACATTTATTTCTGTAACTGTCTTTTTATAATTAAACTAAAAACATCAAGTTATTTAAATTACATAGAACGAGCAGCAAAATGAACTCATGTAACTTTACTAAATCACAAGGTCATAAATATTTAAATGATTAGTATTTATAGTTAGTGTGGGTATAAATATATGTATAAATATATTTAACTTATTGAAGCCGATGAGCCTTTAAGTCAATGTCATTTATACTTAAAATAAAAAGACAAACCCTCCACAAAGAGTCATTTTATTCAGATTATTCTGGTTTTAACCTGACATGTTTATATCCATTTAATCATTTGAGTCTCTAGAATAATCCACCAAAATATAATATTGTACATGAGATAAATAGATTTTTGTTAATTGTCAGATTATGCAAACAACAACTATAACAGACATTAAAATGATGTTTTCTACAAAGAAATTAGTACAACATGAAAAAATAGATGTATATCATGATTATTAGTGACTCAACTGATATAATTATATACATGAACTGTTTGAAAAAACCTGTGTTTAAATGGGTTAAGTATAAAATGACTTAATGGTTTAGATGAATCTGATCAATTATCCAGATTCATCAGAGACAAAACTTTGAAATAGTCAGATTTAGACATGAATTTGTGTTTTTATTAAACTTTTGTTCCCAGTAACTTTGACCCACAGAATTCTGTGATAAACAGTAAACTGTTTCATCTGATGATGTCTTCTAGTCCAGAAATATCATTTTTTATGTGTTTCTTCTTGTGCAGGTGGGTGAGCTGAGCTCTGAGCTGCAGAAGCAGCAGCAGGAACTCGAGTCTCTGCAGCAGAAATTAACCACAACTCAGCAGGAGAAATCAGCTCTGGAGCAGGAAGTAGGAGTCCAGGTGAGGCCGATGGCTTCTATCATGAGGATATAAAACAGCTTTAATGAAGGTTTTATTCATTATTTAATATCAGACAATTCTGATTAACATGCACTGAACAGAACATTCAGAAAACCTGTTTCTAAACTACATTAATGTCTCATTAAACATTTAAATCCACCAACTTATAAACAGCAACACATTTACAGTCTCTGCAGTGAGTTTTTAGTCTTTAAACATGTGATGTAGAAGCTGAACTCCATGTTAACATGTGATATAGAAGCTGAACTCCATGTAAACATGTGATATAGAAGCTGAACTACATGTTAACATGCGATATAGAAGCTGAACTACATGTAAACATGTGATATAGAAGCTGAACTACATGTAAACATGTGATATAGAAGCTGAACTACATGTTAACATGTGATATAGAAGCTGAACTACATGTTAACATGTGATATAGAAGCTGAACTCCATGTTAACATGCGATATAGAAGCTGAACTACATGTTAACATGTGATATAGAAGCTGAACTACATGTTAACATGTGATATAGAAGCTGAACTACATGTTAACATGTGATATAGAAGCTGAACTACATGTAAACATGTGATATAGAAGCTGAACTACATGTAAACACGTGATATAGAAGCTGAACTACATGTAAACATGTGATATAGAAGCTGAACTACATGTTAACATGTGATATAGAAGCTGAACTACATGTTAACATGTGATATAGAAGCTGAACTACATGTTAACATGTGATATAGAAGCTGAACTACATGTTAACATGTGATATAGAAGCTGAACTACATGTAAACATGTGATATAGAAGCTGAACTACATGTTAACATGTGATATAGAAGCTGAACTACATGTAAACACGTGATATAGAAGCTGAACTCCATGTAAACACGTGATATAGAAGCTGAACTCCATGTAAACATGTGATATAGAAGCTGAACTACATGTAAACACGTGATATAGAAGCTGAACTACATGTAAACATGTGATATAGAAGCTGAACTCCATGTAAACATGTGATATAGAAGCTGAACTACATGTTAACATGTGATATAGAAGCTGAACTACATGTTAACATGTGATATAGAAGCTGAACTACATGTAAACATGTGATATAGAAGCTGAACTACATGTTAACATGTGATATAGAAGCTGAACTACATGTTAACATGTGATATAGAAGCTGAACTACATGTTAACATGTGATATAGAAGCTGAACTACATGTTAACATGTGATATAGAAGCTGAACTCCATGTTAATATGCGATATAGAAGCTGAACTACATGTTAACATGTGATATAGAAGCTGAACTACATGTTAACATGTGATATAGAAGCTGAACTACATGTTAACATGTGATATAGAAGCTGAACTACATGTAAACATGTGATATAGAAGCTGAACTACATGTAAACACGTGATATAGAAGCTGAACTACATGTAAACATGTGATATAGAAGCTGAACTACATGTTAACATGTGATATAGAAGCTGAACTACATGTTAACATGTGATATAGAAGCTGAACTACATGTTAACATGTGATATAGAAGCTGAACTACATGTTAACATGTGATATAGAAGCTGAACTACATGTAAACATGTGATATAGAAGCTGAACTACATGTAAACACGTGATATAGAAGCTGAACTACATGTTAACACGTGATATAGAAGCTGAACTACATGTAAACATGTGATATAGAAGCTGAACTACATGTTAACATGTGATATAGAAGCTGAACTCCATGTAAACACGTGATATAGAAGCTGAACTCCATGTAAACACGTGATATAGAAGCTGAACTACATGTAAACACGTGATATAGAAGCTGAACTACATGTAAACATGTGATATAGAAGCTGAACTCCATGTAAACATGTGATATAGAAGCTGAACTACATGTTAACATGTGATATAGAAGCTGAACTACATGTTAACATGTGATATAGAAGCTGAACTACATGTAAACATGTGATATAGAAGCTGAACTACATGTAAACATGTGATATAGAAGCTGAACTACATGTAAACATGTGATATAGAAGCTGAACTACATGTTAACATGTGATATAGAAGCTGAACTACATGTTAACATGTGATATAGAAGCTGAACTACATGTTAACATGTGATATAGAAGCTGAACTACATGTTAACATGCGATATAGAAGCTGAACTACATGTTAACACGTGATATAGAAGCTGAACTCCATGTAAACACGTGATATAGAAGCTGAACTCCATGTAAACATGTGATATAGAAGCTGAACTACATGTAAACACGTGATATAGAAGCTGAACTACATGTAAACACGTGATATAGAAGCTGAACTACATGTAAACACGTGATATAGAAGCTGAACTACATGTAAACATGTGATATAGAAGCTGAACTCCATGTAAACATGTGATATAGAAGCTGAACTACATGTTAACATGTGATATAGAAGCTGAACTACATGTAAACATGTGATATAGAAGCTGAACTACATGTTAACATGTGATATAGAAGCTGAACTACATGTTAACATGCGATATAGAAGCTGAACTCCATGTTAACATGCGATATAGAAGCTGAACTACATGTTAACATGTGATATAGAAGCTGAACTACATGTTAACATGTGATATAGAAGCTGAACTACATGTTAACATGTGATATAGAAGCTGAACTACATGTAAACATGTGATATAGAAGCTGAACTACATGTAAACACGTGATATAGAAGCTGAACTACATGTAAACATGTGATATAGAAGCTGAACTACATGTTAACATGTGATATAGAAGCTGAACTACATGTTAACATGTGATATAGAAGCTGAACTACATGTTAACATGTGATATAGAAGCTGAACTACATGTTAACATGTGATATAGAAGCTGAACTACATGTTAACATGTGATATAGAAGCTGAACTACATGTTAACACGTGATATAGAAGCTGAACTACATGTAAACACGTGATATAGAAGCTGAACTACATGTTAACACGTGATATAGAAGCTGAACTACATGTTAACACGTGATATAGAAGCTGAACTACATGTTAACACGTGATATAGAAGCTGAACTACATGTAAACACGTGATATAGAAGCTGAACTACATGTAAACACGTGATATAGAAGCTGAACTACATGTAAACACGTGATATAGAAGCTGAACTCCATGTAAACACGTGATATAGAAGCTGAACTACATGTAAACACGTGATATAGAAGCTGAACTACATGTAAACACGTGATATAGAAGCTGAACTACATGTTAACACGTGATATAGAAGCTGAACTACATGTAAACACGTGATATAGAAGCTGAACTCCATGTAAACACGTGATATAGAAGCTGAACTCCATGTAAACACGTGATATAGAAGCTGAACTCCATGTAAACATGTGATATAGAAGCTGAACTCCATGTAAACATGTGATATAGAAGCTGAACTCCATGTTAACATGTGATATAGAAGCTGAACTACATGTAAACATGTGATATAGAAGCTGAACTACATGTTAACGCGTGATATAGAAGCTGAACTACATGTAAACGTGTGATATAGAAGCTGAACTCCATGTTAACGTGTGATATAGAAGCTGAACTACATGTAAACGTGTGATATAGAAGCTGAACTCCATGTAAACACGTGATATAGAAGCTGAACTACATGTTAACACGTGATATAGAAGCTGAACTACATGTTAACGCGTGATATAGAAGCTGAACTACATGTTAACGCGTGATATAGAAGCTGAACTACATGTTAACGCGTGATATAGAAGCTGAACTACATGTTAACGCGTGATATAGAAGCTGAACTACATGTAAACATGTGATATAGAAGCTGAACTCCATGTTAACGTGTGATATAGAAGCTGAACTCCATGTTAACATGTGATATAGAAGCTGAACTACATGTTAACACGTGATATAGAAGCTGAACTACATGTAAACACGTGTAGTTGTATCCTAAAACTTTAACGTCGTCTTTTCTCCACAGAAGCAGAAGTTGTGTGAAAGCTCAGAGGAGCAGCTTAAATCAGCAAAAACTATGCAAGGTAAATATATTGATTAGTGCTGCTTTATTAGTCAATTTGAAATCAATTCATTGATTAGTTTCCAACTATTACATTAATATCCAGCTATTCTGATAATAGATTTGAGTCAAGAATGTTTTCGTCATCTCTGAATCTTTGTTTTCTACAAACTTTTAGGATCTAAAATGTTTTTTTCTTTTTTCTTCTTGCAGAAACACTAGAGAAGCTGAGTCAGAAAGAGGATCAGGTCACGACCCTGAGCTCCGAGTCAGAGTCTCTCAGGAGTCAAATCAACGGTGAGAATATTAACACTGAAACCTGTTAAACATGAGGCCCGGGGCCAGAACCGGCCCTCTAGACCACTGGTTCTAAAGCTGTTTTCAGTGATTTACCCTTTGAAATATATGTTTAGTCCAGTTCCCCCTGAAACACACTGAGCTGTAAAATCAGTGTCTGATTTATTAAAGATCAACAACTTGTATCAGTGAATCTGACAAATACTGAAAACATTGATGTAGAAACAAAGAAGTGAAACATAAAACCAGTCAAAACTCAAATATGATAAATTTATATTGGTCTCTGTTCTGGTAGGAAATAAAAAAAATATATATAAATAACTAAAATGTGTTCACAGAAATAAATGTATGAATTAATTATAAATATTTTGTTTGCAAAATAAATTAATAACTTTCTAAATAAAGATTTGCTCACAAAAAAATAATCAACTTTACCTCTTTTAGGATAAAAAAATGAAAATTGCACTTAATCACTTTCTTTTTCACTCGTTTATCTGTATTTTCAGCATCGTTAGTGCGTTGCCATGGTAACGGCAGGTTGTTAACGAGCATAGACTATAGGAGACAAGTAACGCTGGATTAATGGGTCTAACTAACTTGTTTTTTTTAGGATAATAAAATTAAATAGTGAATCTATAATTCTGTGTATGAACATAAATAAAAGCTTCATGGACCCCTGCAGTACCTCCATGTACCACCAGGGGGACACAGACCCCCTGCAGTACCTCCACGTACCACCAGGGGGAAACAGACCCCCTGCAGTACCTCCACGTACCACCAGGGGGAAACAGACCCCCTGCAGTACCTCCACGTACCACCAGGGGGACACAGACCCCCTGCAGTACCTCCACGTACCACCAGGGGGACGCGGACCCCCTGCAGTACCTCCACGTACCACCAGGGGGGACACGGACCCCCTGCAGTACCTCCACGTACCACCAGGGGGACACAGACCCCCTGCAGTACCTCCACGTACCACCAGGGGGACACAGACCCCCTGCAGTACCTCCACGTACCACCAGGGGGACGCGGATAATTCTACTCTATGTTGGACTAAATATAAGATATAAATATATAATTATATAATTGCTGCAGTCTCATGAAACCACACTAGAAGTTTTATCAGGAAGTGAAAGCTGTTTTTATACATCTGTTGAATAGTTTGATGTCTAGAACAACGCTGTTTCCTCAGGTCTGGAGAGGAAGCTGAAGGCTGCTGATGAGAAGCTGGAGCAGCTTTCAAAGGACAAAACCAAGCTGGAAAATGACATTTCTGAGATGATGACGGCATCTGGAGATAGTTCAGTCCAGCTGACCAAGATGAATGAAGACCTCATCCAGAAAGAAAGGTACTGAACTCCTCTAGAGCTCTGGGACCACACGTTCATTTATATGGTTTACAATCATTTTTACTCCTTTAATATAACAACCCTCCTTCATCCTGGTCCGTCCCTCAGGAAGCTGGAGGAGTTTCAGCGTCTCCTGGCTGAGGAGAAGGAGAAAGCAGCGAATCACAGTGATAAACTGCAGCAGGAAATAAATCACAGGAACCAGGAGCTGAAACAGAGTCAGGACCAGACCAGCAGCCTGAAGGACACGATCTCTGCTCTGGTTGGTGTCACAGACCCAGATATCTGTTAAATCCCTGGTCGCCTGTGGGGTTTAGTTTCACATACTAATAACTGTGATTACATGTGATGCCACATGTGATATAAAAGGTTTGGATATTCAAATAATCCAATAAGGGGTTAGAATATTAAAATAATGTTTATTATGGGTTAGAATATTAAAATGTTTATTATGGGTTAGAATATTAAAATGTTTATTACGGGTTAGAATATTAAAATAATGTTCTTTACAGGTTAGAATATTAAAATAAGACTATATTTAAATTATATTTGAATACTGAAGTTTGGAGTCACAGTCCTATTTATAAATAACTATTTCACATGTGAGAATCCTATTTATTGTTTATATTTTTATTCATTTTATTTATTATTTATTTTTATTTCTAGGAGTTGTCTCTGGTATTTATTAATCATTATTTCTTATATTTTAATTATTCCAGGAGTCGTCCCTGGTATTTATTAATTATTATTTCTTATATTTTAATTAATTATTCCAGGAGTCGTCCCTGGTATTTATTAATTATTATTTCTTATATTTTAATTAATTATTCCAGGAGTTGTCTCTGGTATTTATTAATTATTATTTCTTATATTTTAATTATTCCAGGAGTCGTCCCTGGTATTTATTAATTATTATTTCTTATATTTTAATTATTCCAGGAGTCGTCCCTGGTATTTATTAATTATTATTTCTTATATTTTAATTATTCCAGGAGTCGTCCCTGGTATTTATTAATTATTATTTCTTATATTTTAATTATTCCAGGAGTCGTCCCTGGTATTTATTAATTATTATTTCTTATATTTATTTATTCCAGGAGTCGTCCCTGGTATTTATTAATTATTATTTCTTATATTTTATTTATTCCAGGAGTCGTCCCTGGTATTTATTAATTATTATTTCTTATATTTAAATTATTCCAGGAGTCGTCCCTGGTATTTATTATTATTTCTTATATTTTATTTATTCCAGGAGTCGTCCCTGGTATTTATTAATTATTATTTCTTATATTTTAATTATTCCAGGAGTCGTCCCTGGTATTTATTATTATTTCTTATATTTTAATTATTCCAGGAGTCGTCCCTGGTATTTATTAATTATTATTTCTTATATTTAAATTATTCCAGGAGTCGTCCCTGGTATTTATTATTATTTCTTATATTTTATTTATTCCAGGAGTCGTCCCTGGTATTTATTAATTATTATTTCTTATATTTTAATTATTCCAGGAGTCGTCCCTGCAGCAGAGCCAGGCTCAGACTGAGCAGCTCAGGTCTTCTCAGCAGGAATCTCTCTCTCAGGCGTCTGAGCTGCAGGTGAAGGAGCTGGAGAAGCTGCAGAATCTCATCGACCACATGAAGACGCAGCTTTCTGCCTCCGAGGACAAAACCCAGGATCTGCAGCGGCTGGTGTCTGAGCTGCAGCCGTTCAAGGACCAGGTCCAGGTGAGGACTCACCTGCTGGACGGGTCACATGACGTCTGACGCTCCTATCAGATCATCACGGGACACATCCAGTCCCCAAACCAGTGATTATCTGACTCATTTAACATCTTCATTTAACATCAGTGGTTTCTGTAGATTTTCTACGACATTTTCACTCTAAATGACCTTTATACAGATTATTTATGAGAAATCAATGGAAAATAATGGAAACATGCTGTTTGCAGAGGTACAACCTCTAAATATATTTAAATATGTTTTAGATTAATATTTGACTAAAGAAAAAGTTTGTTCTGCTGCAAAATAGATAAAAGCTGCAAATCGAAATGAATTCAAACGAGTAAATTGGATAAAATCCTTAGAAACATCCAGTTACCACTCATGTAGATTATGTTTGATTAATGAATGAAATCAAATGACATAAAGTGATGTCGGTGTTTGCTGTGAACACTGATCATCAACCTGATATTTCATTTCAGGTGAACATTTTCACTTTTACATAACGAAGGTTCATTTCAGATTTTCTCATCATAACGGTTATGATTCTTTATCAGAATTCTGAAAAGGAAAAAAAAATTCTAAATAAAATATCCCAACATGTGATTTAAGGTCAGGTGACTGTAATCATTCACTCTGATATTCAAATTCATTGATGATGAAGTTAAAGCTGAAGTGAAAATGTTTTAGTGTTTGACGTCATCGTGGTGGATTCTGTTGCTGCATCTAAACTCCCTGGTTGCATATCACCTGTGTCCATATCTGCTTGGGTTTGGTTTATTTAAACTCATTCTTACTCTTCCCTGTATGTATATTCCCCTCCTTTTGTTTCCTTTCATCCTTATTTTTGCAGTGTCTTTCTGCTGAGCTTGACTCCTACAAGCATGACGTTGAACGTTTGTCCCAAAAAGTGGAAAAACAGAATTTAGACGCAGAACAAACGTCTCAGGAAAGAGAAGAGGTTAAAGCTGAGAAAGTCAAAGTGGAGGCGGAGCTGTCGGAGCTGAAGAACAAACTCTCTGCTCTTCAGACGAGTCACGAGCAGCTTTCCAAACACCAGGAGGAGCTTCTCACCAGCAAGAAGAGATCCGGTGAAGAAAGAACGGCGTTGGACAAGGAGCTGGAGAAGACCAGGAGAGATCTCCAGGACGTTCAGACTGAAAACAGGAACCTGAAAGAAGAAAAACAGGCGAAAATCGACGAGCTTCAACGGGAAAACGCAGAGAAGAAGGAGAAGCTCCTGAAGCAGCAGGAGGAGATCCAGCGGATGGAGGCGAAGAAGAAGCAGCTGCAGGAGGATTACGAAAACATCTGCAGAGAAAAGAGCCGCCTGGAGGAGGATCTGAGCCAGAAGGACGGTTTGGTTCTGGAACGAGACGCCGCCAGGAACGCCAAAAAGTCTCTGGACGCCAAGAACGCCGAGCTGCAGGGGAAAATCAAATCCCTGAACCTGGAGAAGGAAGATCTGACCATGAAGAACACACAGCTGCAGCTCCTCACCGAGACTCTGAGGAAGGAGAAGGAGGAGCTGACGTCTGAAATCGCCGCCGCCGCCTCGGACAAAAACCAGCAGGAGACGCTGAATCTGGAGCTGCAGAATAAACTCAGCAGCACCAGGAAAGACCTGGAGACGTCCGTCAGGGAGCGAGAAGAACTGAAGGCCTCCAAGATGAGTCTGGCCCAGATGTTGGAGGAGATGAAGACCAGCAGCAGGGTCACGGATTCAGAGCGGCTGCACCTCCTCCAGGAGAAAGACGAGCTGCTCTCAGTCCAGAGAAAAGTCTCCAACGAGAAGGAGGAGCTCCTCAGAGAAGTAGAAGAATTAAAGGAGAAGCTCCAGGTCTCAGCCGGACACTTAACTCAGTCCAACGAGAAGCTGAAGGAGCTTCTATCGTCTCTGGAGGAGGAGAAACAGGCCTTCAGGCTGCAGAGCTCTGATGCTGAGATGGTTCTCCACACCGCGAGGAAGGAGAAGATGAGTCTGGAGTCGGCTCTGGAGCAGCAGAAGATGGACTATGAGCGACTGTCAGGAGAGAAGGGAGAGTTGGAGGAGAAGCTCAGCAGAGCAACGAACGAGAAAAACACGATTAGTCTGGAGAGAGAGAAGCTGGCGGGTGAAGTCCGAGCAGCTAAAGACCAGCTGGAGGTTTGCTGCAGGTCCAACGATGATCTAACGTCAACGCTGGAGGAAACGAAACGACACAAAGATGCAGCTGAAGCTGAGATGAACTCTCTGAAACTAGAAAAGTCTGATCTACAGAACCAGCTGCAGAAACACAAATCTGACATCCAACTTGTTGAAAAGGGAAAATCCGAGCTCCTCGAGGAGCGGAGCAAGTTAAAATCAGATTTGGAGAAAGTTAATTCAGACGTGGATCGTCTTAATGAAGAGAATCAACGTCTGCAGACTGAATCTGAGCAGAGGAACCAGGCCCTGCAGCAGGAGAACCAGCGGCTGCTCCAGGACCTGCAGGACCTCAGATCCCAGCATGAAACCATGAAGGAGGCCGAGCTGCTGCTGCAGAACCAGCTGCAGGCCGAGTCCAGCAGCAGGAACCAGGTCCTGAATGACAGGGAGGACCTGTCCAAGCAGATCCAGGAGCTGCTGGAGAAGCTGTCCCAACAAACGCTGGAAAACGAAGAGATCTCCTCTAACCTGAAGAAGGCCGAGGAGCAGAATGAACGTGTGAAGGTGAAACTGGAGCAGGAGAGCAGCAGATCGTCTGAAGATAAACGGCAGCTGGTTTTAAAGCTGGAGGAGATGAAGAAGGAGAAGGAGGCTCTGCTGTCCACACAGCAGCAGCTGCAGAACAACGTTTCCTGTCTCAACACGGGGCGGGAAGCCTGCATCGCTGAGAAATCCCAGCTGCTCCTCCGGCTGGAGCGGCTGGAGGTGGATAAAGAAGCTCTGGAGAAGCAGAAGGAGGAGGAGGCCAAGGCCAGAGAGGAGGTCTCCTCCCAGAAAACAGCTCAGGAAGCAGCTCTGCAGCAGGAGAGAGACGCAGTCACGCTGCTGCAGAATCAGCTCAAAGCCGCCGTTTCTAAGCAGCTCGAGGTATTAAACAGTAGAACGTGGCTGCAGCAGCATGTTCCTCCTCCTCACTCCTTTTATTTGAGCATAACCTTCACCTTCCATTTACTAACCTGAGTCTCCAGCTGCTCCCTGCTGTCCTGTGGGCTTAAAACGAGATCTAACACATGGTCAAATTCTACAGGTTCACACTAGAGCTGCACGACGGGTCGATTAATCGATTAGTGATCAACTATCAGGTTAATCACTGACTATTCTGATAATTGAGTCAAATATCTAAATTAATGTTTAATAAAGTGTTGAACACATAAAAGGAACTTATTCATGTTTGAATAAGTTCCTGTCGTCCACAAACTGAGAAACATGTTAAAACTGTAATATGAAGCTGCAATGATTAATCAATTAATTGATTAGTTTACAACATTATTCACCAACTATTGATGATCAACTAATGGATTTAAGTAAATTTTTAAAAAAGAAAAGCAGCAAAAACACATGCCAGGTACCTATAAACCTATAGATTAGTTGATTTAAATCAGAATCAATAATAATTGATTAGTTTCCAACTGTCACATTAATCACTGACTGTTCTCATAATAGATTCAAGAAGAAAATGTCACAGAAACGTGAAGTCAATGAGAATCTTTCAGGGTTCAAGAGATAAAATATTTACTGGTTAAATCAGATGTTGGACCATTTATCAATTTAGATTATTGATTAATTGATTAGAGTCATTGATTTAACGGTAAATGTGTAAATTCTCTGGTTCCAGCTTCTCTTCTCTGATTATTTCCTGGTTTCTTTAGTCTCTATAATAATAAACTGATGATCTTTGGACAAAAAAAGACATTTTAGGTTGAATCTTCATGAACCAGACGACTGATTGATTGATAAATTGATTGACTATTAGAATAGTCGTTAGTTGCAGCTCTAGTTTAAATTCTAAAGATAATAAAACACACACACACACCATGTGATGTGTTTTATGTCTCATTTGTTCAGAAACTGTAACCATGACGATGAGTTTGATGTTTGGGTCTTTGAGTCGTTGTGAATGTTCCGTTCTGAGGCCACAGGATTTTATTATTAGTCCCTTTGTTATAAACACATGACAAATAACTGAATTTACTTATGAATAACTGACATAAGTTAATTCTCCAGGCATGCAGTTAATTTATTAATCATTAAATGAGTTGGTCAGACTCTATGAATAATAACGAGCAGTGAGTGTCTGATTGGTTGAGGTGGTCATGTGAACCAGTTTTCATGATTATTCCTCTCCGTGGTGCAGGCGTCTGAAGCTTCAGGAGCGACGGCTGCAGCTTTGGAGCAGCTGAAGAAAGAAAAGTGCAGTTTGCTGCAGGAGAAGAGTGAAGCTCAGAGAGAAGTGGAGCAGCTGCAGCATCAGGTAGAAACTGCAGCTTCACGCGTCAGTTAGAGGAACACGACCTGCCGAACTCTAACCAACCTCTTTATCTCTGCAGTTGGACGCGTTGAGGACAGAAAATTCACAGCAGCGAGAAGATCTGAACGAATCCAAAGAGAAACTTAGCACAGAAACTCAGAGGATCCACAGTCTGTGTCTGGAAATGTGAGTTTTCCTGTTTACTATTAACAATAAGAAGGATGAAAGTCAGAATGTGTGATGTTACTCAGACATTTGAATGTTTTATTACTTAAAATGGCTGAAATAATATATTTATTATATAGATTTGTTTATTTGATAAGCTATTTATTTATTATTTAGTATTTTTATTAGGTTTTATGCTCATGATTTTTCCATATTTGCATATTGTTGCTATATGGCAACAATTTATTTTTCTATTTTAGCATATTATAAAAAAAGTAGAATTAAATGTGAACAAAGAAAAGGTTTACCTGCCGTAGAAAGTGAGTTAATTTGTTTATTTGATAAAAAGACGACCATCAATGATGCTCACATGTATGTCCTTCAAAATAAAAGCCCCCTTTTTCACCCCTGCCTGTAGAAACATGATTTTTCTATGGCAGCTTTTTATAAAAATGCAGACACAGTGGTTGTTGCTGTATGGAATCACTTTGCTGGAAGGTTAAAGTTTAAACCATCTATTTCTAACGTGTGATCAGTGAGAAGTTTAAAGAGTCGGATTCTGTGAAGTCTGAGTCGCTGCAGAAGCTGCAGGAGGAAAACACGAAGCTGAACCAGGACCTGGACAAGAAGCAGCAAGGACAAACTGACCTCCTGAAGGTTTGACCTTAGAAACAGCATCAGACACTTTAATCAGCCGATATCAGCCGATCAGGACTGAACCTAAACTGTTGTTTGTTCAGATGAAGGACGAACACTCGAAGCTCAAAAAACAGCTGGAGGAGCTGAAGCGAAGGTAAGAGAATAAAAGTCATCTAATGTCAGAAATCTGGAAAATCTGCTGCTGTTGTGAGTTTAAAAAGAAAAATCACAGAAAACCAGTTTGACTGTGTGAGCTGCCTGGAATAAAGTGAATGGAATGTAATATTTGTCTGTTCCTTCAAAGCCGGACACATAAAACCTCCAGGTATTTCACCTCCATCACCTGATGTTACTGATTTATCTGATTTATCATCTACGGTGGCTCATTAGGGACATTCAGGATAAGTCAGGGATATTGTTGTTTACACCAGAGATTTCCTGTTTGGTCTGAATCTGAATAAAATCAACAAAAGTTTAATATTTATTATTATTCCACTGATTCATCTCACAATGTCCCTAACTTATTATTTATGTGTATTTTATCATCTTAACTCTATGATTTGTGTTTAACTGCAGGTTTTGCATGTTTTATGTATATTTATTTATTGGAAGCAGTTTTTTTTCTTCCTGCAGTTGATTTCATTCTATTTATTGTTTAGTTTGTTGTTTATTTACTTGTTTGTTTCAGTGAGAGCAGCTTGAAGCAGCAGCTGGACCAGGAGAAGGATTCCTTCCATAAAAACAGTGCCTTAATCTCAGAGAAGGAGCAGCAGCTGGAAAACATGAAGACTGAGGTGAGAATACAATACATGGAGCTTTACTCTGAAGAGTCCGCTTTTACTTTGAAAAACCAACGTCAAAGTAAAGCTCCTCATCTCTGCTGTGATTTTAACGTCTTCCTGTCTTTAAATCTGCAGGAAATAGAAAAATATAAAGTCCCGTCTGTCGTTATAGGAATGTATTTAAAAAAAAATGTGTAGTTTTGTGTAGAACTTGTGTGTTTTATTCCTAAGAAAAGCAGTTTATTATTAAATATTTCTGGTTTAGTTTCTTTCAGACGTTTCTATATTTTCTCAGAATTATCCTAAGAGCAAATAAATAAAATCTATTTATTCCAAATAACTTCATCTGAAGGTTAAACGCTGCTGTTTTATGATCCATCACATTTAGAAATGAAGAATACACAATGTTTAGTTGTTTTTCACATTTAAATCTTTTTTTATTTTACTTTTTAAAACTGAAACTAGACTCAAACATTTTATTTGACTAAATGAATGTGACATTTAACACCAGAAGTAAAGCTGCTGTTCTTACTGATTGGATGGTTTTATTTCCAGCTGGCTGTGCTGCAGGGTAAAAGTGCCTCAGCTCAGACCCTCCAGGGTCTGGTCCAGGTCCTGGAGCAGGACAAGGTCCAGCTGCAGCAGCGAGTCCAGAACCTGGAGAAGAACCAGGACCCTGCAGGATTCAGGTCCACCGACATGTCCCCAGCAGGTAGAGACCGGATCCACCTGGATCCACCTGGACCCACCTGGATCCACCTGGATCCACCTGGACCCACCTGGATCCACCTGGACCCACCTGATGTTCCAGCTGGAAAATAAATAATTATTAGTCACTAATAATAAATGTGATTTATCTGTTCTGTTCTTTAGATGAAGGCGTTCTGCAGCAGCTCAGAGAAGATAAGGCGACGGCAGAGAGTCAGGTCGGTCCAGTCACAGCAAATAAAACCACAGCTTTAATGGCTTTTTGATGTTTATTCATTTATTGTGAAGCTGCTTCCTGACTTTACCCATAAAACATGGAAAATACAACATAAAACATGGAAAATACGACATAAAACATGGAAATATGACATAAAACATAGAAAATATGACATAAAACATGGAAATACGACATAAAACATAGAAAATACGACATAAAACATGGAAAATACGACATAAAACAGAAAATATGACATAAAACATGGAAAATACGACATAAAACAGAATATTATAATTATAGATAATAACCATCCTGATGTTATAGATAATAACTACTAATTTATTCATCATTAATTAATAATGATTAACTCCTACTACAGCTTGTAGTTTGTGTCCTGACTGTTTTTCTCTCTTTCCTCTGTCTCTGCTGCTGCTCCAACATCAGGCAGCGGTTTGTTCCTCATGTTTTTCATCTGCTTCACTTTGGATTCACTTTTGCATGTTTTTGTCAGTGAATTCATGTCGTTCACTCTATAATCTCTGATCTGTGGAGTTTCACTCTATAATCACTGATCTGTGGAGGTTCACTCTCTGATCACTGATCTGTGGAGGTTCACTCTATAATCACTGATCTGTGGAGGTTCACTCTATAATCACTGATCTGTGGAGGTTCACTCTATAATCTCTGATCTGTGGAGGTTCACTCTATAATCACTGATCTGTGGAGGTTCACTCTATAATCACTGATCTGTGGAGGTTCACTCTATAATCACTGATCTGTGGAGGTTCACTCTATAATCACTGATCTGTGGAGGTTCACTCTATAATCACTGATCTGTGGAGGTTCACTCTATAATCACTGATCTGTGGAGGTTCACTCTATAATCACTGATCTGTGGAGGTTCACTCTATAATCACTGATCTGTGGAGGTTCACTCTATAATCACTGATCTGTGGAGGTTCACTCTATAATCACTGATCTGTGGAGGTTCACTCTATAATCACTGATCTGTGGAGGTTCACTCTATAATCACTGATCTGTGGAGGTTCACTCTATAATCACTGATCTGTGGAGGTTCACTCTATAATCACTGATCTGTGGAGGTTCACTCTATAATCACTGATCTGTGGAGGTTCACTCTATAATCACTGATCTGTGGAGGTTCACTCTATAATCACTGATCTGTGGAGGTTCACTCTCTGATCACTGATCTGTGGAGGTTCACTCTTTAACTCTTTAACTCTTTAATCCTCATCTCTGGCTGTTTCTACACCTTCTAGTGGTGATTCATGGTTAAATGTAATTCTTAGAGACCAGTTGTAGGAATAGAGTCTCCGTCACTTTAATCCTGATGAACGTGGAGTCTCCTCCATGAAACTGTTGTTTTCATTTCAGATCGAGTTCCTGAACTCAGTCATCGTTGATCTCCAGAAGAAAAACGTGGAGCTGAAGGAGAAACTGGAGACGATGTCTGCTGCTGCTCTGAACGGGAACAACTCCAACGATATGGACAACGGGTACGACACATGGAAACACCACCAATATGAATCGATGACGTATCGATGACACATCAATGACATATCAATGACGTATCAATGATGTATCAATGACATATCAATGATGTATCAATGACACATCAATGACGTATCAATGACGTATCAATGACGTATCAATGACATATCAATGATGTATCAATGACACATCAATGATGTATCAATGACACATCAATGACACATCAATGACGTATCAATGATGTATCAATGACGTATCAATGACGTATCAATGACGTATCAATGATGTATCAATGACACATCAATGACACATCAATGACGTATCAATGATGTATCAATGACGTATCAATGACGTATCAATGACGTATCAATGACACATCGATGACGTATCAATGACGTATCGATGACGTATCAATGACACATCGATGACGTATCAATGACACATCAATGACGTATCAATGACATATCAATGATGTATCAATGACACATCAATGACGTATCAATGACACATCAATGACGTATCGATGACGTATCGATGACATATCAATGACACATCAATGACACATCGATGACGTCTTCATAACAACTATAGTCTGTTCTTAGGATGGAGAATAACTGATCACCGACTGATCACTGATCATTAACTGATCACTGACTGATCACTGATCATTAACTGATCATTCACTGATCATTAACTGATCACTGATCATTAACTGATCACTGATCATTAACTGATCACTAACTGATCATTAACTGATCACTGATCACTGACTGATCATTAACTGATCATTAACTGATCACTGATCATTAACTGATCATTAACTGATCATTAACTGATCATTAACTGATCATTAACTGATCACTGATCACTGACTGATCATTAACTGATCATTAACTGATCACTGATCATTAACTGATCATTAACTGATCACTGATCATTAACTGATCATTAACTGATCATTGACTGATCACTGACTGATCATTAACTGATCACTGACTGATCATTAACTGATCATTAACTGATCACTGATCATTAACTGATCATTAACTGATCACTGATCATTAACTGATCATTAACTGATCATTGACTGATCACTGACTGATCATTAACTGATCACTGATCATTAACTGATCACTGATCATTAACTGATCACTGATCATTAACTGATCACTGATCATTAACTGATCACTGATCATTAACTGATCACTAACTGATCATTGACTGATCACTGACTGATCATTGACTGATCACTGACTGATCATTGACTGATCACTGACTGATCATTGACTGATCACTGACTGATCATTAACTGATCACTGATCATTAACTGATCATTAACTGATCATTAACTGATCACTGATCATTAACTGATCATTAACTGATCACTGATCATTAACTGATCATTAACTGATCACTGATCATTAACTGATCATTAACTGATCACTGATCATTAACTGATCATTAACTGATCATTAACTGATCATTAACTGATCACTGACTGATCATTAACTGATCACTGACTGATCATTAACTGATCACTGACTGATCATTAACTGATCATTAACTGATCACTGACTGATCATTGACTGATCATTAACTGATCATTGACTGATCACTGACTGATCACTGACTGATCATTAACTGATCATTAACTGATCATTGACTGATCACTGACTGATCATTAACTGATCATTAACTGATCATTAACTGATCATTAACTGATCATTAACTGATCATTAACTGATCACTGATCATTAACTGATCACTGATCATTAACTGATCTTTGTGTTTTCCAGCCTGGACAAAGAGCCGGTGAAGAAGAAGCTTCCTCCTCGTCTGTTCTGTGATATCTGCGACTGCTTCGACCTCCATGACACCGAGGACTGTCCCACTCAGACGCAGTCGGACGACGCCCTGACCCACAGCAGTTACCACGGCAACAAGGGCGAGGAGCGGCCGTACTGCGACATCTGCGAGGCGTTCGGCCACTGGACGGAGTCCTGCAACGACGACCAGACCTTCTAAAAACAACTAAACGCCTTTTCCTGCGCCTCTCGTTCGCACAATCACTATATTTGCACATCACATTTTTCCGCCGCGGTGCTTTCTGGGTCCTCGGTGGTGAAAATCCTCCCAAACCTACAAATATTCAGTCTGATTGTTAAAGACTTTGGAGGAAACGTGTGAAACGTGTGAGTGAAGCTGGAAAAGTCTGGATGGTTTAATTTATCGATATCTATAACATTGTTTGCACAGCTTCTGGTGACGGATGATAAAGTATCATGAGAGAAATGTAAAGTACTTGATTAAAAAACGTCAGATCACAACAAACCCAACAAACCCAACAAACCCACCTGGCTGAGCTATAGTTTATTTTTTTATGCCTGGAATCCTCTGTCAGGTTTATAGAGTGAGTGTTGCTGCGGATCCTTTTGCTGTTTAACTCTTTATTTTAGTCTTTGTTACAGGAAACGATGAGAAGCAGCAGTTCAACAACTTCACACTTTACTGTAAAACCACACCGGTCCTGTTCAAACAGCCTTTTACAAATAAATAAAACAGTTTCTTTGAAATCGACGATCATTTCTGTACGAAACGATGAAAAAGGGTTCTGTATAAAATAAATGGAATTTATGTATAAATGGAAAAATGAAGCGTCTGTTTTTGTTTAGAGGCTCGATGCAGAATCTGTTAATGCAGGTTTATTCAGCTTTAAAGAACATGCAGCATAATAATAATAATAATAATAATAATAATAATAATATGAGACATGTCTGAAGCAGCAACAGATGTCAGATTAATTAACATCAAACAGCTGCTGATGTTTTAGTCTAGTGAGTCAAATGTTCATATCAGTATTTGTCTTATTTAAATAATTTATTCTTTGTTTCATCGATGAAAAGTCCTGAAGTTTTATCTTTAGTCAAAGAAAATCCAAAGTATTTTATT
The DNA here is from genome assembly GCA_030544235.1 of Lepturacanthus savala. Lineage (NCBI taxonomy): Eukaryota > Metazoa > Chordata > Actinopteri > Scombriformes > Trichiuridae > Lepturacanthus > Lepturacanthus savala. Next base: position 28,672,153 of record CM060473.1, read on the forward strand.
CTAGTTGTATTCACTAGTTTTTCTTTATTCTCTAACAGCAGCTTGATACTAATATTAATTAATTATTAAATAATTATTGGTAGGAACCTTTGTTCAGTTCAATGTGACACAGGGACATGTTTTGATGTGACACCACCAGACTGAGCTGAATGAACAGTTTAATAAAGTAAATCAGCAGGTGATGAACAGACGTCGCCGCATTTAGTGCCGACAGCTCTGATGGATGACAGAGAAAAGCTGTGATGTTCAACCAGTGAAGACACTGATTTAATTATAAAATAAAGTGATTTTTATTATCAGGGATCAGATTTACTGAGGAAGGAACTGAGATGAAGATGTAAAAACAACAAATAAGAAGAGAAACTCAGTAGAAATAATCTGTTACTTCATTATTCTACATGTTACTGGAGGATTTGTTAATATATATAGTTAATGTATAATAATATTAACTATATATATTAACCCTATGAATATTAATTATAATATAATTATATATACAAACATTTAGTGATAACACTTCATATATTTAGTTAAAGGATGTTTTTTTTTAAATCACTGTTTAAACACTTTTAAAGGGACAGAACAACATAAACTGTAAAACCTGATGAAACATCTTCACAGCTCATTGATTTTAATTCAATACTTTTATTTTTATACGTTAATTCTATATTATTATATTTTGTTTTTTCTTGTATTTTTTCAGACATAAATTAGCAGCTTGCTGCTGTAAACTGGTACAAACATTTATTGTCTTAGTTACCAGTGAAATAACGTCAGTAAAAACAAATAAAACTGTTGTTGTTGTTTATTTTTCTTCAGCTTTGATGAGTTTTGTGGCGTCAGACGCAAACTTCCATTTGTTGAGTTCAACACTGATGTGAAGATTCACTGAATCAACCTGGAAACAGTCAGGCTGCTGGCTGGGTTTCAGCTTCCCTGTAAACAAACAAACAATAAACAACAAACAGTAAACAACCAATAACACGCTGCTGGCTGGGTTTCAGCTTCCCTGTAAACAAACAAACAATAAACAACAAACAGTAAACAACCAATAACACGCTGCTGGCTGGGTTTCAGCTTCCCTGTAAACAAACAAACAATAAACAAACAGTAAACAACCAATAACACGCTGCTGGCTGGGTTTCAGCTTCCCTGTAAACAAACAAACAATAAACAAACAGTAAACAACCAATAACACGCTGCTGGCTGGGTTTCAGCTTCCCTGTAAACAAACAATAAACAAACAGTAAACAACCAATAACACGCTGCTGGCTGGGTTTCAGCTTCCCTGTAAACAAACAAACAATAAACAACAAACAGTAAACAACCAATAACACGCTGCTGGCTGGGTTTCAGCTTCCCTGTAAACAAACAAACAATAAACAAACAGTAAACAACCAATAACACGCTGCTGGCTGGGTTTCAGCTTCCCTGTAAACAAACAAACAATAAACAAACAGTAAACAACCAATAACACGCTGCTGGCTGGGTTTCAGCTTCCCTGTAAACAAACAATAAACAACAAACAGTAAACAACCAATAACACGCTGCTGGCTGGGTTTCAGCTTCCCTGTAAACAAACAATAAACAATAAACAAACAGTAAACAACCAATAACACGCTGCTGGCTGGGTTTCAGCTTCCCTGTAAACAAACAATAAACAACAAACAGTAAACAACCAATAACACGCTGCTGGCTGGGTTTCAGCTTCCCTGTAAACAAACAATAAACAATAAACAAACAGTAAACAACCAATAACACGCTGCTGGCTGGGTTTCAGCTTCCCTGTAAACAAACAAACAATAAACAAACAGTAAACAACCAATAACACGCTGCTGGCTGGGTTTCAGCTTCACTGTAAACAAACAAACAATAAACAAACAGTAAACAACCAATAACACGCTGCTGGCTGGGTTTCAGCTTCACTATAAACAAACAATAAACAAACAGTAAACAACCAATAACACGCTGCTGGCTGGGTTTCAGCTTCACTATAAACAAACAATAAACAATAAACAACAAACAGTAAACAACCAATAACACGCTGCTGGCTGGGTTTCAGCTTCCCTGTAAACAAACAATAAACAATAAACAAACAGTAAACAACCAATAACACGCTGCTGGCTGGGTTTCAGCTTCCCTGTAAACAAACAATAAACAATAAACAAACAGTAAACAACCAATAACACGCTGCTGGCTGGGTTTCAGCTTCCCTACAAACAACAAACAAACAATAAACAAACAGTAAACAAACAGTAAACAACCAATAACATGCTGCTGGCTGGGTTTCAGCTTCCCTACAAACAACAAACAATAAACAAACAATAAACAACAAACAAACAGTAAACAACCAATAACACGCTGCTGGCTGGGTTTCAGCTTCCCTACAAACAACAAACAATAAACAAACAATAAACAACAAACAAACAGTAAACAACAAATAACACGCTGCTGGCTGGGTTTCAGCCTCCCTACAAACAACAAACAATAAACAGTAAACAACCAATAACAAATTAGCAATATACAACAAATAACAAACAGTAAACAATAAATAACAAACAAACAAAAACCCCAAATATCAAATTTTAAATGTTAAACATCAAGGACAATAAAACATAAAACAACATTTCTCCTCTTGTTAAAGGTGAAAGGTGAAAGGTCATTTTCATATTTTGGGAGTTAAATGTTGTTTTTATCTAAATATCATTTAGTTTGTAAACAACTTGAATGTTTATTGAGTCCAGTCTCGTTCTATCTGTTTTTATTCGTCACCTTTAGAAGCTGCTGTGATTTTCTGACTCGTTCCATTTCCTCTTTTCTGCTTCAACGAGTCTTTTTCTTCTTTTTCTTCTTTTTCTTCTTTTTCTTCTTTTTCTTCTTTTTCTTCTTTTTCTTCTTTTTCTTCTTTTTCTTCTTTTTCTTCTTTTTCTTCTTTTTCTTCTTTTTCTTCTTTTTCCTCCGTTTGATCCTAAAAGTTCAAATAATCACGTTTAGAAGTTGATTCGTGTTTTTGTCGTTTCTCCTTCATCAACGTTCAGACCTTTTCCACCGGTTCTGGATCAGCTTCCGGCTGCTGGATCCGGATCTCACAGACCAGGTCCAGCTTCTGGACCCCGTAGACCAGGTCCCGGAGGGGGATGTGGGCGGAGCCTAAGACCCTCCGGACCGGGTCGTCCTGGACCAGCTCAGGTCCAGGTCTCCTCTTCCTGTCTCTGGATTTCACTGGAGACTGAAACAAAGGACAGATTCACACTGATAAATAAAATAAAATAAAATAAAATAAAATAAAATAAAATAAAATAAAATAAAATAAAATAAAATAAAATAAAATAAAATAAAATAAAATAGAATAAAATAGAATAAAATAAAATAAAATAGAATAAAATAAAATAAAATAAAATAATAGTTTATTATAACATGAGTCACTGTTTAATACATGGAGACAGAACAGTGGTCCCACCTGGTCCCAGTGTTCAGTAATAAAAATATAATCTATAGAATAAATATAAAAATGAATGAAGACTAGAAATAGTAAATATAATAATAATAATGCAATGATGGACAGACTGAGCTGCAACTATCAACTATTAATCTATCGATTATTAAAATGATTCATTGATTAGTAGCTTGGTTCAAAACTGTCATTTGTCATTTTTACTCAAATTTGTAGAAAAATGAGATTAAAATAAAAAAAGAAAAAAATGTGTGTATATATATATAATGTTATAATAAGGAAGAATTAGATAAAACAATTAAATAAAAAGAAAAAAATCTAAATTATGAGATAAAATAAATAAATAAAAGACAAAAATTTAACTAAAAGCTTAAAAAAATCGATGTGGTGTAAAATGTGTAATTCTGTGATTTATCAGCAGCAGCAGATTCAGATTTGTAGTTTTTCTATGATTCAGGATTTCCCTGAAACTTCACTGACTCATTGATTCTTTATTTTAGTTCTGAGATGAGAACTCACCTCCTTCCCCTTCACTCCTTTCTTCTCTTTGACATTTCTGCTGCTTTTAGGCATCGAAGCGTCTTCAGGAGCCGCCGGCCACCACAAAACCTGCAGAGAATCTGTTAAAATACCACAAAACCTGCAGAGAATCTGTTAAAATACCACAAAACCTGCAGAGAATCTGTTAAAATACCACAAAACCTGCAGAGAATCTGTTAAAATACCACAAAACCTGCAGAGAATCTGTTAAAATACCACAAAACCTGCAGAGAATCTGTTAAAATACCACAAAACCTGCAGAGAAATCTGTTAAAATACCACAAAACCTGCAGAGAATCTGTTAAAATACCACAAAACCTGCAGAAAATCTGTTAAAATACCACAAAACCTGCAGAGAATCTGTTAAAATACCACAAAACCTGCAGAGAAATCTGTTAAAATACAACAGAGGACAGAGTAACATGCTGTTTGTCTCCTAGAGGACAGATTAACATGTTGTTTGTCTCCTAGAGGACAGATTAACATACTGTTTGTCTCCTAGAGGACAGATTAACATGTTGTTTGTCTCCTAGAGGACAGATTAACATACTGTTTGTCTCCTAGAGGACAGATTAACATGCTGTTTGTCTCCTAGAGGACAGATTAACATGTTGTTTGTCTCCTAGAGGACAGATTAACATGTTGTTTGTCTCCTAGAGGACAGATTAACATGTTGTTTGTCTCCTAGAGGACAGATTAACATGTTGTTTGTCTCCTAGAGGACAGATTAACATGTTGTTTGTCTCCTAGAGGACAGATTAACATGTTGTTTGTCTCCTAGAGGACAGATTAACATGTTGTTTGTCTCCTAGAGGACAGATTAACATGTTGTTTGTCTCCTAGAGGACAGATTAACATGTTGTTTGTCTCCTAGAGGACAGATTAACATGATGTTTGTCTCCTAGAGGACAGATTAACATACTGTTTGTCTCCTAGAGGACAGATTAACATGTTGTTTGTCTCCTAGAGGACAGATTAACATACTGTTTGTCTCCTAGAGGACAGATTAACATGTTGTTTGTCTCCTAGAGGACAGATTAACATACTGTTTGTCTCCTAGAGGACAGATTAACATGTTGTTTGTCTCCTAGAGGACAGATTAACATGCTGTTTGTCTCCTAGAGGACAGATTAACATGTTGTTTGTCTCCTAGAGGACAGATTAACATACTGTTTGTCTCCTAGAGGACAGATTAACATGTTGTTTGTCTCCTAGAGGACAGATTAACATGTTGTTTGTCTCCTAGAGGACAGATTAACATGTTGTTTGTCTCCTAGAGGACAGATTAACATGTTGTTTGTCTCCTAGAGGACAGATTAACATGTTGTTTGTCTCCTAGAGGACAGATTAACATACTGTTTGTCTCCTAGAGGACAGATTAACATGTTGTTTGTCTCCTAGAGGACAGATTAACATGTTGTTTGTCTCCTAGAGGACAGATTAACATGTTGTTTGTCTCCTAGAGGACAGATTAACATACTGTTTGTCTCCTAGAGGACAGATTAACATGTTGTTTGTCTCCTAGAGGACAGATTAACATGTTGTTTGTCTCCTAGAGGACAGATTAACATACTGTTTGTCTCCTAGAGGACAGATTAACATGTTGTTTGTCTCCTAGAGGACAGATTAACATGCTGTTTGTCTCCTAGAGGACAGATTAACATACTGTTTGTCTCCTAGAGGACAGATTAACATGTTGTTTGTCTCCTAGAGGACAGATTAACATACTGTTTGTCTCCTAGAGGACAGATTAACATGTTGTTTGTCTCCTAGAGGACAGATTAACATGTTGTTTGTCTCCTAGAGGACAGATTAACATGTTGTTTGTCTCCTAGAGGACAGATTAACATGTTGTTTGTCTCCTAGAGGACAGATTAACATGTTGTTTGTCTCCTAGAGGACAGATTAACATGTTGTTTGTCTCCTAGAGGACAGATTAACATGTTGTTTGTCTCCTAGAGGACAGATTAACATGTTGTTTGTCTCCTAGAGGACATATTAACATGTTGTTTGTCTCCTAGAGGACAGATTAACATGTTGTTTGTCTCCTAGAGGACAGATTAACATACTGTTTGTCTCCTAGAGGACAGATTAACATGTTGTTTGTCTCCTAGAGGACAGATTAACATGTTGTTTGTCTCCTAGAGGACAGATTAACATGTTGTTTGTCTCCTAGAGGACAGATTAACATGTTGTTTGTCTCCTAGAGGACAGATTAACATGTTGTTTGTCTCCTAGAGGACAGATTAACATGTTGTTTGTCTCCTAGAGGACAGATTAACATACTGTTTGTCTCCTAGAGGACAGATTAACATGTTGTTTGTCTCCTAGAGGACAGATTAACATGATGTTTGTCTCCTAGAGGACAGATTAACATGTTGTTTGTCTCCTAGAGGACAGATTAACATACTGTTTGTCTCCTAGAGGACAGATTAACATACTGTTTGTCTCCTAGAGGACAGATTAACATACTGTTTGTCTCCTAGAGGACAGATTAACATGCTGTTTGTCTCCTAGAGGACAGATTAACATGTTGTTTGTCTCCTAGAGGACAGATTAACATGTTGTTTGTCTCCTAGAGGACAGATTAACATGTTGTTTGTCTCCTAGAGGACAGATTAACATGTTGTTTGTCTCCTAGAGGACAGATTAACATACTGTTTGTCTCCTAGAGGACAGATTAACATGTTGTTTGTCTCCTAGAGGACAGATTAACATGTTGTTTGTCTCCTAGAGGACATATTAACATGTTGTTTGTCTCCTAGAGGACAGATTAACATGTTGTTTGTCTCCTAGAGGACAGATTAACATGTTGTTTGTCTCCTAGAGGACAGATTAACATGTTGTTTGTCTCCTAGAGGACAGATTAACATGTTGTTTGTCTCCTAGAGGACAGATTAACATGTTGTTTGTCTCCTAGAGGACATATTAACATGTTGTTTGTCTCCTAGAGGACAGATTAACATGTTGTTTGTCTCCTAGAGGACAGATTAACATACTGTTTGTCTCCTAGAGGACAGATTAACATGTTGTTTGTCTCCTAGAGGACAGATTAACATGTTGTTTGTCTCCTAGAGGACAGATTAACATGCTGTTTGTCTCCTAGAGGACAGATTAACATGTTGTTTGTCTCCTAGAGGACAGATTAACATGTTGTTTGTCTCCTAGAGGACAGATTAACATGTTGTTTGTCTCCTAGAGGACAGATTAACATGATGTTTGTCTCCTAGAGGACAGATTAACATGTTGTTTGTCTCCTAGAGGACAGATTAACATGATGTTTGTCTCCTAGAGGACAGATTAACATGTTGTTTGTCTCCTAGAGGACAGATTAACATACTGTTTGTCTCCTAGAGGACAGATTAACATACTGTTTGTCTCCTAGAGGACAGATTAACATACTGTTTGTCTCCTAGAGGACAGATTAACATGTTGTCCAGGTCATTTTAGCAGGTGCTTTGACCATGAAGACACTTCAGGTCACTCAGACACCTGTGGTCACCTTTTCCTCTTGCAGCCAGAGGTCAAACCCTCGGGTCAGGAACCTCTTGAAGTGGCCCAGGTCGTGGACGACGTGGGTTTTGGTGCAGCTGAAGTCCAGGGTGTCGGCCCACGGCAGCTGGGACGTGTTGTATCTTTGTTCTGAAACAGGAAACAGGAAGAGGAAACTGATGTGAGATGTGACATCGGCTCAGAAACACAAACACAAAGAATCTGAGTTTAAACGTTAAATGTCGATGATGTGATAAAAAGAATCTGCTCGTTTCCCAGAACATGAGCTGTGTAAATTCTCCAAAATCTGATTAATGAGGGAAATACAGTTTTTCACAATTCAACTTTACTGACATCATTAAAACTAACGACGATGATGGAAGGAATGAACTCATTTAATGACCTCATGAGGTTTTAATCTTCTGTTTTAAGTGTTTCATGTTTTAATGTGAGTTAACACTGTTAGAACACTGAATATATATGAATATTCATATTCTCTAAAGGCTCCACTTCTCATTTATTGATTAATTCTACTCCTGTTTGTGTATTTGACTCATTAAAGATGTAAATGAAGAGAAAACACAGTTTTACTGTTGTAGCTTCAAACTGTTTATAATTATACATGAAGGATAATTACAACTATATTTAATTATTATTATATAGTTTTATATTGTGTGAACAGGTCTGATTGTAGAATTAGACAAACAACAAATAATACAAACAATAAACAACTAATAACAAACAATAAACATTAAATATTTATTCTCTTGCTTCATATTTAGTTTTTATCTAAATATAATTTATTTATTCACTGTTTAAACAGCTTGACTCTATTTATTGAGTCACTGTAGAATTAAATGAATCCTGATGCTGTTTCCTACAGTTTAGAGAATAAAACATATTATTTCACTAATAAAAGACGTGAAGTTTGTGTGTGAGGAAGTTAAAATGAATAAAACTAGAATAAAAATGATGTTAATAGAATCAGCTCAAATACAAAAAGTGTTGAAAGTGAAGATATTTATTTATTAAACTGTAGAAAACAAGAGAAAATCTACTGATTATAAAATAAAATGAAGATTCTGGAGTGAAATAAAAAGGATGTTACATCAAACTGTAAATAAAATTAATTAAAACTAAATAAAACTAAATTAAACTAAATAAAACTAAATTAAACTAAATTAAACTGTAAATAAAACAAATTAAAACTAAATAAAACTAAATTAAACTAAATTAAACTAAATTAAACTAAATTAAACAGTAAATAAAACTAAATTAAACTAAATTAAACTAAATAAAACAGTAAATAAAACTAAATTAAACTAAATTAAACTAAATAAAACAGTAAATAAAACTAAATTAAACTAAATTAAACTAAATTAAACTAAATAAAACAGTAAATAAAACTAAATAAAACTAAATTAAACTAAATTAAACTAAATTAAACTAAATTAAACTAAATAAAACAGTAAATAAAACTAAATAAAACTAAATTAAACTAAATTAAACTAAATAAAACAGTAAATAAAACTAAATAAAACTAAATTAAACTAAATTAAACTAAATTAAACTAAATTAAACTAAATAAAACAGTAAATAAAACTGTAAATAAAACTAAATCAAACTAAATCAAACAGTAAATAAAACTAAATCAAACTAAATCAAACTAAATCAAACTAAATCAAACTAAATCAAACTAAATCAAACAGTAAATCTAACAGATGTTGTCCAGATGTTCACCGTGTGCAGTGAGACGCTCGGATTCTTCCTTTTTGCACGTTTCTCTGTCACAGTCCTGCAGCTCAGCTCCACCGTCGACCTTCTGTCGACAGAACGTTTGTTTTTAATCATCAGTTACAAAACAAAAAAAAGAGAAGATGTGAAAATCCACCTGGTTACCTTGGCAACAGGCGTGTCGTCACTTAAAAACACGTATGAGATGAAATACGTGTAGGAGACGACAGGAAAATCAGCAGAGTGGTCATCTTCACTCATCAGAGGATCTTTGATTCCTCTCATGGATCCAACAGTCACTGAAGCTGCTGCAAAGTCCTGGAAAACATCTGGTTCACAGCAGGACAACAAACATCTGGTTCACAGCAGCAAAACAAACATCTGGTTCACAGCAGGACAACAAACATCTGGTTCACAGCAGCAAAACAAACATCTGGTTCACAGCAGGACAACAAACATCTGGTTCACAGCAGGAAAACAAACATCTGGTTCACAGCAGCAAAACAAACATCTGGTTCACAGCAGGACAACAAACATCTGGTTCACAGCAGGACAACAAACATCTGGTTCACAGCAGGACAACAAACATCTGGTTCACAGCAGGACAACAAACATCTGGTTCACAGCAGGACAACAAACATCTGGTTCACAGCAGGAAAACAAACATCTGGTTCACAGCAGGACAACAAACATCTGGTTCACAGCAGGAAAACAAACATCTGGTTCACAGCAGGACAACAAACATCTGGTTCACAGCAGGACAACAAACATCTGGTTCACAGCAGGAAAACAAACATCTGGTTCACAGCAGCAAAACAAACATCTGGTTCACAGCAGGACAACAAACATCTGGTTCACAGCAGGACAACAAACATCTGGTTCACAGCAGGAAAACAAACATCTGGTTCACAGCAGGACAACAAACATCTGGTTCACAGCAGCAAAACAAACATCTGGTTCACAGCAGGACAACAAACATCTGGTTCACAGCAGGAAAACAAACATCTGGTTCACAGCAGCAAAACAAACATCTGGTTCACAGCAGCAAAACAAACATCTGGTTCACAGCAGGACAACAAACATCTGGTTCACAGCAGGAAAACAAACATCTGGTTCACAGCAGGACAACAAACATCTGGTTCACAGCAGGACAACAAACATCTGGTTCACAGCAGGAAAACAAACATCTGGTTCACAGCAGCAAAACAAACATCTGGTTCACAGCAGGACAACAAACATCTGGTTCACAGCAGGACAACAAACATCTGGTTCACAGCAGGACAACAAACATCTGGTTCACAGCAGGACAACAAACATCTGGTTCACAGCAGGAAAACAAACATCTGGTTCACAGCAGTAAAACAAACATCTGGTTCACAGCAGGACAACAAACATCTGGTTCACAGCAGGACAACAAACATCTGGTTCACAGCAGGACAACAAACATCTGGTTCACAGCAGGACAACAAACATCTGGTTCACAGCAGGACAACAAACATCTGGTTCACAGCAGGACAACAAACATCTGGTTCACAGCAGGAAAACAAACATCTGGTTCACAGCAGCAAAACAAACATCTGGTTCACAGCAGGACAACAAACATCTGGTTCACAGCAGGAAAACAAACATCTGGTTCACAGCAGGACAACAAACATCTGGTTCACAGCAGCAAAACAAACATCTGGTTCACAGCAGGACAACAAACATCTGGTTCACAGCAGGAAAACAAACATCTGGTTCACAGCAGCAAAACAAACATCTGGTTCACAGCAGGACAACAAACATCTGGTTCACAGCAGGACAACAAACATCTGGTTCACAGCAGGACAACAAACATCTGGTTCACAGCAGGACAACAAACATCTGGTTCACAGCAGGACAACAAACATCTGGTTCACAGCAGGAAAACAAACATCTGGTTCACAGCAGGAAAACAAACATCTGGTTCACAGCAGCAAAACAAACATCTGGTTCACAGCAGGAAAACAAACATCTGGTTCACAGCAGGAAAACAAACATCTGGTCACAGCAGGACAACAAACATCTGGTTCACAGCAGGAAAACAAACATCTGGTCACAGCAGGACAACAAACATCTGGTTCACAGCAGGAAAACAAACATCTGGTTCACAGCAGGACAACAAACATCTGGTTCACAGCAGGACAACAAACATCTGGTTCACAGCAGGACAACAAACATCTGGTTCACAGCAGGACAACAAACATCTGGTTCACAGCAGGACAACAAACATCTGGTTCACAGCAGGACAACAAACATCTGGTTCACAGCAGGAAAACAAACATCTGGTTCACAGCAGCAAAACAAACATCTGGTTCACAGCAGGACAACAAACATCTGGTTCACAGCAGGAAAACAAACATCTGGTTCACAGCAGGACAACAAACATCTGGTTCACAGCAGCAAAACAAACATCTGGTTCACAGCAGGACAACAAACATCTGGTTCACAGCAGGAAAACAAACATCTGGTTCACAGCAGCAAAACAAACATCTGGTTCACAGCAGGACAACAAACATCTGGTTCACAGCAGGACAACAAACATCTGGTTCACAGCAGGACAACAAACATCTGGTTCACAGCAGGACAACAAACATCTGGTTCACAGCAGGAAAACAAACATCTGGTTCACAGCAGGAAAACAAACATCTGGTTCACAGCAGCAAAACAAACATCTGTTTCACAGCAGGAAAACAAACATCTGGTTCACAGCAGCAAAACAAACATCTGGTTCACAGCAGGACAACAAACATCTGGTTCACAGCAGGACAACAAACATCTGGTTCACAGCAGGACAACAAACATCTGGTTCACAGCAGGAAAACAAACATCTGGTTCACAGCAGGACAACAAACATCTGGTTCACAGCAGGAAAACAAACATCTGGTTCACAGCAGGACAACAAACATCTGGTTCACAGCAGGACAACAAACATCTGGTTCACAGCAGGAAAACAAACATCTGGTTCACAGCAGCAAAACAAACATCTGGTTCACAGCAGGACAACAAACATCTGGTTCACAGCAGGACAACAAACATCTGGTTCACAGCAGGAAAACAAACATCTGGTTCACAGCAGGACAACAAACATCTGGTTCACAGCAGCAAAACAAACATCTGGTTCACAGCAGGACAACAAACATCTGGTTCACAGCAGGAAAACAAACATCTGGTTCACAGCAGCAAAACAAACATCTGGTTCACAGCAGCAAAACAAACATCTGGTTCACAGCAGGACAACAAACATCTGGTTCACAGCAGGAAAACAAACATCTGGTTCACAGCAGGACAACAAACATCTGGTTCACAGCAGGACAACAAACATCTGGTTCACAGCAGGAAAACAAACATCTGGTTCACAGCAGCAAAACAAACATCTGGTTCACAGCAGGACAACAAACATCTGGTTCACAGCAGGACAACAAACATCTGGTTCACAGCAGGACAACAAACATCTGGTTCACAGCAGGACAACAAACATCTGGTTCACAGCAGGAAAACAAACATCTGGTTCACAGCAGTAAAACAAACATCTGGTTCACAGCAGGACAACAAACATCTGGTTCACAGCAGGACAACAAACATCTGGTTCACAGCAGGACAACAAACATCTGGTTCACAGCAGGACAACAAACATCTGGTTCACAGCAGGACAACAAACATCTGGTTCACAGCAGGACAACAAACATCTGGTTCACAGCAGGAAAACAAACATCTGGTTCACAGCAGCAAAACAAACATCTGGTTCACAGCAGGACAACAAACATCTGGTTCACAGCAGGAAAACAAACATCTGGTTCACAGCAGGACAACAAACATCTGGTTCACAGCAGCAAAACAAACATCTGGTTCACAGCAGGACAACAAACATCTGGTTCACAGCAGGAAAACAAACATCTGGTTCACAGCAGCAAAACAAACATCTGGTTCACAGCAGGACAACAAACATCTGGTTCACAGCAGGACAACAAACATCTGGTTCACAGCAGGACAACAAACATCTGGTTCACAGCAGGACAACAAACATCTGGTTCACAGCAGGACAACAAACATCTGGTTCACAGCAGGAAAACAAACATCTGGTTCACAGCAGGAAAACAAACATCTGGTTCACAGCAGCAAAACAAACATCTGGTTCACAGCAGGAAAACAAACATCTGGTTCACAGCAGGAAAACAAACATCTGGTCACAGCAGGACAACAAACATCTGGTTCACAGCAGGAAAACAAACATCTGGTCACAGCAGGACAACAAACATCTGGTTCACAGCAGGAAAACAAACATCTGGTTCACAGCAGGACAACAAACATCTGGTTCACAGCAGGACAACAAACATCTGGTTCACAGCAGGACAACAAACATCTGGTTCACAGCAGGACAACAAACATCTGGTTCACAGCAGGACAACAAACATCTGGTTCACAGCAGGACAACAAACATCTGGTTCACAGCAGGAAAACAAACATCTGGTTCACAGCAGCAAAACAAACATCTGGTTCACAGCAGGACAACAAACATCTGGTTCACAGCAGGAAAACAAACATCTGGTTCACAGCAGGACAACAAACATCTGGTTCACAGCAGCAAAACAAACATCTGGTTCACAGCAGGACAACAAACATCTGGTTCACAGCAGGAAAACAAACATCTGGTTCACAGCAGCAAAACAAACATCTGGTTCACAGCAGGACAACAAACATCTGGTTCACAGCAGGACAACAAACATCTGGTTCACAGCAGGACAACAAACATCTGGTTCACAGCAGGACAACAAACATCTGGTTCACAGCAGGAAAACAAACATCTGGTTCACAGCAGGAAAACAAACATCTGGTTCACAGCAGCAAAACAAACATCTGGTTCACAGCAGGAAAACAAACATCTGGTTCACAGCAGGAAAACAAACATCTGGTCACAGCAGGACAACAAACATCTGGTTCACAGCAGGAAAACAAACATCTGGTCACAGCAGGACAACAAACATCTGGTTCACAGCAGGAAAACAAACATCTGGTTCACAGCAGGTAAACAAACATCTGGTCACAGCAGCAAAACAAACATCTGGTTCACAGCAGGACAACAAACATCTGGTCACAGCAGGACAACAAACATCTGGTTCACAGCAGGACAACAAACATCTGGTTCACAGCAGGTAAACAAACATCTGGTCACAGCAGCAAAACAAACATCTGGTTCACAGCAGGACAACAAACATCTGGTCACAGCAGCAAAACAAACATCTGGTTCACAGCAGGACAACAAACATCTGGTTCACAGCAGGTAAACAAACATCTGGTTCACAGCAGGAAAACAAACATCTGGTTCACAGCAGGACAACAAACATCTGGTTCACAGCAGGACAACAAACATCTGGTTCACAGCAGCTAAACAAACATCTGGTTCACAGCAGGTAAACAAACATCTGGTTCACAGCAGCAAAACAAACATCTGGTTCACAGCAGGTAAACAAACATCTGGTTCACAGCAGCAAAACAAACATCTGGTTCACAGCAGGACAACAAACATCTGGTTCACAGCAGGACAACAAACATCTGGTTCACAGCAAGACAACAAACATCTGGTTCACAGCAGGACAACAAACATCTGGTTCACAGCAGGACAACAAACATCTGGTTCACAGCAGGACAACAAACATCTGGTCACAGCAGGACAACAAACATCTGGTTCACAGCAGGACAACAAACATCTGGTCACAGCAGGACAACAAACATCTGGTTCACAGCAGGACAACAAACATCTGGTTCACAGCAGGACAACAAACATCTGGTTCACAGCAGGACAACAAACATCTGGTTCACAGCAGGAAAACAAACATCTGGTCACAGCAGGACAACAAACATCTGGTTCACAGCAGTAAAACAAACATCTGGTTCACAGCAGCAAAACAAACATCTGGTTCACAGCAGCAAAACAAACATCTGGTTCACAGCAGGACAACAAACATCTGGTTCACAGCAGGAAAACAAACATCTGGTTCACAGCAGGACAACAAACATCTGGTTCACAGCAGGACAACAAACATCTGGTTACACAATTAAATTAAATAAATGTTGATAATGAAACAGGTCAAAGGTCAAAGGATCATTTCACTGACTTAACACTATTAGAGATGATTATTACCTAATATTATTATTATATATAATAATATATTATTATAATATTATCATATTAGATATGACATTATTAGAAGCTGATTATTTTATAAATATAAAGAGCAATTCTGCTCATGTAAATAACAACATCAATAACGTATCTACAAATCATTTAATTAATAATAAATAATATAATAATTAATTTACCTTTAATTTACAAAACAGGAAATATCACATAAGGATAAAAATGAAATTTCAACAGGATGTTTTTACAAACATTTACTAATATCTTTATTGTTCTATCAGCAGATAATTTGACTTATTTCAGATTTTTCTAAGAATTTGAGATAAAAAGTCAGAATCCAAAGATAAAAAGATAAAAAGACAACATTAAGATAAAAAGTGGAATTATTTCATCTTATTTGAAGAAAACAACAATAAACTGATCTAATGTGAATTATTCAGGCGTTTTCTCCTGATTTACATCAGTTTATTAATCTAAACTCTAAATATCTGATCCAGTGGACCCTTCAGCGGTCTGTCCCAGGTCCCGGGCCTCATGTTGGACCACCAGGAGCCTGTACCTTGCTGACTCATGCGGTCCAGGCCCGTGAAGCGGCGGCGGTCCTCGGGTTGGATCCAGGCGGCGTCCAGACAGCTGAGCAGTGGCAGGGCGTCCAGGACCAGGCCGGGGTAGGAGGCCGCCAGGGCCACAGGGTTCCCCTCCAGGACCAGAGACCGTAGCCGTGGCAACGAGACCAGGAACCCCAGCAGTACACGCTGGGCCCCAAACTCACATCCACCCAGGTCCAGGCACACCAGCCGGGGCCTGAGAGGTCACAGGTTAGAGACCTGAGGTCAGAGGTCATATATATATATATATACATATATACATATATATATATATATACATATATACATATATATATATATATATGTACCAGTGTCTCCCAGTCAGCATCCCAGTAACATCCGTGTTGTTCAGGCTGTTGTTGTTCAGGCTGTTGTTGTTCAGACTCAGATATTCCAGCTCAGGCAGCAGTTTTTCACTGAGGTGACTCAGATGTGAAACTCTGTTGGAACGAAGCTCCAACATCTGAAACCCCAAAAAAAACAAAAAAACAAAACATCTGTTACAGCTGATCTCAGATTAGAGGACGTACGCAGCTTTTTCCTCTTCATGATTCAATTTGACTCAACCTCTGACGGCAAGTTGGACTTTATCTAATATACAGTTCATCATCATCATCATCATCATCATTATCATCATCATCATCATCATCATCATCATCATCATCTCACCTTCAGGCTGCTGGGGAGGTTCACTGCAGGAACTTCAGAGATTTGATTCACGCTGAGCACCAACTCCTCCAGGTTTGAGAATTTTAATAAACCCTCGTCGATGTCTGTTACCTGAACACATCACGAACAGAAAACTGACACCTGAACACATCACAACAGTAAAATGACACCTGAACACATCACGAACAGTAAAATGACACCTGAACACATCACAAACAGTAAAATGACACCTGAACACATCACAAACAGAAAACTGACACCTGAACACATCACAACAGTAAAATGACACCTGAACACATCATAAAGAGAAAACTGACACCTGAACACATCACAAACAGAAAACTGACACCTGAACACATCACAAACAGAAAACTGACACCTGAACACATCACAAACAGTAAAATGACACCTGAACACATCACAACAGTAAAATGACACCTGAACACATCACGAACAGAAAACTGACACCTGAACACATCACAAACAGAAAACTGACACCTGAACACATCACAAACAGTAAAATGACACCTGAACACATCACAACAGTAAAATGACACCTGAACACATCACAAACAGAAAACTGACACCTGAACACATCACAACAGTAAAATGACACCTGAACACATCACAACAGTAAAATGACACCTGAACACATCACAAACAGAAAACTGACACCTGAACACATCACAACAGTAAACTGACACCTGAACACATCACAACAGTAAAATGACACCTGAACACATCACAACAGTAAAATGACACCTGAACACATCACAACAGTAAAATGACACCTGAACACATCACAAACAGAAAACTGACACCTGAACACATCACAACAGTAAACTGACACCTGAACACATCACAACAGTAAAATGACACCTGAACGCATCACAAACAGAAAACTGACATCTATCTATCTAACTTCTTCCACAAAAGTTTGCTCTTCTCCTCCTAGGTTTTTGAGAAAATCCCAACAATATATATATCAAATCGACCGGCTCGGCCGGGAATGATGTGGAATGACTTTTCTCAGAGATTCCCGTTACTATGGCGACGTAGTCGCTGTTTTTGTCTGGAATTTTGTCCCCATTCATTCCGGGTGGGAGGAGCCTCTAGAGGCTAGAGTGGGTGATGTCATCGTTAGAGTGTAGAGGGAGAGAAAACAGCCCTGAAAAATAAATTTATAAATTGCCGGAGTAGCCACAATTTTAACCACACATCAATAATTTTTATATCAAAACGTAGACACGACGGTCCTGATCGCTCCAATACCACTATCCAAGCTGAGAGTTCTACCGTTTTGTCCCTATGAGCCTCCAAGCGCAGCTTGGTCTCTCTTTTGCTCCCATTCAGTCCCATATTAAATTTGATTTAAAAAATCCTTGATTTTCAAAATATTTCTACTTTTTAAACTGCTCCTGTGTGCACATTTTTCAAGTTACAGAATTAAAAATTATATCAGTACGACCGGGAGAAGAGCTGCTCTCAGAAAATATGATCATTTTGTCTCCATCTTTTATGGCTTTCAAATTGTGATCATTTGTTCGGCGTGTGGTCCGACCAGAGGTAGCCTTTCTGCCTCCCCAGATTTAGTCGGTTAGTCATGAATTCAAATGTAGCAGAGCAGTTAGTCACCATGGTAACGGCCCAGCTGCTGCAGAAAGGTGATCAGCAACTGAAAGCTGAAAGCTGATTGGCTAATGATGTCAGGCTGAAAGCTGATTGGCTAATGATGTCAGGCTGAAAGCTGATTGGCTGAATGGTCTTCGTCAATAACGTTGGATCTAAAGTTCGTAGGTTCAAACTTTCTGAGATTGATAATACTAACACCCTGCGCCATCCTTAGCCACATGCTGGTTACCACGGCGATGTAGTCACCGTTTCAGTGCAATTGATTCCCATGCACTGACCCTCGACAGCCCCAGAGCCCAGACCCAACTCTCACAATTTCCACAGGAATTGTCTAGTTTAGATTAATATTATTGTCAATCTGCTGTTAGAGAATAAAGAAAAACTGGTGAATAAAACTCGACTAAAACTCCAGAAGTTTTTGTTGAATAAAATGTGAATAAACAACAAAGACTTCAAGTTGACTAAACACTAAAACTAATATAGACACAAGACTAAAACTAAATTAAAAAATAGCTGACAACATTAAGATCGGCCAACTCAGTGGTTTTAGTGATTATTCCATACGTCTCATTATAAATCAGTTTAAATGCCAGGAACCTTTACAGCAGCAGTGAGTCAGATTCAGTTTTTTTTCCAATTACTAAAACACAATTTTGCAAACTAGGCTGTTTTCTTTTCTTTTTTTTTTTTTTTTTAACAAAGAACTGAACATAATTCACTAAACCACACACCCAGCTGCCAATTACCTCATAGATGCTGCAGAATGAAGAGCTGCAACCAAAACTACAAACAGATTATTATCAAATCAAACTCTGCACCAAACGCCACACGTCATTCATAAGATGTTTATCTCACCAGCTGTAGGAACTTTTCGGTTTTGAATGACACATGTTCCTTGTGACAACAAGAGATTTTCTTTATGAAAATTGTGCCAAATGCAGAGAATTATGTGAAGCGTTTTAAAAAAGAAGTGTGTTTTATGACGGCAGTTTGAGTGTAAGGCAGGAGTCGTTGTAGTTTAGCAGCATTGGTTCGGCTTGTTTTCAGGATTTGTCTGTAAAGAATTGAGAAAAACTGCAAAAAATTTTTAAAAAGTACAAAGATAAACAAAAACACTAAGATAAAATGGCCACATGGATTCAGCTGAAATGGGCCTAATCCTCTGTTTTACTCACTAACACATGTGTATAACATCTGGTTCAACTACAACGTGGACAATATGTGAAATGACTTCAACTCTGTGTAACTTAGCTTGTTCCATACGACTGGCTGCTAGCTTTTGCGTGGTGTTAGCTTAGCTTGTAGCATAGGTGTGTTAGCGTGTGTGTACAACACATAACTAATCTGTTCTTGTTTTAATTAATGCATTTTAAAAGTTATGTTGTTTGCATTTTAACATTAAAACTGATGATTAAATCATTTTGAATTTGGATTCTCTTTACTATTTTACCTGAAGAAAAAAAAAACAGGTGCAGCAGATGTTTTAAGATTTATAGGGCCTAAATAATATTTGATCACAAAATAATTAAATTCTGGAATGATGTCATCATAAATTTAAAAGCATGTCATTCTCTTTTGGTTTTTAAGGAAATGGTTTGTAAAACTATTTTGAAGCTTGTGCAACTGATTGTTAGCGGATCGTCCAGAGTCTGGGACACGTTGGAGCTGGTTGTTGTTTGTTGTGTTTATTTAGTGACGTTAGTAGCTCCCCTCACAATTTTCTCGTTGTAGATGTCACACACAGTGGTCGGATTTGTTGGCTTATCAATTTGAAATGTTTCCAAAATGATGGGTCAGGTGGTTGCTCCATGTTACTGTTAGCTAGCAGGCTGCACTGCTCTGTGTTAGCTAACATGCTGCACTGCTCTGTGTTAGCTAGCATGCTGCACTGCTCTGTGTTAGCTAGCATGCTGCGCTACTCTGTGTTAGCTAGCATGTTGCACTGCTCTGTGTTAGCTAGCATGTTGCACTGCTCTGTGTTAGCTAGCATGCTGCGCTACTCTGTGTTAGCTAGCATGTTGCACTGCTCTGTGTTAGCTAGCATGCTGCTCTAGTGCGCTGCATTAGATGTGTGACTGGATCGGCCTCTTTCATCTGATATCCGATCCAGCTGATGGATCCATATCGGAGCCGATATCCAGGTATCGGATCGGTGTGTGACTCACGCCTTTATCCGCCAGGCGGATGGTTCTGATGTGTTCGTAGATGAAGGTGTTGGACAGAGGCCTCGATACAGCGAGTCTCCTCAGCTCCGACGCCTCCGGACTCCAGGAGTCATGGAGACGCCACGGGGAGCGAGGACAGGTCAGCAGGTCCAGCAGGTCCCCAGAGTCCAGAGGTTCTGACCCGGGACCGGCCCCGGACGACTGAAAAGATGAAAAATACAAAAAAAACAAGTGAAAACTATGAAATAAAATATAATTCTGAAAAATCAATACATATTTTTAAAAAAGTGTGGTGTGTGTGTGTGTGTGTGTGTGTGTGTGTGTGTGTGTGTGTGTGTGTGTGTGTGTGAGTGTGTGTGTGTGTGTGTGTGTGTGTGTGTGTGTGAGTGTGTGTGTGTGTGTGTGTGTGTGTGTGTGTGTGAGTGTGTGTGTGTGTGTGTGTGAGTGTGTGTGTGTGTGTGTGTGTGTGTGTGAGTGTGTGTGTGTGAGTGTGTGTGTGTGTGAGTGTGTGTGTGTGTGTGTGTGTGTGTGTGTGTGTGTGTGTGTGTGTGTGTGTGTGTGTGAGTGTGTGTGTGTGTGTGTGAGTGTGTGTGTGTGTGTGTGTGTGTGTGTGTGTGTGTGTGTGTGTGTGTGTGTGTGTGTGTGTGTGTGAGTGTGTGTGTGTGTGTGTGAGTGTGTGTGTGTGTGTGTGTGTGTGAGTGTGTGTGTGTGTGTGTGTGTGTGTGTGTGTGTGTGTGTGTGTGTGTGTGAGTGTGTGTGTGTGTGTGTGTGTGTGTTGGAGTAAATAAAGTGAATGAATTGATTCTTGATGAACTCACGGATCCGTTGGATCCACAGGGAAAATCCTGCAGACACAGACGTGTGATGAGCTTCTCCAGCTCAGCAGAGACGGTTTTACGGCTCATGTCCAGCTCGTTTCTCTGGTCAAAGGCCTCAGCTGTTTACAAACCAGCTGATGGTTGCCTAGCAACAGCCTGGACTCAGCCTAGCAACAGAAACGTCAACAGAGTCTTCAAGTTGGCAAAAGTTCAGGAAAAGGTGTCAGAAAACAGCAGAGGAGGAGTTTAATGAATGAATGAGCAGAGTAATAAATATTCCTGTTTCCTTTGTTTTACTGTGGCTGAAACAGGAAGAATCATCCTGTTTACTGATGATGCTACGACACTGACCAGCTTCACATCGTCTCCTATTCAATAATAAGGCCTTTTTATCCTAAATCATCTCATGATGATGTAAAATCACTTTAATCCTGAGTCAAAGGATCAGATCTTTATGTCCAACAGGACAACGGACCATTGATTGGTTGAATAAGTCCAAGTTTGTTATTCTTTAGGATAAAATCACCGTTTTAGATTAATTTATTCATTAATCTATTAATATAAATTCATTTATATTATGTTTTATAGTGATTTAGTCTAAATTTATCAACTACTTTAATAATAATTTAATATAAAGTGCTGTGCATGTCAATAAATAAAGGAAGTTAAACATGTGTCATCACTTCATTATAAACTCTCCACATCATAAAAAGTCATTAAAACTAGTCATTACATATTATTATATTATTAATAATTAATTAAATGATTAATAATATGTCCACAGTCATCCACTGCCATTATATATTATTAATAATTCATTTAATTATGAATAATCCGCTGTCCCCAGGATTCACTGATACAACAAGCTGCCAGTGGAATCACATGGCATCTACAGCCTAAAGTTTCTGGTCTGTTAGTGGAAATGTCATCAAATAATCTGTGATGCAGCAAAGTCAGGTGGAAAAACAGATTTGTAAAACTCTTTATTCACAACAAATTCATTGC
The DNA here is from genome assembly GCA_030544235.1 of Lepturacanthus savala. NCBI lineage: Eukaryota > Metazoa > Chordata > Actinopteri > Scombriformes > Trichiuridae > Lepturacanthus > Lepturacanthus savala. The sequence continues at coordinate 28,694,427 of CM060473.1, forward strand.
ATCTTTGATGTTATCAACGACAAGTTTCTGAAGAAATCAACAATCTTGTTTTCTGGTGTTTTATCAGATGCATTATGTCACAAAGGCGTCATTCACCATCTGATTTAATTCTAAAAGCAAAGAGTTTCAACATAAAAGCGTCCGTTGGCATCTTCACTTCACACGCTGCAGCAAAGACCAACGATGTCTCTGGGGAAAGGTAAACGACTGAAACTGATAAATGTACAAGTAGCTGTGAACATGTTTATTCTCTGTCAGTTTTTACCTTCATGTCTCATTTATATATGTTATTATAGCAGATAATTATCTCTCCACTCATAATAGTGATGCTGATAATTTACTTAAAAATCAGCTGCAGCAGAAATAATGTTGTATTGTTGTTAGTGTCTAATTATTAAACATTAACATCATCACAGATATGTAGAGACTCATACCAGAATCTGCTGATAACCACTATTAACTATTGATTTATTTCATGAATCTATGGTTTAGTGTTGCTATGCTAAATATTAAAGAATAGAAAGTAGCAGAAAGTAATGACAGATGTACTTCAACAAAGGAAAAGAAGGAACAAACAGAAACTTTCCTGTTTTTAAACAACCTTCGTGGCCGATTGAGAAAAAGATGTTGGAGTTAACGAAGTCGTACAAAGACAACGTGACCAGCGTGTCTCCGTTAACTTCAACATTTATTCACTGTAAATAAATCACACCAGTCTGTGAAGCTCTGGAGGGACCACAGGAAATGAGCTGGAGACCAGATCTGGGCCCCGGGCCTCGGGTTGGACATTTATTTTTTAATTTTGGTATATTACATTAACCCTCTATTGCAAATTGTTGCCATATGCTAAAAATTACTTATTACTTTTTATTTAAAAGGTGTGATATAAAATCTATGTTTGTACAGTTAGGTGTGAAAATAGAGGCTTTTATTTTGAAGGTCATGACCTGGATTTCCTGTTCCTGTTCACTGTCTCACAACTGAAGGTCGACTTTTATTCAGAATTTAAAAAAAATGTTCACTTTAATTAGATTTAATTAGATTTGTTGCTGTAAAACTCCTGGACTTAATGGAGTCCCATATATAAGTCCCAAAATTGGAGTCCCAAATATAAATATCTAAATATATATATATATATATATATATATATATATATATATATATATATTTACACTAAAATGCAGGTGTTTGTTTTTTTGCTACAATATTTACAAACATTTTACCAATAACACAGAAATGATTTTAAAAACCTAAACACATAAATATGTTAAATTTCCTCTCGTTGGTTCGGTGTTGGCTCCATTTCAGTTTGTGCTCCTCATGTTTTGCAGATGACAGCATCCTGTTTGTTAATGTGTGTAACGTTGTTTTTTTAAGTCCTGCTCTGCTGCATCGTGATGATGAAAATCTCCTTCACGGCGTCGCTGCCGTCTGAGAGACTGAGTCTGAACATCATGAATTCAACTCTGACATTTTTAAAAAAGGCAGAAACCGAATACGTAAGTAAACACAAGCATCGACTCATTAATCACAAATGTTTCCTTGAAACACGTTCATTTTATTCCGTAAACCTTCCTAACATACAAACCTCAGGTGGTTTGGTGAAATATTAGGTTTTATTGTGTAAACGGTGGAGAACAGCATGAAAGTCACAGTAAAGTGGCAGCACCGGATGAATTCAAACAACCTTCCTCATGATTTCACGTGTCATGAACTGAGCTTTGAGGACCAGCAGCCTCCAGAGGAGCCGCCCGGATACAGGACTCAACCTTTACTTGTTTTATTCTCCGTTTATCATCCGCCTCCACCACATAACTTTATTTTACTACAGAACCTTCATTTGATTTTATAATTAGTGGATTAGATTATATGAGAGTATAACAGATGTTGTATAATAGACATGATCCAACATGAACCTCATTTATATTGTTGTTGTTGTTGTTCACTCATTTAATCCTCTATCGCATGAAACGTTACTTAGACACGGTCAAATATTTGGAATGTTTTACTGTAATTGACCTAAATAATAGACATTAAAATATATCAGAACAAGTAGTAATAGGGTGGAGCAGCGGTTAGAGCTGTAGCCTCACAGCAACAAGGTCCAGGTTCTAGACCTCCTTGGTCCTGGGTCTGGGACCTTTCTGTGTGGAGGTTCATGTTCTCTCTGTGTCTGGTGGGTTTTCTCCAGGTTCTAGTCCTGGTCCAGGTTCTAGTCCTGGTCCAGGTTCTCCAGAGACTCTAAATCACCGTAGGTGTGAGTGTGTGTGTGTCCATGATTGGTGGAGACCATCTGGGGTGTATCCTGCCTCTCACTGTAACGCGCTGTGATTGGCTGCAGCAGACCATGTGACCCTAATGAGGAATAAGCAGGTATAGGAGATGAATGACCAGTAGTAACTATAGTGTCAGGCTAGTTTGTTGCTGTCAGTCAATGATTCCATCAGGTTGTTACACAGGGAAATTATTATATTTATATAATAATTTATATGTTGAAATATGGAAACAAATCTATTTTAGCAGATTAGAAAAAACATCTTATCAAAATTAAATGTAAAAACACAAATCCTGGTCATGTGAGCTCATTGATTGTATGCCCTCCAAAATAAAAGCCCCATTTTCACACCTACCTGTAAAAACATATGTTTTATGTCACAGCTTTTTGAATAAGTGAAGATAAAGTCAGGCTTTGCAGTGGAGGGTTATTATAAGTTCTTATTCACTTGTTTTTCCTTTAGGTGGAGCTCATCTTTGATGGAAGTGCACCACTGGAACACACCAAGAAGAGCCTGAAGCCCATGAAGGGAATAACGTTCCCGGTGGGAAACGTCTCGGCAGAGATCCAGGCCTCCGTCTGCTCCATCCTGGATTATCTGGACAACAAACTGCCGACCATCATCGGCCGCCAGCATCCGCAGCACCGCGGCCACATCATGGACAATGCCGCCATGTTCCTCACGCAGTTCAAATCTTTCCTTAAAAACGGCGTTTGCCACATTCCTGCGGCGTCGAACTGCAGCGAAAACACCATCGATTTCAATACTGACAGATACAACATGAAGAAAATCGGCCTTCGCATCATTTCCTCCAGCAGGGAGTGGATGCAGGGATTCCTGCACTCCTGCAGCTCCCCCTGAAAACACGCTATTTATTGATCTATTTATTTATTTAATGGTCTGTTTATTTATTTTTACATTTATAAATGTAATTGCAAGTATTTATTATAAATTATTACATTTCTTCCATCCTGAATGAACATACATAAACCTTTAAAAACTTGAATTGTGTCTCTTCTATTAATTTAGTTTATATACATATATATATATATATATATATATATATACATATATATATGTGTGTGTATATATATATATGTGTGTGTATATATATATATACACATATATATATATATATATATACACATATATACACACATATATATATATATATATATATATATATATATATATATATATATTGTAATTAATTAATCGAATTAATCGCATTTTAATGTCATATCTGCTAAAAGTCTCCTGATAAAGAATTAGAATTCTAGGATATTAATAAATTGTAGTGATGACTAATCAATTGAATACAGTAAGAAGAGAAGATCTGAAATCCAATGTTTTATTGGTGAACTGTGCTCATGAATTAAAAGTAAAGGTCCAGCACATTAAACCAGTTAGACCAGGTGCATTATTCATGAATGTAAAACAAATACAGAGATTCAGTTAAATAAATAAAATAAGGCTGTCTCAAATAGACACTTAAGATCAATATAGCAATTAAATAGATGAATAATAGAAGTATAACACGCCTCTAAATGAGGCAAATGAAGAACAAGACGCCAACAGGCATATTTCTTTAGGCCTTTCACTGAGGCCACATCTGCTGCTGACACAGCAGGTAAGTCAGGAGAACATGACATAGTTTACCAGAGGTTAAAGGTCAGAGGAACAACACCTCAACCCCTAAAGAGGATCTGTGGTTTCAGTATCAACCTCTGGAATCAAAAACCCACAGGATCTAAGTTGCCTCAACATGTTTGGAGGCTGGAGTTGCTGCGGTGGTCAGAGAACTCCGTTAACTGGCTTATTCTGAGTTTTAGATACTTCTTTTCGTTGGATATTGGGAATAAATTAATGAAACTGAACTTTGAACTGCATTTTGGTGTCTTGCTTTAAAACACACAAAACTGATTTTTCTGACGGGGTCTGGATAATTTTTTTTTTTTACTTGCAGTTCCCTCCAACGACCATGTTACTATCTCTCTCTCTCTCTCTCTCTATATATATATATATATATACAGTGGGGAAAGCAAGTATTTGAACACCTGTGTGTCATCTAGAATTCTGACCCTGAAGGACCTGTTAGTCCGCCCATTAGAAGTCCACTTGCACTCCATGTATCATCCTTATTCAGATGCACCTGTTTGAAGTCGTTAGCTGCATAAAGACACCTGTCCACCCCATACAATCAGCAAGACTTTAACTTGTAACATGGCGAAGACCAAAGAGCTGTCCAACGACACAAGAGAGAAAATTGTACACCTCCACAAGGCTGGAAAGGGCTACGGAGCAATTGCCAAGCAGCTTGGTGAAAAAAGGTCCACTGTTGGAGCAATCATTAGAAAATGGAAGAAGCTAAACATGACGGTCAATCTCAATCGGAGTGGAGCCCCATGCAAGATATCACCTCGTGGGGTCTCAATGATTCTAAGAAAGGTGAGGAATCAGCCCGGAACTACACGACAGGAGTTGGTCAATGACCTGAAAAGAACTGGGACCAACGTTTCCAAGGTTACTGTAGGTAATACACTAAGACGTCATGATTTGAAATCATGCATGGCACGAAAGGTTCCCCTGCTTAAATCAGCACATGTCAAGGCCCGTCTTAAGTTTGCATATGACCATTTGGATGATAGAGTCCAATTTCGATGAGCTTGTGCAAATTGTAGCCTCAGTTTCCTGTTCTTAGCTGAAAGGAGTGGCACCCGGCGTGGTCTTCTGCTGCTGTAGCCCATCTGCCTCAAAGTTGGACGTACTGTGTGTTCAGAGATGCTCTTCTGCCTACCTTGGTTGTAACGGGTGGTTATTGGAGTCACTGTTGTCTTTCTATCAGCTCCAACCAGTCTGGCCATTCTCCTCTGACCTCTGGCATCAACAAGGCATTTCCACCCACAGAACTGCCGCTCACTGGATATTTGTTCTTTTTGGGACCATTCTCTGTAAACCCTAGAGATGGTTGTGTGTGAAAATCCCAGTAGATCAGCAGTTTGTGAAATACTCAGACCAGCCCTTCTGGCACCAACAACCATGCCACGTTCAAAGTCACTCAAATCACCTTTCTTCCCCAAACTGATGCTGGTTTGAACTGCAGGAGATTGTCTTGACCATGTCTACATGACTAAATGCACTGAGTTGCTGCCATGTGATTGGCTGATTAGAAATTAAGTGTTAACGAGCAGTTGGACAGGTGGACCTAATAAAGTGGCCGCTGAGTGTAGTTGCCTATGGACACAAAGTAGTGTCTGCCCTTTAAGTAGGATTCCACCCACCCAGTTCTCCAACCAGTCTAATAAAACGTCAGCTATGATGAATGCAGCACTGAGATCCTCTGTCTCTACATAAATGTCATTTAACTCAGTGGTTTTCATGGTGGGATCTAAAGGTAAAAGAAGAGCATACAACTTTCCTCTACTGGGATTCCTCATCAGTTGAGTTTGGTTCTGTTGCAGTTTGTTTAGCCTTTATCCATAAAATGAAGTACATGAAGTACATGAAGTACATGAAGTACATGAAGTACATGTCCTGTGGTTAGATGTTGTTCATTTAACGTGTGTTTAATGTTCCAGGACCAGACTCTGAACACCACCACTCAACTCCATGGACTCTGGATAGAAGAAGCTCTTATAAAGCACCTGCTGCTGCTCTGAAACAACAATCTGTCTGAAACAGCAACGGATGGCTCCCACCTCCAGAAACAACATCTCACTTCCAGGTAGGAAGTCACAGTCCAGGGGGAGGTCAAAGGTCAGAAACATGAGAAAACTGTTGAAGAATGAAATGAAGCAATCTGATCAAAATCTATATATATAACTATAGATGATCAATAATCACTATTAATGTATAATATCAGTTATAGATGATCAATAATCACTATTAATGTATAATATCAGTTATAGATGATCAATAATCACTATTAATGTATAATATCAGTTATAGATGATCAATAATCACTATTAATGTATAATATCAGTTATAGATGATCAATAATCACTATTAATGTATAATATCAGTTATAGATGATCAATAATCACTATTAATGTATAATATCAGTTATAGATGATCAATAATCACTATTCATGTATAATATCAGTTATAGATTATCAATAATCACTATTAATTAATTAATTAATCAATATTAATCAGAGGATTGTCTCTTTGGTGTCCTGACTCTAGAACTTAATAATTAAGCTCTGATTTTAAATCTACATATATATATATATATATATATATATATATATATATATATATATATATATATATATATATATATATATATATATATATATATATATATATATATATATATTCTACAGAAATGATGCTTTAATGTGATGTAAAAACATCATATTTTATTTTTGTTACAGTAATCTGTCTAATTTTGTAAAGGATGTGTAACATTTATATAGTAATTTACTGTAAGACTGATATTATTATATTATTAATAATTCTATCTAATGTGTTCACTGGCTGACACACACACACACACACACACACACACACACACACACACACACACACACTACCTGGACTCACGTTATAAATCCTTATCTCGTAGCCTGAAGTACAGAATGATCAGATATTTTCCTGACGCGGCTCATATCGATCTGATAAAGTCGTCAATGACAGAACGACGAGTGTCACCGTGTCTGACATCAATTTCACTTCTAGCACTGATTTAATCAGTGGTGTCAGGCAGGATGTGTCGCTGGGCCGAGTTTCCCCAGAAACAAAAAACAACGAATAAAACCGATGTTTATCTGAGGAGTCCCAATAAAAGGGAATCCTCCAAACATGGACCAGAGCTTCACAGGCAGCGACTGACCTCCGACCTGCAGCCGTCATGGATCCTCGTGTCGGTAAGAACCAAACGACTTCATCGGTGGAACGGAGGAGAAGTTCTGAGAGGATGTTTGATGTTAACGTCTTGATGTTTTCATTCATTCATCCTTTTAAAGGACCTCCACTGCATCTGCATTTGTCTAAAAAGCTGTGATATAAAATCTGTTAGGCGTGAAAAGGGGGCTTTTATTTTGAAGGACATGTCAGCATCATTGTCTCATAACTGAGGGAAACTTTTTACTGAATAAAACGTTTAACTATCTAGGGGAGGTATTTAATACAATTTTAATGTTTAATGTTAATGTTTTATATATATGATAAATTCCTAGTGTATAAACCTAATTCCCATTGACTTACATCAAACTATCCTCAGACTATGGTCACAACTTTTTCTGATATATAAATTGTAATATATTTTTTATTTGAGCCATTTTAAGTCATAAAAACACATTTTTTATTATGTCTAAGTCATATTTGCTGCACCAGAGTCTTAATGGAGTTTATTCTAATCTGCTGCAGCTTTAATCTTTAATGTTTATTCATATATTTTATATTTATTTAACATTTTTAATGTTCACTGATGGAATGAGAAGAAGTTCTGAGATGATGTTTCTGATCTTCATCGTCTTTTAACCGAACTAATTAAAACTCTATAGAACCTTTGGTTCCTGTGACCATCGACCTTTAACCTTTGTTTGGTTTTCTGTTGAAGGACAAAGTAGATTTACTGTGTTTCTCTGTGTGATTTATAATCGAGTCTAATTCATGTTTATTTGATTTCTATTCTTTCGTGTATTTTCAGTCGTCTTCAACTTCCTGTTCCTGCTCGTTGCTCCAGTCACGTGTCGACCTGCAAATAAAACCAGAACCATGAACAGAACCCTGCAGGAGATCCAGGGTCACATAGGAACCGCACTCAGCCAAATAGTAAGAATCTCACTGCTTCATTCCATGAATTCACTAATGAATGCAGCTGATGGAGTGTTAACATGTGATGATGTAAAACTGGAATAAACACTCACAGCCTTTAATTCAGTCAGAATTCTGACTTTACTCTCAGAAATATGAGAATAAAGTCAGAATTATGGAGAAATATTAATAATAATAATAAAAAACCTTATTTTGAAAAATGTAAATTAGTTTTATTTAGTTCTGAGGAAAAAAATAAGTCAGAAGTCGTTGCCAGATGTCCCCTGTCCTGTGATTGATTGATTGATTATTTGATTGTATAACTGACTGCTCACTGCCGTCCTCCCGGTCCCTGCAGGACTCGTCCTCCGTGGTCCCAGACGTCTCGTGTCCCGTGGCGTCCCCGTCTGACCCGGTTGGATCTGGTTCTGGTCCTCTGGACGTCCAGCAGCTGTCCTCGCTGCGCTGCGTCCTGCTTCGTCTGTCCCCGCTGAGCCCGGAGCTGTCCGACCTGCTGCTGCTCGCCAGCCAGAAGCTGAAGGACGTGGAGAAGCTGAGCGGCGGCGTGGCGGCGGCGGCGTCTCCGAGCTGCAGCCTCCCCTACAGGGAGCAGCAGGAGCAGCAGGAGCAGCAGGAGGAGGTGCTCAGATACGTCTACGTCAGGTGTCTCCTGCTGCGTCTGCAGCAGAGACTCAGCAACGCTGCGTTTTAGGGTTTAATTTATCAGTTAGTTCATTAAAACCTTTACTGAGTGGATAAAATAAGATAAACATCCAAGATGAACTAAAATAATCAGCATCTACAGCATAGAACAAAAAAAACAGAAAAACTGAAAACAATGAACAAAAATCACCAAGAATCAGCAGGAAACTGAGATTAGAATAAACTTTGAGTATTTTAGTCTTTAACTTACTATCTGAGGTAGATAAACTTTCTTTTTTCTAATATATCTAATATATATATGATAAATTCCTAGTGTAACAACCTAATGGAGTCCCACTGACTTACATATCCTGAGACTACGGTTACTGCTTTTTCTTATATATATGTTTAATATATTTATTATTTAGGCCATTCAAACATTTTTTATTTATAGTTCTAGTATATATAAGTAATGTTTTATGGACTAGAAGGTTAAAGGCAGGTTAATTTAATCTGATGCAGCTTTAATCAATGATCTTTGACCAGTTGTTTAGTTCAGTGAAGGAATGAAGAAGATATATTGATATATTGAGGAATATGGATTGTTGTAAATAAGCAGGATGGATGTTTAAAATGAAGTGTAACCAGTGATCATGTCTATATTCTATTCTTATATATTGTGAGTTATTTAGTGGATTCTAGATGATGCAGTGATAAGATGTTTACATGTTTTAGTTTAGAAATCATTCCTGTAGAACGGATTCATTCTGGACGGAACTTCTAAATATTCAGTATCTGATAATAAGAACATATTTGTAATATTTAAAACAGAATAAAAGAGTTGTTTTTCATTTGTGTTGCTTTTATTGTGACTCTTCACATAATTGAATTGAACTGAACACACATAAGAAAATATCTACTTTTCTGTTTAAAACACAAATGAAATACAATAGAAAATGTTTTGGGATTCAATCTGCAACGATCTGCTGTACAATCACTGATCATCCACAACCACAGTTAAAATCACTGGAGGAAAAACACCAACAAGCAGAAAGTCAAAGCTGCAGGGCCATAAATTAAAATAACGTCTAAACTCCTCAACTTGAAGCTCGAGGAGGAAAATCGTGATTTAAAATCCTGAAGCTGCATCTTCACTCCATCATTTTGGGTGAAAACAGCTTCTAATCCATCACGTTACTGCAAACAGGCCACAAGTGTTTCCCAGTTCACTCATCCTGGTTTAATGGGAGTCGAGTTCAATCGTCTCTTTATCTCATAGCAAAGTAAAAAATGAAATAAACTGTCCAACGCTGCCTTTTTCTGCTGGAGTTCAGAGTAAATCGGCTTGTTCTGCAGAAGGAAAAGTTAAAACAAGTGGAAAAAAGTCTGGTGTGTCTGAGGATAAAACATGAACCCAGCGGTGACTTTATCAGACCTGAAGCTTCTCCCTTCAACATGTGGTCAGTAACATGATCATATGGCTTCGAGTGCAACTACCAGCAGAAGATTAGAAACTCTGCCATGTCACAGCCAAAAAACAAGATTCCACAAGGATTCTGACTTGATTTGTTCGTAGCTGAAAGGTAAATAATCAATAATCAAAGCCCTGAGTCACCAACGAACAACAGAAACATCTCTACAGCTACTGTGCATTCAGCCAAAATACAGACGTGTTCAATATAACAGCAGCGGCTGAAAAACAAGACAAAGACTTAGACTTTTATTTATGTTGCATTGGGAAAACTGCATTTTATACCTGAATCAAAATGTGAAGAATGTGTGTAAAGTTTTAATTACTTTACAGGAAATGAATAAAAATGAATAAAAATGAATATTAAGCCTAAACTCAGCAGTAAAGCAGCAGCAACTTGGTTCCAGATGAATAAATGAACCACAACAACTACATATTACTTCAGTTATTCACAGAAATAATACGTCCTGGACATTTCTAGTGTGTAAAGAAAGACTCAGACTCTGCTGCTTCTCTGAACAGACTAATGTTCATTTCCTTCATTCTTCTGTAAAATAATGAATAAGTTGGAACATTCTTCTCCACATTTCATTACGGATATAAACTCAGTGCTGATGTTGTCTTCACTCTGTTGTATTGAACACAGCTGTATGTAACACTGTACATGTGAATATACAGCATGTATATATTTATACTGCGTTTTCAGTTGTGCTCCCTATGAGGGCTGTAAGTTAGAAATCGCTCCAGTAAAAACCATCTGAGTGTGAGCGGCTGAAACAGCAGCTGCATCACTACAAATGGGCAGAAGAAGCAAAAAAAACAAAAAGTCTGAAGGAGGATGTTCAGAAACCAGCAGGAAACCGGCAAAAACAACCTTCACCTGAGTAAACGAGGGCTGGAAAACATGACGAAGCAGAACAAAGATGTGAGCTGCTGATTCACACCAAACCACCGAAACTGATCCAACACCCCACATTCATCTCACCGTGATAAAAGAACCACGTCCACAAACCATCACGCAGAATTTCCCTTTTGAAACACAACAACCATCATGTTTTCCTGAGAGATTCCAACTTAAATATAGACTCCAGCCTTTAACTCTGCTGCTTCAAAGATTCTACAGTAAAAAGGCTGAAGGGAGCATCGATCCCTGGAGAATGGAGTGTTCAGAGCAGAAAGAAGCATCAGGTTCATCATGGAAGACGGGTTGACACCTTAAACACCTGCTGGACACTTAGTGGACAGCTGGTGGACAGGTGAGCAGCTACAGGTGTGTGTGGGTGACGGCCTGGATGACCTCTTCAGGAAGCAGGGAGGGGTCAGTCAGGATGGACGTGGTGGTGCTCAGCTGACGTAAAGTCATCAGAACCACTGGAAAAACAGAGAAAACTGTGAGAAGCTGCTGCTTCTAGGACCAGGTGTGTGTGTGTGTGTGTGTGTGTGTGTGTGTGTGTCGTACTGGGTCTGAGGACAGGAAGTGAACAGTGTGTGTGTGTGTGTGTGTGTGTGTGTGTGTGTCGTACTGGGTCTGAGGACAGGAAGTGAACAGTGTGTGTGTGTGTGTGTGTGTGTGTGTGTGTCGTACTGGGTCTGAGGACAGGAAGTGAACAGTGTGTGTGTGTGTGTGTGTGTCGTACTGGGTCTGAGGACAGGAAGTGAACAGTGTGTGTGTGTGTGTGTCGTACTGGGTCTGAGGACAGGAAGTGAACAGTGTGTGTGTGTGTGTGTGTGTGTGTGTGTCGTACTAGGTCTGAGGACAGGAAGTGAACAGTGTGTGTGTGTGTGTGTGTGTGTGTGTGTGTGTGTGTGTGTGTGTGTGTGTGTGTGTCGTACTGGGTCTGAGGACAGGAAGTGAACAGTGGCGGTCCAGCCAGGTCATGGTGGTCTGACAGAGTTCAGCTCTGCTGCTCGTTAACACCGTCCCATTAAACGACTCAAACAGAGGTTTGATGATGATGCTGAACTGGAGCCAATCACTGTCAAGGATCAATTAGAGGAAACACACACACTATATTATACATTAATAGTGATTATTGATCATCTATAACTGATATTATACATTAATAGTGATTATTGATCATCTATAACTGATATTATACATTAATAGTGATTATTGATCATCTATAACTGTTATTAATCATTAATAGTGATTATTGATAGTCTATAACTGTTATTAATCATTAATAGTGATTATTGATCATCTATAACTGATATTAATCATTAATAATGATTGATAGTCTATGGATACGATCCAGAACTTCCAGTTCTGGAGGCTGCGGGTCTTGACGTATTCGTTGAACTTCTCCTGCACCAAGTCGACTCGGTGGCGTGCGCTGGGAACGCCGGTGGCAGGAAGCTGCTCCTGGGTCAAGCTGCAGGAAACACAGGAAGAAGTCAGGTCATGTCAACCATCTACAAAACCATCAGACCAGATGTGCCTTATGGCAGCATTCAGACCAGATGTGCCTTATGGCAGCATTCAGACCAGATGTGCCGTACCTTATGGCAGCATTCAGACCAGATGTGCCTTATGGCAGCATTCAGACCAGATGTGCCTTATGGCAGCATTCAGACCAGATGTGCCTTATGGCAGCATTCAGACCAGATGTGCCGTACCTTATGGCAGCATTCAGACCAGATGTGCCTTATGGCAGCATTCAGACCAGATGTGCCTTATGGCAGCATTCAGACCAGATGTGCCGTACCTTATGGCAGCATTCAGACCAGATGTGCCTTATGGCAGCATTCAGACCAGATGTGCCGTACCTTATGGCAGCATTCAGACCAGATGTGCCTTATGGCAGCATTCAGACCAGATGTGCCTTATGGCAGCATTCAGACCAGATGTGCCGTACCTTATGGCAGCATTCAGACCAGATGTGCCTTATGGCAGCATTCAGACCAGATGTGCCTTATGGCAGCATTCAGACCAGATGTGCCGTACTTATGGCAGCATTCAGACCAGATGTGCCGTACCTTATGGCAGCATTCAGACCAGATGTGCCGTACCTTATGGCAGCATTCAGACCAGATGTGCCTTATGGCAGCATTCAGACCAGATGTGCCTTATGGCAGCATTCAGACCAGATGTGCCTTATGGCAGCATTCAGACCAGATGTGCCGTACCTTATGGCAGCATTCAGACCAGATGTGCCTTATGGCAGCATTCAGACCAGATGTGCCTTATGGCAGCATTCAGACCAGATGTGCCGTACCTTATGGCAGCATTCAGACCAGATGTGCCGTACCTTATGGCAGCATTCAGACCAGATGTGCCGTACCTTATGGCAGCATTCAGACCAGATGTGCCGTACCTTATGGCAGCATTCAGACCAGATGTGCCGTACCTTATGGCAGCATTCAGACCAGATGTGCCGTACCTTATGGCAGCATTCAGACCAGATGTGCCTTATGGCAGCATTCAGACCAGATGTGCCGTACCTTATGGCAGCATTCAGACCAGATGTGCCTTATGGCAGCATTCAGACCAGATGTGCCGTACCTTATGGCAGCATTCAGACCAGATGTGCCGTACCTTATGGCAGCATTCAGACCAGATGTGCCTTATGGCAGCATTCAGACCAGATGTGCCTTATGGCAGCATTCAGACCAGATGTGCCGTACCTTATGGCAGCATTGAGCTCCTCTATCTCCTCTCGAAGCCTCTTCACCTCTTCCTGCATCTGCTGCCGCTCCTGCTGCAGCTTCCCGATGTGTTCCACCGTCTTCTGCAGCGTGACGGCGTTGGTGATCTGAACAGAGACGTAGGAGTAGAGGGATACTCAGAGTATAAGCAGGAAGGGCTGATGCTCTGGATGCTGCTTTGATGCAGTAACAGGAGCAGATGGAGTGAAACATCAAATCCTCAGAGTGCACTGATGGTTTATGAAGAAACTCACATTTGACTGTGATTTGAGTGTAGGAACCAGGTTGCAGAGAGTTTTAAAGCCGATGTTGATGTTTGATCGTCTCTTCTGCTCAGCACAGATGTGAGTTGTCCTCCGACTCTGTAAAACAGGAAGATACGTTCATTTAGAAGTTAACGTCAGTGTCCAGTTCAAACCTTTCTCACAGCTCGCTCTACATACAGTCCCTGCAGTTCTTCATCATTTGGTGATCCATGAATTTTAAATCTATTAAGTGCAGGTGCAGAACATGCTGGGACACAGCATCAGTGTTATTCTATTTATTTGAATGTCTTAAGCCTTTTTAGACATAAAAGAAAATACCACGACAAAATGTTTGTGTCATTTTGATCAAAAATAAAAGTTGAAATGTTGGTGGGACTGAATGAAGAGCAGCAAGAGGACGGTGAATTACTGGAGGCGTGTTGCTGCTGCTGATCAGAGACTGAGGACTGGGAGCCTGATCCAACGCACACGGTGACCCCTGACCTGACCCCGGCTGGCTGGGACCTGCACAGGAAACACACGAAAACATGAAAACAACACGAAAGCATGTGAAAACAACACAAAAGCATGTGAAAACAACACGAAAACATGTGAAAACAACACGAAAACATGTGAAAACAACACGAAAACATGTGAAAACAACACGAAAACATGTGAAAACAACACGAAAACATGTGAAAACAACATGAAAACGTGGAAAACAACACAAAACACGTGAAAACAACACAAAAACATGTGAAAACAACACGAAAACATGTGAAAACAACATGAAAACATGAAAACAACAGGAAAGTTTATATTCATAATATTTCTGTTTTTGCTTCTGATTTGATGTCCTTTGTATTTTTATTAATGTATTTATTTGTGTATGAAAATCAATAAAGTGAGTAAATTAAGTGCGTTCTCACCGACGCTGCTGGAGTTTTTCTGGTTTTTGCGGCCGGGGGAAAACGACTCTTCTTTGGCGACGATGGGCTGAGGCGACGTCTTCGTCTGAGCCACGACATGAAAACCAGGAGACTGAGGAAGAGACGGAGGAAAAGGGTCAAAGGTTGGAGTTCAACTATTTAAAGAAGGAAATAAAGAACTCAAACACACCAGCAACAAATAGAATATCACAAAACAGCACATAATCACTCACTGTGAGGTGAGGGGTGATCACCACTCGGCTCGGACCCATCTCAGCTTTCATCGGCGTCGGCGTTACGATCACAGCGTTACCGTGACCTGGGAACGGAGCTGGCAGACAGACAGGGAGCGGTAGAGGTCAAATGTCACCCGCATCTTTGACCTTTCACCTTTATAAACATGTTTCAGATTGAAAACTGAACTTGAGACGCACAAAATCTAAAGGAAAGAAAAGAGCTGAGACGCTGCAGAATCCATAAATATGATCTAAAAGCCCAGTGATAATTACATTAATATATGTGGTTTTTACTTTTAGACTGAATAAATATATAAAACATGTATTTGTGTGTTAGAAGAAGCTGCAGCTTTTATTACATGAAAAGGTCTTTACTCAACTATTCTGATCATCAATTGATGGATTTGAGTCATTTTTAAGAAAATGTCCAAATTCCAAAGTGAAACTTAGATTTAAATTAGATTCAAAGATAAAAAAAATAGATAAAAAGCAAAAAATACATGATAAAATACTATGGAAGCAGGGAATTTGGACATTTTCTTTAGACTCAAATGCAGTGTTTTAATGCATATAAATGTATATTCATCTATTTATTCTGTCCTTTTAATGACTAGAAACTTTAAGAAGTATTCTTGTTATTGAGTTTAAAGACACGGTTCAGGGTTCAGATCGTCACTTAAATAAAGTCACCTTCTTTTTGGGAGGGTTTGTCATGTTGAAAAACTGGATGAGAGACCTTTAGGTTTTGGTTTGAGTAGAAAATGAGGTTGGTAACCATGGTTACCAGTGGGGTTAATTGATTAATTAGGTTGGTCAGACCAGCTGCTACCTGTGAGGATGAGGTGGGGGGAGGGGACGGCGTTGGCGGGGGCGATCCTCTGGACATGGCGGTTCTTGGTGGCGGCGGCGGCGGGCTGGAAGGGGCGGGGCAGGGCGAACATCTGCTGCTGCTGGACCGTGGCGGCGGGGGGGGGAGGGGCCAGCGGCGTGATGGACTGCAGCTGGGACGGAGCAGGAGGCTGCTGGGAAATGGAGTTATACTCTGATCCGGGGGGGAAGGAGGAGGCGGGCGTGGCGGCGGACGACGAGGCCGTGTGCGTGATCACGGACGACGACGCCACCGTCTCGTCCGTTGCCGTGGCGTTGTCCAGAGGCGGTGCCGGGAGACACTGGGACACGGAGGACGGGTCGGAGGAAGTCACCTGACCGGGAAACAGCGGCAGGAAGGACTGGACGTAGGAGGAGTCACCGCCACCGGGTCCTCCGCTCTGATTGGCCAGGGGAGGGGGGAGGGCGCTGTGATTGGCTGAGAGCTGCATGGAGGACATTAACTGGGCCTGGTGAGGACAGAAAAATACGATGAAATACAGGAAGAGACAGGTCAGAGCTTATTATATTTATTAATATAGGAATTAAAATATATTAAATATTTAAAAAAATATATAAGAAAACGTTTTAACCATAGTCAGAGGATAGTTTGATGCTGTGTAAGTCAATGGGACTCCACTAGGTTGTTACACTAGGAATTTATTATAATTATATAAACTTTTATATAAAAATCTATTTAATATATTAGAAAAAAAATTATAACATCATTAAAAGTCAAATAAATAATTAAATAAAAAATAGAGTTCACTTTTAATTGGCAAAGAGGATATCCTGGTCAAAATAGATTATAATTAATAAAAGAATCTAATTCATTAATCAATTATCAGAATAGTTGATTAGAGCTGCAACAATTAATTGATTAGTTGTCATTGATTACAATCAATATAATAGCCAAATAATGAGATAACTACCTAATAGTGGACTAACTGGACTAAAGACATTTCCTGCTGATGAGACTGTATTTTTTGCAGTTTCACCAAATAACGTCTCAATAAACTATTTCCTGAGAGGAAACAGCAGCAGAATATTCAGCCATATTATAAACAGCATGTTAAGCAGCAGTTTGAGCAGCAAATGTGTGTAAAGATGCTATGAAATCAAGTTTAGTCATATTATTGTGTTTTTTGTGAAACTAGATTTAGGCAGAAGGATGTGGTGAATGAATCGAGCATAGAAATACGAGAATACGGCTGAAATCTGTGTGTGTGAGTGTGTGTGTGTGTGTGTGAGGGGGCGGAGCCTGGGCTCCAGGTGTTTACCTGGGGCTGAGAGGTGCTGCTGGGTAGTGGAGTTACAGACGGTGCAGTGGGGGAAACAGAGGAGAAGATGGGTGGACGGAGGCTGTGAAATAAGTCTGAAAACAAGAGTATCTATGTTATCTGGAGGTTAGTAAGAACCACACTAATACTACTGTTACTGCTAGTACTACTACTAGTACTACTAGTACTACTAGTACTACTAGTACTACTAGTACTACTACTAGATGGGTTAGGAAGTGGAGGTCATTCAGTTCAAGGCAGCAACTCTCCTTCATTGAGGGTTAGGGTTAGAAAAATTAGAAAATTATAAATAAATGCAGCAATCTGGTGGAATTTAATAATCAATAATCTACAGACTATCAATAATCACTATTAATGTATAATATCAGTTATAGATTATCAATAATCACTATTAATGTATAATATCAGTTATAGATTATCAATAATCACTATTAATGTATAATATCAGTTATAGATTATCAATAATCACTATTAATGTATAATATCAGTTATAGATTATCAATAATCACTTTTTAATTAATAATTAATCTAATTTTTATCTGTTCTCAATGGATCTTATAGTGATATTTATTATTTTATATATATATATATATATATATATATATATATATATATATATATATATATATATATATATATATATATATAGTATAGTATAGACTCCTCTATCTATGTTAAGTAGAAGCCAACAGCTGCAGCAGAGTTATAAAACACATGTGCACCATTAGTGTGTGTGTGTGTGTGTATAAGAACTACAAAGATGGCGTCTTGATAATAATATCTATATATAATATCTATATATAATACTCTAATACCCTGCAGCGGATCAAATGAGTCCATGAAGTCCAGGTTGGGCTGCAGAGGGATGAGTCCTGGTTGGATCATGTCTGCGTTTCCTGCGTGAGCTGAAAGATCCACATTTATACAGGTTAGTTATTCATTTATTCATAAATCAAGGATTTTATGAGTGGAAATATCCTAAATCTTCAAAGGGATAGTTTATTTACATTTAGCCTCATGTTTCATCATTCACTGATGTCCAGTATTGATCTGTAGTGATTTTCAGTGTAATGTTTTTATTATTAGGTTCATCTGGTTTATTATCAACATGTTTTCCTGCAGTTTCCTGCATCCTCCTAGTTAACCTATCCTAAACTAGTTAACCTGTCTTAACCTAGTTAACCCATCTTAACCTAGTTAACCTATGGTAAACTAGTCAAATACTCCTAGTTAACCTACCCTAAACTAGTTAACCTGTCTTAACCTAGTCAACCCATCTTAAACTAGTTAACCCATCTTAACCTAGTCCCCACCCCTCATACCGATCTCTCTGGGGTTGGGCCAGGCGATGGGCTGGTGCGAGGCCAGCGTGGAGAACAGCGTATCGGAGAACTCGGACATCAGGACGTCCATGTCGAACAGCGGGTCCATCTCCATGGGGGCCGGCGCGGCGTCGTTGTGGCGGCGAGGGACGCGGCGGGCGGAAAACTCTTCATCCTGAAGAAAGGAGACACGCAGCATGTCTGGAGACACTTCCCCGAACAGCGATAACTGCTCCGCTGACCCCTTCAGAACCAACAGGGCAGGTTAGACACGGCAAACAGCTGCTGAGCATTAGTCTGGTTATAGATTACAATCATTGTTTTATAGAATAACTGCAACAACACACAAGGACAACAAGACAACAACACAGGACAACAACACAGGACAACAAGACAACAACACAGGACAACAACACAGGACAACACAGGACAACAACACAGGACAACACAGGACAACAACACAGGACAACACAGGACAACACAGGACAACAACACAGGACAACAACACGAGGACAACAACACAGGACAACAACACAGGACAACAACACAGGACAACAACACAGGACAACACAGGACAACACAGGACAACACAGGACAACACAGGACAACAACACAGGACAACACAGGACAACAACACAGGACAACAACACAGGACAACAACACAGGACAACACAGGACAACAACACAGGACAGCAACACAGGACAACAACACAGGACAACACAGGACAACAACACAGGACAGCAACACAGGACAACACAGGACAACACAGGACAACAACACAGGACAACAACACAGGGCAACAACACAGGGCAACAACACAGGACAACAACACAGGACAACAACACAGGACAACAACACAGGACAACAACACAGGACAACAACACAGGACAACACAGGACAACAACACAGGACAACAACACAGGACAACAACACAGGACAACACAGGACAACACAGGACAACACAGGACAACACAGGACAACAACACAGGACAACACAGGACAACAACACAGGACAACACAGGACAACAACACAGGACAACAACACAGGACAACAACACAGGACAACAACAGGACAACAACACAGGACAACAACACAGGACAACAACACAGGACAACAACACAGGACAACACAGGACAACAACACAGGACAACACAGGACAACACAGGACAACAACACAGGACAACACAGGACAACAACACAGGACAACAACACAGGACAACAACACAGGACAACACAGGACAACACAGGACAACACAGGACAACACAGGACAACACAGGACAACAACACAGGACAACAACACAGGACAACACAGGACAACAACACAGGACAGCAACACAGGACAACAACACAGGACAACACAGGACAACAACACAGGACAGCAACACAGGACAACACAGGACAACAA
>CM060473.1:28719528-28762028 GCA_030544235.1 Lepturacanthus savala
TATATATATATATATATATATATATATATATATATATATATATATATATATATATGTATATATAACAGTTGCTGCTGGCGACGTTTTATAAACCTGTAAAAACAAAGAATTTGGACGTTTTCTTCTTAATCGATTAGTTATCAACTATTAATTTAGTTAATTAATTTAATTCTACAGAGTTTCTTGTTCATTTCTCCTGTTTTTTAACTTGAATGGTGATTAATAATATAACTAAAATATGATATTTAAATAATTATAAAACATTTGGGTCAGTGAATAATAATATACTAATATAATAGATATTAAACATTTATATTATAAATATATAGAAATATATATTAATAATAATTGGATGAGAAACCAAGTTTTAAAACTAATGAATTAATTGGTTAATCGTTGGTTTTACACATGTATTTTGTATTGTTGGAACCCTGCTGGTGACTTACAGGGAAATAAAGAAATAGAACGTAAATTCAGGATATGAAATACCTGACGCTGCTGTTTTAAATATGAACTCATGACTGAAATTGTCAAAAAAGCTCCAAGGAGGATCCCTGCCAACCTGGAGATTAGATTTATTTATTTTCTGAGGAATCTCCTCCTGATTAATGTCTGAGTCAGACGCCTGCAGCAGAGGATTCAACAGTAATAATAAAGTAATAGTAATAAAAGGTGAATAATGAATCCCTGAGGGCAGAAAACTGAAAGGTGTTCAATCTGAAAGAGAGGACATTATCTGCATCTGGTGGATTAGTTTGACTAAAACCACTGAAATAATACGGATGGAGAGGCAATTATCTAATATATAAAACCTATATTATTATAAGAATTACACATAGGATCTTTATAATTGGTCCTTTGAGGGAAACCAGAACACTGGTGTGACCCGGGAGTTTAACTATAAAACATGTGACGCTGTAAAACAGATTATTGGAGCTAGAATCTAAAAACAACAGCAAATGAGAAATGAAACCCAGATTACATGCTGTGTTATTTAGATCAGTCCAGTTACATAAAACCACTTAAACTAGAGCTGCTTTTATTCTGAAACAGCTGAGGTGTTATTACCATTCACAAAGAGTCAGGAAATAAACTCAGTGCAGCTAAAGCTACAGATTAAACAGGATAAAATGTTTCAGGGGTAATTATAGTTGTTGGATTCCACATATAGAACATATTAAAAAGAAATTATCCACATCTACTGCTGTTCTCTGCTAAACTAAGGATCCATTATTCACTCCTGCTGCCATACACCAACTAACTACTGTTATAATGGCTGATTATTACTGAAATTATTAGTAGTTTAGTTCATTAAATGGTTTAAATGTGGCTCAAAGCTGAAGATTCAACCTAAAATGTCTTTTTAAAGACCCCAGGAAATGGGAGAAAATAAGAAGTTAGACATTTTCTACTGATAAAATGACTCAAACTCATTAATCGATTATCGAAATAGTTGATTACAGCTGCAATGATTCATCGATTAGTTCTCATCTATTACAATCAATATAATACACAAATAATTAGATTGTTATACTTATTATTGGACTAATTGTCGTAAATACAAGATATAAATAAAGCAGGAAGTCGTGGAGGAGCCTCGTGACCATAACAGCGTGTCAGTCAACATCCAGCAGCGTCTACCTGACGGGTCAGGACTCACCTGTAGACCAGGACTCACCTGTAGACCAGGACTCACCTGTAGACCAGGACTCACCTGTATGCCAGCGTCATGCACTCGAACAGCTTGGTGAGGGACGCGTCTATGGAGAAGTGCGCCGTGCTCTGCTTGCCGAAGCGGTAGGTCTGGCAGGTGTTCTTGTTGACGGTGTCGAAGTCGTAGCCTTTCTTCGGAGGGTGCTCGCTGTGCGGCGACGACACCATGAAGTGTCCGCTGTGGATGATCTGCGGCTCCAGCCCGTCCGGCCTCCTCAGAACCAGCTGGGTCAGCTCCTCCGCGTCCGAGTCGTCGTCCTGCTCCTGCTTCACGTTCGCCGCGGGGCGTCGGTACTTCTGCCGGATAAACATCTGAAAGTCTCTCCTCCAGCCCCACAACAAAAAAAACCCGAACCAGCACCGTTTCGCTCGGCTAACAAATAGCTAACGTTAGCCGGGGGCTAAGCTAGGACGGTTCAAACCGTCCGTTTCATGGGGGAGGGGGGGTCACGTGTCCCCTAACGTCCGTTAACGGCCGCCGGTTTACCGTCTATCGGCTCGTGCCCGCAGCGTCGCAGCCGTTATTTCTCTCATTTTTGAAGTAACTTAACGGGACGAGTTAACGTTGTTGTTGTCTCGTGAGGCTGGTGACGTCACTGGCGGCGACAACAGCTGACGGACTGCTGCGCCCCAAAGGCCCCGCCCCCGAAACAGGAAGTTCCTGTGCCAGGCGGCCTCTGATTGGTCAGAGTCAGAGCTCCGCCCACCACAGAGCTCATAAAACTGAAGCAGGTCACACAACACCACAGAACATGGAGAAGTACTGGAGAAATGATTAATTAATTTTATATTATACATTTATTCATATTTATTAATTTATAAAGTGTATTTTATTTTGAAAAATATTTCATTAATGTACAGAAGAGAAGCCTCATAATACAAAAAATACTGTTTCTGAGAAAAATCAGAACAATTTCCACCTACTTTGGTTTGGATAATAGAACATTTGAATGAATATTTTGGAATTAAAACAGTGTTAGAATTCTCACATAAAAGAATAATTAGTTGTTTTCATCCTGGTATTTTCATCCTGCTGATAATAATTAGTACTTTTTCATATATAAAACACACCTGGACACATGGATGTAACATATTACTGAATAACACAACTTTATTAACTATATTACATCTTCATAGACATTTTATTACACAGTGTTTGTGATGGTTTTATATTATTATGTGGAAATAAACCTTAAACCCAGCAGCAGTCAATGTTAACGGCTCGTTGTTCACTCTGAGGCCGATGACCTTTGACCCTGGGGTTCTGTGGATGGGAAGCCCAGGATGTGACCTGTAAACGTCTCCATGGAAATCTCATCTGGAATCACACTCTCCAGAGAAAACTCTGATTCTCCACCTGGACACACACACACACACACACACACACACACACACACACACACACAGGAAAGTGAAGTTTGCAGCAGCTGTGTGACTCCTTCAGATTTGTGATGTGATTAATTTATCGTGCGTACTATCAGTTTTATAAACGCTGCCCCCAGAACTTTCTCCTTCTTCTTTTTCTTCTCTGAGGCCAAGAAGCGTGGTGAAACACTGGGCCACCTCGTCCTCCGTCATGGGCTCACCTACATACAACAATATGATATAGATCACAAATATACAGAATGAAACTTTAAATAAGTGACAGACTAATCCACACGTTGTCAAACCCGAGGCCCGTGGCCTGAAACTGGACCGGCTGCTCATGTTCTGTGTCCCCTCATTAGTTTAATTTAAATGATTTATTGATTGATAAGAACGTGAACAAGCGTATATAGATGTGTATAACCTTTAATATGAACCAGAACACTGACGTGGTCCTGGATGAACCTGAGTCTTGTTGGTACCTCGGACCTGCAGCAGCTCCAGCAGCTCCTGTCTTCGTAGGACGTGTTTTCCTGCAGCGTTTCGGCCTCCGAGGACACGGAAGGCGTCGCTCAGCTCGTCTCTGCAGATCCCGAAGGCCGGACGGTGGTTAACGTACAGACGGACGAACTCCTCCAGGTCCACGTCCGTCACGTATTTCCCTGTTTCAGCGTATCTGCTGAACTTCACCTCATTCTGCATGTCTTCTATCTGGCAAGAACAAGTCATGCACTAATGTGTTACTACAGCTCTGAGGTGAAAAAACACGTTTTTTTGTTTAGAGACGTCTTCACCTCTTGCTCAGTAGGGAAATAGGCCAGCGCTCTCATCAGAGAGGGGACGTCACTCAGGGGAATTCTGGTCGAAACGCGTCGTTTCTCCATCGAGTGGAGGCCCTGATGACGGATCTGACAGAAATAGAACAAGTCCTCCATCTCCTAAAGACAGAAAAGATCAGGATTGAAATCAAGATTTAAATTTATTGGGCAGCTGGACATCACATGACAAGCTGCAGAGAGCGTGAGCAGCATAAAAAGCATCATTTACCACAGTTTTTACAGTTTTTACAGCAAATACACAGTGAACTAGTCACAGACAATAATACGACTGAAAGAGGTTTCTACTGAAAACTATTGTTTAGATATTTAATGGAGATTTGAGCTGTTTGTGTGATTATTTAATAATAAACATCTATCACTATATATTCTACATGTTCTGGAATGATCCTCAGTGGATTTAGAGGATTTATGGACTAATAATTGACCTTTGAACTTTAATTTAGCTTCATTCATGTTTTTTCTCAGTTTTATCTTGCTCTATGTTTTTATAGAAGTATTTTTATCTGTAGTAAAACAATTTTAGATGTTTTTTTTCCCAATATTCTAAGTCTATTGTCTCTATAACATCAACATCAATAGATTCTGACTCTTCTGTCGTCACTGAACATGTTGGACATTTATTTTATTCCAGGTTTAACTACAATAACCTTTGTGTTTGTAGAGATATTAAACATTTATCATCATTTACAGCACCTGTGGTCTGTTAGCTTTTATTACAGTGTGTAAACTCTGGTGTTTTTTCTGTTTTCTCTATTAGTCGTAGTGTTTCTGCCTCAGTAACTCACCCTGTAGAAGCTTCCATCGCGGCCTCCCTCTAACAGCGAGTAGAACGGGGTCATGTCTGTTCCTCCCAGACAAGAAGCTGCCTCCAACGCGCTGCAGGTTACAACAACAACATCACTCAGGTGTTTCCTCCTCAGGTGAGGACCGCGAGGATCTTACCTGCAGCTGACCTCCCAGGACAGGACGGAGCAGTCAGAGCCGCCGGCCGTGAAAATAAAACGTCCGTCGTAGGAGCAGGAGAAAGAAGAAGCTCCCAGAGGATGACAGGTCACTGCCATGGAGCGGTAGGGGTTTCCATCCACAGGCAGAAGCTGCAGACCCACCTGAAGAAACACAAGAATCACAGCTAAGATACAAACGTATAGCAAACACACTGAAAGGTATGAGAAAAAGGTCAAATCACTAGAAATAAAATAAACACTATGAGGTAAAATATACAAGTTCTAGTGTGTGACCTTGTCCTCAGTGATGAAGGTCATGTAGTAGCAGCTCCTCTCATTCTCTGGACTAACAGGAACAACAGCTACTTTCCTGATGGGAGTTCCATATGTTGGACCCAGGAGGGTTTTTCTGTTGGAAATAACCAAAACACATGAGCTTTAATTCAATTTAACTTTATTGTCCACATCAATGTAAATGTTCCTTTTCCAGGTGTCATTATAAAAATAAAGCCTTGCTCACCTGTAAAGATGGAACCAAGTTATCACTAAATGATCTTCTATTCAATTTAACTTTATTGTTCACATTAGTGTCAATGTTTGTTTGGCTTCTTCAAACAGTGAAAACACATTAAAACCAATACAATAAACCACTGGAAACAAAGACCACAGCAGTGGTTCATAATAATAATAATAATGTTAATAATAATAATAATAATTGTAGTATGGTCCAGACCTGCACATCTTGGTGGTGGAGTTTAACAGCTTGATCTTGTAGTGGTCTGAGGAGATGAGGAGGAACTGCTCAGCAGACAGAGGAGGATACCAGCTCATACAGCAGGGAACTGAACTCTGTTCTACACGATTCCAGCTGAGGATCAACAGCTGGTCCAGGGAACTCCTCTCCAGGTCATACTCCACCTGCCGCCAGGTGTTCACACAGGAATAAGATTATTGATCGTCCATAGCTGATATTACATATCCATATTGATCGATATGAATAGTGCTGAATCAGACCAGGCGTCTATCAGCTCCCAGGGACAGCAGGCGGGGCTGGCTGGTGTCCAGCTGGAGCCCAAACATCAGGTCAGTGATGGTTCTGTAGTGGGAGCGATGTCGACCCAGATAAACCCAGCGAGGAGAAGGAGAAGAGGCCTCGTTGGTGTCCAGGTGGAACACCGTCACTGCTTTACCTGCATCCTGACAACCACAAGCAGAGACATGGTCAGGGTCAGGGTTAGGACCAGAGTCCAGGAGTCTGGACCTGGAGCTGATGAAAACTGCTGCTGCTTGTTGCCAAAACACGTTAAAATGCCCTCGTGGAGCCAAATCTCATGCTGAAGTGCCCTCTAAACTGCTCTTTAGGAGCCCAAATGTGTGCTAAAGTGCCCTTTAGATGCCACAACACATGTTAAAGTGCCCTCTTCAGTGTTGAAGACGTGTATTTCCCTCCCTCCCCTTCATAAACATCAGTATTAACTCCCCCTCCTCCTCACCGCTGTAGCCAGGTACTCTGAGTCTGAGGAGAAGCTGAGGAGCTGGATGGAGTCTTCAGTGAAATGGAAGCTCTCGTCTGGTCGGGTTTGTAGAGTTGTTGCATCCAGGATGTGAACGGATCCGCTGGTGAACCCGACAGCCAGATACAGTCCTGTTAACACGGAGAGCAGCAGCTGAATCCTCCACACGACGAGGACGAGTTCAGGAAAATAGTCACAGAAACAGCAAAAACACACGTTTCTTTACAAAATCTGAATTCCTGCAACGACCCAGACTCTGTTTGTTAGAGAAGCAACAACAAATGGGTGTTTTAGTGAGGACATTAACTCACCCTGAGGGTCAAAGGTCACACACTGAATGTGTTTCTCCGTGTCGAAGCTCCTGCTGCAGACAGTCTTGTTGCAGCTATAATCCCACAGCTTGATGACTCCCTGCTGACTCCCTATCACCACGCTGGGTTTACTGGGATGGCAGCAAACAGCATGAACGGCCTCACACGACTCGTCCACCAGGAGGTCAGCGCTGCCTTTACGGACGTCAACATGAACCACGGTGGAGCTGCAGGTGGAGACCACCAAGTTCCTGTACAGGAACAATGTGATCCTCTGTTACATGCTGTTGCTATGGCAACGGTTACTTTAGCTTCATTTTTCTACAAAGCTGTGATGTAAAATCTATGTTCTTACAGTTAGGTGCGAAAACGGAGGCTTTTATTTTGAAGGACATGCAATTTATGAAGTCACATGACCAGGATATCCCTATTGCTGATGGACATTTAACATGTGAGCATCACTGTCTCACAACCAAAGGTTTTATTCTGGATTTAATGGGTTACATTTCCTTCATCATCATTATCCATCCATCATCCTGGTTAAATTCAGTTTCCATGGTGATAAATTAATTAATAGCTTTATATCACCTGATAACACAGCTGTTATAAACATTCAGTTTCCATGGTGATAAATAAATTAATAGCTTTATATCACCTGATAACACAGCTGTTATAAACATTCAGTTTCCATGGTGATAAATTAATTAATAGCTTTATATCACCTGATAACACAGCTGTTATAAACATTCAGTTTCCATGGTGATAAATAAATTAATAGCTTTATATCACCTGATAACACAGCTGTTATAAACATTCCGTTTCCATGGTGATAAATTAATTAATAGCTTTATATCACCTGATAACACAGCTGTCGTCCTCCAGGTCTCGTCTTTCTCTGGATTCCTTAGAGAAGGAGATGGAAGTGATGGCCTCCAGGTTGAATTCTCTGAACCACGTCAGCAGCATCAGGTTTTCATCATAAAACTTGATGTGACCTTTAGTGTCACCGGTTATGATGCAGCTGTGATGTCACAAAGACACATAGATGCAGACAGGGATTTAACCACTGAACCTCCTAATTAATGTTGAATATCTCTACAAACACAAAGGTTCTGGACTATAACAGATAAAATAACAAAAGCAAGACAAAAAAACTGCAAAAAAAAATATTTTAATCTAATTAATCAAATTAGTTATTAGTTAATAATAAGTTTAATATAATATACTATAACATATAACCTGTCAGTAGCAGTGAGTATATATAATATAATATAATATAATAATATAATATAATATAATATAATATAATAATATAATATAATATAATATAATATAACCTGTCAGTAGCAGTGAGTATATATAATATAATATAATATAATAATATAATATAATATAATATAATATAATATAATAATATAATATAATATAATATAATATAATATAACCTGTCAGTAGCAGTGAGTATATATAATATAATATAATAATATAATATAATATAATATAATATAATATAATAATATAATATAGTATAATATAACCTGTCAGTAGCAGTGAGTATATATAATATAATAATATAATATAATAATATAATATAGTATAATATAACCTGTCAGTAGCAGTGAGTATATATAATATAATAATATAATATAATAATATAATATAGTATAATATAACCTGTCAGTAGCAGTGAGTATATATAATATAATATAATATAATAATATAATATAATATAATATAATATAATAATATAATATAATATAATATAACCTGTCAGTAGCAGTGAGTATATATAATATAATATAATATAATAATATAATATAATATAATATAATATAATATAATAATATAATATAATATAATATAATATAACCTGTCAGTAGCAGTGAGTATATATAATATAATATAATAATATAATATAATATAATATAATATAATATAATAATATAATATAGTATAATATAACCTGTCAGTAGCAGTGAGTATATATAATATAATAATATAATATAATAATATAATATAGTATAATATAACCTGTCAGTAGCAGTGAGTATATATAATATAATAATATAATATAATAATATAATATAGTATAATATAACCTGTCAGTAGCAGTGAGTATATATAATATAATATAATATAATATAATAATATAGTATAATATAACCTGTCAGTAGCAGTGAGGACAGTGATGGGGTTCTCCTGGAGACAGATGACCTGGACCCGCTTCTGGGTCAGGTTCTGGTTCTCAGTCAGGTCCTCCAGGGTTTTCCAGACCACCACACTACCTGCTGCTGTAGCCGTCAGGACGTCTGGACGTCCCCACAGGAACAACGACTGGCTGAAGACGCCTCCGGCCAGCCGGACCACGTCCAGGTAACCACGGCGACCCGGAGACGAGTCCCCGGAGACCACACCTGAGGGATTCTGGGAAATGGAGTATATATATATATATATATATATATAGTCCAATAAACACTCACTGAATACACATTAAAAACTTAGAGTCAAATAATCATCTATGAAAACACCTTAAGATTTACACTGGCAGCAATTATCCAGAAAGTTATTATATATATATTATATTATTAATATTTAGATTTCAGTTTTATTTAGTGTTAGGTTGATTAAAGATAAAATAACAATTAAATTCTGTGATTTCATATAAATGTGATTAACTACAGTTATTTAAATTTCAATGCAAATAATAAAATGATGGAACTTCCCCTCAAATATATAGTTGTATTTACAGTGTTGGGTGATACAATGAATTAAATACTGTGTTGTATTTTCACTATTAGCTAATTAATAATTATGTCTAATTATCTAATTAATAATATGTCATTTCCTATAGAATCGTATTGATGATTTTCACCTTTTTAATCTTCAGGGCGACGTACTGTAAACTCCCATCAGCCTGAAAAAGAGGAGTTGATTATTACAATAACTAATTATCAGCAGTTTATTCCAACATTGAATTATATGAATATATGAAGAGCAGCAGAGACGTACGGTGCTGTAGAGTAACACCTGGTGTTCACTGTTACTGAGCAGCTGAGTTTTATCATCGGGATTAAAAATGATGTAATTCTGAAAAACAACGAGACGTTATAGATGTTTAATTATCTGAGGAGAGAATTCAATTAAAAATCAATGAAATGAACTTACTTGATGACCGTGTTTAGGGCTGAGTTCAGTAAACCACTGAGGTTTTTCTGGCTCGTTGGTCCAATCCCAAATATTCAATGTCTGTGAATAAAACTCATTCTGAGCACAGGAACCTTTACTTCTGTAGATAATTAGTGATGTATACGTTCATGAAGTGACTCGTCTGTTACAGACGTCATTAAATCAGGTGTTGAACTCACCTGGACGTCTCCAGCTCCGAGCGTCGCCAGGTGTTTGACGTCTGAGGAGAACGCCATCGCAGCCACGCCCCCTTCAGGATGGCAGTCGAACAGCGTGTGGACGGGGATTCTGAAAGGTTCAGAGCACAGAGAGTGACCATCAGGACAAAAAGATGATAAATGATGTGAATGCAGTTAGATCATATGTGTCCAACCTGAGGCCCGGGGCCCAGATCTGGTCTCCAGCTCATTTCCTGTGGTCCCTCCAGAGCTTCACAGACTGGTGTGATTTATTTACAGTGAA
Organism: Lepturacanthus savala; assembly: GCA_030544235.1. Classification (NCBI taxonomy): domain Eukaryota; kingdom Metazoa; phylum Chordata; class Actinopteri; order Scombriformes; family Trichiuridae; genus Lepturacanthus; species Lepturacanthus savala. Next base: position 28,729,863 of record CM060473.1, read on the forward strand.
TAAATGTTGAAGTTAACGGAGACACGCTGGTCACGTTGTCTTTGTACGACTTCGTTAACTCCAACATCTTTTTCTCAATCGGCCACGAAGGTTGTTTAAAAACAGGAAAGTTTCTGTTTGTTCCTTCTTTTCCTTTGTTGAAGTACATCTGTCATTACTTTCTGCTACTTTCTATTCTTTAATATTTAGCATAGCAACACTAAACCATAGATTCATGAAATAAATCAATAGTTAATAGTGGTTATCAGCAGATTCTGGTATGAGTCTCTACATATCTGGGATGATTTTAATGTTTAATAATTAGACGCTAACAACAATACAACATTATTTCTGCTGCAGCTGATTTTAAATTCTGGTTAAAAATATTAGTAAATTATCACCATCACTATTATGAGTGGAGAGGAAATTATCTGCTATAATAACATATCATAATAATACATAGATTCATATATATGATCTTTGTCCCTTTGAGTGAAACAGAACTCTGATGTGATCAAACAGAGTTTAACTCCTGTGGTTTAGTTTAACAGAGACTGACCCTGAGTAGGAATCCCAGATGATCAGCGTGCTGCTTCTGTCAGCGGTGGCGATCCATCGTCTGTCATCACTCACACACACACAGGACAGAGGGCTGGAATGACCCTGGTGTTAGAGAGAAAACTGCAGCATTACTGGGTTAGTACAGCACTGAGGCACAACATAAGATAATCCTTTATTTGTCCCAGAGTGGGGAAAAGAATAAATAGAATACATATGATATAGGATAAATGCACCATATATATAAGATAGATACACTACATTGAGTAGGATAGATTATTGCACATGTATTGTACAGTTTGTTGCATTAAGTTGTTTTTTACTTCGTCAGGTTCCTCCAGTTCAACAGAATCAAACAGGATGATATTGTAGAAGTGACCTGCAGTATGTGCTGCGTGTTGCTCGTGTGGTTGTAAATGATCCCAACGTGAGCTGCAGCATAAAGAACCAGCAGCTGGTCGTGGTCCTGCAGACTGAAGACAGGAAGAGCTGGATTCAGACCAAACACCCGGTCCAGGGTCTGCAGGGAGGACACATCACAGTCATCACTCAAACAGCTGAAAGAGGCCTGAGCAATGAAACAATATCAATATATCATCAATATCTACATCATCAATAGTTCTTTGTCTCCTCCTTGTCTCATAATCATTATATTTCTAATGATAATGGATCAATCATTGAATCATTTAACAGATAAACCACTTATTAACTTTAATATAAACTGGTCACATTCAGCCTTTTTTCTCTTGGCTCTTATTAAAAATAGATAATTAATAAATTATCAATAATTATATGAAATATTTTATATGAATATATGTTCTAGTTCTATCACCACCTCTGCATTTATGGATTAAAAGTAGCTCATTAAGCATAAAATGCTGCAGAATATTTAAAAGTAAATCATTAATAATTATTGATATTATTTATTATTATTATGAGTCTGAGAGTATAATTAGTTGTAGTATTGTTATTTTATTGGTAGTAATAGTGTCATTATTACTATTATTATGATTATTAAAATATTTTATTTGTCTTTCATTTATTATCTATTTTCTTTGCGAGTCACAAATTTCATTCATTTATGTTTTCTTCACATTTATGAATGACAATAAATAATAAATCAACTCAAACACACATATACAAGCATAAATAAGGGAATTATCAAAAACTATTTGTTAAATGTTAAAATATTATTATGATTATTATGATTGTGAAATACTATTGTCATCATCAATAATACTAGATTTACATATTTACACATTCATCATCATTATTATTATTATTACTATCATCATCAATAATCATTTAAAATAAGGAATAATTATAATTAAATAATATTGATAAGTTAATAATAGAAAAGGCCAATAAACAACGAGAAAACAGAGATAAATGCAAACATTAACAGTAATAAACCGCTTCATTCGGAGTCACTGACCAGCGCCTGAGATCTCGCGAGACTTTTCTTCTTCGGGAAAAGAGTTAATGTGTTTGCGGTGTAAACCTGAGACTTTCTGCTCAGCTTCAGCAGCTCAGAGTCACTTTTCTCTTCTTCTTCTCTGTTCTTCATCTTCTCCTCTTCATCTTTACCTGAAGCTGCAGTTTGACTCAACTTCACCTTTTTATTGTCAGACATGATGTTCAAACAACTCAAACTCAGCGAAAATCCACCGCGAAATGAAAAAGTTGAGGTTAAAACTGGTAAAAAATGTTAAAAATCCAACATTTAACGTTAAAGTATAAAAAAGCAGCTTTAATCTAATTTTATCTCTAAATAAAGCGAAAACAAAAACGATTTATGTCGCCTGTTCTGCGAAGCGTCTCGTTGCCTAGTTACGGCCGTATCATAGCAACGGGCGGAAACCAGGCATTTCAAACTAAAAGCACAATTGACAATAGATTGTGTACATTTCATGTATTTTAGATATGTATACAATAATAACAACAATAATATGAATATGAATAACCCGGGGCAGAAAAGCCATAAGATTTGTGTATGAAAAGCAGAAAAATGGAAAAAAAACACTTATTTTCTTCCCGGATGTTCAGACCAAATCTAAAATTAAATAGATTTAACTATCTTGCTTTATTTTAGATAAATGCTATAACATGTAAAGATTACAAGATCCCACGTCTAACATAAATATTTGGAAACGAACCGATTTTCCTTTTTGCCGCGATACTTTTATTGTGAAAGTTCGACCTCAGCATCAAACGTCACTAACTGGTTCCAAGTTTCCATTTTTACCCGGAAGGTTTTACCGGTTGCACAGGTTTGGAATCAGCTGATTATCGGGCTGCTTTTCATGTCGTCATCTTTTATTGATTTAAGTTCCTCTTCCACTTTCCCCGCCGCTGTTTCTGCCTTTTCTTTCCCTCCTTCTCTCTCACTGACTGAACATCCGGCGGTTTTTCGCTCCGACGACCTTTAGACGCCGAAAAAACGAGAAAAAATAGCGTGAAGCGGCTCGTTATGTTTCCAGCTTGGAGGTGAGCAGCTGTTTTATTGATTCGGGGGAAGTTATCGATATGATGATTAGCGTTTAACTCCAGGCTGAACAGGTTTATATTAATTCTGCTTTGAAGCTAAATAACTTAGCTAACTTTAGCCGCTGGTTCCGCTCAGTCAGCTGACTGACATTAAACTATTAGTGGAAAACGGCGCCCAGTTAGTTACACGGAGCTCAGATTTACCACCGCTGGACGAAGCACCTGAACGCCACAGTCCATTAAAAGTATAGATATCTGATCAGAAAATGACTTAAAGTCACATTTTAGTATATCATCAAGTCTTAAAGTAGCTGCTATTTATTGTATTTATCTGTTAAAAATGATTTTCTGACATAAAATGTACTTGAGTATTAAGAGTAAAACGAGATTTTAGATTTTATTTTGAAGTAATACTTAGTAAAAGTATTTTACTACATATATATATATATATATATATATATATATGTGTGTGTGTGTGTGTGTGTTTTATATTTGTTAAATGACCTGACTGCATTGACCTTTGTGCTTCATCTCACCTGTATCACCTGTCAGCTCAGGTGTTGTCAGGTGTTCACTTGTTAAATCAGATGAACTTTATGCACTTTCCTGTTTTCTGTGTTGACAGTTGAGTAAAAAATAAAAATCCCTGTCAATGAAACTTTACTTTAACTAATATTAATTTAAACAACTCATACTTTTAGATTATTCCCCTTAAAATCAACAGTTTAGATTGGATTGTAACCACTAAATACAGTATCTATAGTATGTCTCCTAATTATTAATTAAAGGAATAATAATAATAATAGTATCAATAATAATAACATTAGTAAATATAATAAATACATAAATAAAAAGCTAAACATGTTGGAAAAGGAGCAGGAAGAAGTCAAATCCTTATTAATTAATTCCTACCCTCACACTCTATTACATTACTATAATATAGACAGTTATTTCCTGTGATTATATGAAACTATAATGTGATAAATAATAAACTAAAGGCAACAACAAAGTAGAAAGGTGAATAAATGACTTCTATAAAGGACCCTGTGACTTTCTTCCATTTAAAGGCAGCATTCTTTGAATGAACCCATCTAAAGGTGATTTTCCAGTAGTTTTCCAGCGTTAACTGTAGGTTGTGACGTGTCTGGAACTAACTCAGTCTGAGCTGTTGACTCATGTTCAGACAATCGGCCTCTTCAGCAGCAACGTTCAGCACGTGACACGAGTTTATCAAACACGAGACCTCGAAAAAAAACCCTCAAACAGACGCTGAGCTGTTCCTCTTCCTGTTGACAGGTGCTAACAACAACAACAACAACAAGGATGTGGACGGACAAACAACGAGGGATCAGAGTTTCCCAGAAGGAGCTGCTCTGTAAAAACGCCTGCGGTTACTATGGAAACCCGGCGTGGCGAGGATTCTGCTCCAAATGTTGGCGAGAACGAACTCGACCGACAGGAGCCGCCACGCAGGACGCCAGGTTATTAGTCCCAGTAACGATGGTTAATTCTTTATGTTCAGTCCCAGTAACGATGGTTAATTCTTTATGTTTAGTCCCAGTAATGATGGTTAATTCTTCATGTTCAGTCCCAGTAACGATGGTTAATTCTTTATGTTTAGTCCCAGTAACGATGGTTAATTCTTCATGTTTAGTCCCAGTAATGATGGTTAATTCTTCATGTTTAGTCCCAGTAATGATGGTTAATTCTTCATGTTCAGTCCCAGTAACGATGGTTAATTCTTCATGTTCAGTCCCAGTAACGATGGTTAATTCTTTATGTTCAGTCCCAGTAATGATGGTTAATTCTTTATGTTTAGTCCCAGTAATGATGGTTAATTCTTCATGTTCAGTCCCAGTAACGATGGTTAATTCTTTATGTTCAGTCCCAGTAATGATGGTTAATTCTTCATGTTTAGTCCCAGTAATGATGGTTAATTCTTCATGTTCAGTCCCAGTAATGATGGTTAATTCTTCATGTTCAGTCCCAGTAACGATGGTTAATTCTTTATGTTCAGTCCCAGTAATGATGGTTAATTCTTATTGTTCAGTCCCAGTAATGATGGTTAATTCTTATTGTTCAGTCCCAGTAATGATGGTTAATTCTTCATGTTTAGTCCCAGTAACGATGGTTAATTCTTCATGTTTAGTCCCAGTAATGATGGTTAATTCTTCATGTTTAGTCCCAGTAATGATGGTTAATTCTTCATGTTTAGTCCCAGTAATGATGGTTAATTCTTTATGTTCAGTCCCAGTAACGATGGTTAATTCTTCATGTTTAGTCCCAGTAATGATGGTTAATTCTTCATGTTTAGTCCCAGTAACGATGGTTAATTCTTCATGTTCAGTCCCAGTAATGATGGTTAATTCTTCATGTTTAGTCCCAGTAATGATGGTTAATTCTTCATGTTTAGTCCCAGTAATGATGGTTAATTCTTCATGTTCAGTCCCAGTAATGATGGTTAATTCTTCATGTTTAGTCCCAGTAATGATGGTTAATTCTTCATGTTCAGTCCCAGTAACGATGGTTAATTCTTCATGTTTAGTCCCAGTAACGATGGTTAATTCTTTATGTTTAGTCCCAGTAATGATGGTTAATTCTTCATGTTTAGTCCCAGTAACGATGGTTAATTCTTTATGTTTAGTCCCAGTAACGATGGTTAATTCTTTATGTTCAGTCCCAGTAACGATGGTTAATTCTTTATGTTCAGTCCCAGTAACGATGGTTAATTCTTTATGTTCAGTCCCAGTAACGATGGTTAATTCTTTATGTTCAGTCCCAGTAACGATGGTTAATTCTTTATGTTTAGTCCCAGTAACGATGGTTAATTCTTTATGTTCAGTCCCAGTAACGATGGTTAATTCTTTATGTTCAGTCCCAGTAATGATGGTTAATTCTTCATGTTCAGTCCCAGTAACGATGGTTAATTCTTTATGTTTAGTCCCAGTAACGATGGTTAATTCTTCATGTTTAGTCCCAGTAATGATGGTTAATTCTTCATGTTTAGTCCCAGTAATGATGGTTAATTCTTTATGTTTAGTCCCAGTAATGATGGTTAATTCTTCATGTTCAGTCCCAGTAACGATGGTTAATTCTTCATGTTCAGTCCCAGTAACGATGGTTAATTCTTTATGTTCAGTCCCAGTAATGATGGTTAATTCTTTATGTTCAGTCCCAGTAACGATGGTTAATTCTTTATGTTCAGTCCCAGTAATGATGGTTAATTCTTCATGTTTAGTCCCAGTAATGATGGTTAATTCTTCATGTTCAGTCCCAGTAACGATGGTTAATTCTTTATGTTTAGTCCCAGTAATGATGGTTAATTCTTCATGTTTAGTCCCAGTAATGATGGTTAATTCTTCATGTTCAGTCCCAGTAACGATGGTTAATTCTTTATGTTCAGTCCCAGTAATGATGGTTAATTCTTCATGTTTAGTCCCAGTAATGATGGTTAATTCTTCATGTTCAGTCCCAGTAATGATGGTTAATTCTTCATGTTCAGTCCCAGTAACGATGGTTAATTCTTTATGTTCAGTCCCAGTAATGATGGTTAATTCTTATTGTTCAGTCCCAGTAATGATGGTTAATTCTTATTGTTCAGTCCCAGTAATGATGGTTAATTCTTCATGTTTAGTCCCAGTAACGATGGTTAATTCTTCATGTTTAGTCCCAGTAATGATGGTTAATTCTTCATGTTTAGTCCCAGTAATGATGGTTAATTCTTCATGTTTAGTCCCAGTAATGATGGTTAATTCTTTATGTTCAGTCCCAGTAACGATGGTTAATTCTTCATGTTTAGTCCCAGTAACGATGGTTAATTCTTCATGTTTAGTCCCAGTAACGATGGTTAATTCTTCATGTTCAGTCCCAGTAATGATGGTTAATTCTTCATGTTTAGTCCCAGTAACGATGGTTCATTCTTCATGTTTAGTCCCAGTAACGATGGTTAATTCTTCATGTTTAGTCCCAGTAACGATGGTTAATTCTTCATGTTTAGTCCCAGTAATGATGGTTAATTCTTCATGTTCAGTCCCAGTAATGATGGTTAATTCTTCATGTTTAGTCCCAGTAATGATGGTTAATTCTTCATGTTCAGTCCCAGTAACGATGGTTAATTCTTCATGTTCAGTCCCAGTAACGATGGTTAATTCTTCATGTTTAGTCCCAGTAATGATGGTTAATTCTTCATGTTTAGTCCCAGTAACGATGGTTAATTCTTCATGTTTAGTCCCAGTAACGATGGTTAATTCTTCATGTTTAGTCCCAGTAATGATGGTTAATTCTTCATGTTTAGTCCCAGTAATGATGGTTAATTCTTCATGTTTAGTCCCAGTAACGATGGTTAATTCTTCATGTTTAGTCCCAGTAACGATGGTTAATTCTTCATGTTTAGTCCCAGTAATGATGGTTAATTCTTTATGTTCAGTCCCAGTAATGATGGTTAATTCTTTATGTTCAGTCCCAGTAATGATGGTTAATTCTTCATGTTTAGTCCCAGTAACGATGGTTAATTCTTCATGTTTAGTCCCAGTAATGATGGTTAATTCTTCATGTTTAGTCCCAGTAATGATGGTTAATTCTTCATGTTTAGTCCCAGTAATGATGGTTAATTCTTCATGTTTAGTCCCAGTAATGATGGTTAATTCTTCATGTTTAGTCCCAGTAATGATGGTTAATTCTTCATGTTTAGTCCCAGTAATGATGGTTAATTCTTCATGTTTAGTCCCAGTAATGATGGTTAATTCTTCATGTTTAGTCCCAGTAACGATGGTTAATTCTTCATGTTCAGTCCCAGTAATGATGGTTAATTCTTCATGTTTAGTCCCAGTAATGATGGTTAATTCTTCATGTTTAGTCCCAGTAATGATGGTTAATTCTTCATGTTCAGTCCCAGTAATGATGGTTAATTCTTCATGTTCAGTCCCAGTAATGATGGTTAATTCTTCATGTTCAGTCCCAGTAACGATGGTTAATTCTTCATGTTTAGTCCCAGTAACGATGGTTAATTCTTTATGTTTAGTCCCAGTAATGATGGTTAATTCTTCATGTTTAGTCCCAGTAACGATGGTTAATTCTTTATGTTTAGTCCCAGTAACGATGGTTAATTCTTTATGTTCCGTCCCAGTAACGATGGTTAATTCTTTATGTTCAGTCACAGTAACGATGGTTAATTCTTTATGTTTAGTCCCAGTAACGATGGTTAATTCTTCATGTTTAGTCCCAGTAATGATGGTTAATTCTTCATGTTCAGTCCCAGTAACGATGGTTAATTCTTTATGTTCAGTCCCAGTAATGATGGTTAATTCTTCATGTTTAGTCCCAGTAATGATGGTTAATTCTTCATGTTCAGTCCCAGTAATGATGGTTAATTCTTCATGTTCAGTCCCAGTAACGATGGTTAATTCTTTATGTTCAGTCCCAGTAATGATGGTTAATTCTTATTGTTCAGTCCCAGTAATGATGGTTAATTCTTATTGTTCAGTCCCAGTAATGATGGTTAATTCTTCATGTTTAGTCCCAGTAACGATGGTTAATTCTTCATGTTTAGTCCCAGTAATGATGGTTAATTCTTCATGTTTAGTCCCAGTAATGATGGTTAATTCTTCATGTTTAGTCCCAGTAATGATGGTTAATTCTTTATGTTCAGTCCCAGTAACGATGGTTAATTCTTCATGTTTAGTCCCAGTAACGATGGTTAATTCTTCATGTTTAGTCCCAGTAACGATGGTTAATTCTTCATGTTCAGTCCCAGTAATGATGGTTAATTCTTCATGTTTAGTCCCAGTAACGATGGTTCATTCTTCATGTTTAGTCCCAGTAACGATGGTTAATTCTTCATGTTTAGTCCCAGTAACGATGGTTAATTCTTCATGTTTAGTCCCAGTAATGATGGTTAATTCTTCATGTTCAGTCCCAGTAATGATGGTTAATTCTTCATGTTTAGTCCCAGTAATGATGGTTAATTCTTCATGTTCAGTCCCAGTAACGATGGTTAATTCTTCATGTTCAGTCCCAGTAACGATGGTTAATTCTTCATGTTTAGTCCCAGTAATGATGGTTAATTCTTCATGTTTAGTCCCAGTAACGATGGTTAATTCTTCATGTTTAGTCCCAGTAACGATGGTTAATTCTTCATGTTTAGTCCCAGTAATGATGGTTAATTCTTCATGTTTAGTCCCAGTAATGATGGTTAATTCTTCATGTTTAGTCCCAGTAACGATGGTTAATTCTTCATGTTTAGTCCCAGTAACGATGGTTAATTCTTCATGTTTAGTCCCAGTAATGATGGTTAATTCTTTATGTTCAGTCCCAGTAATGATGGTTAATTCTTTATGTTCAGTCCCAGTAATGATGGTTAATTCTTCATGTTTAGTCCCAGTAACGATGGTTAATTCTTCATGTTTAGTCCCAGTAATGATGGTTAATTCTTCATGTTTAGTCCCAGTAATGATGGTTAATTCTTCATGTTTAGTCCCAGTAATGATGGTTAATTCTTCATGTTTAGTCCCAGTAATGATGGTTAATTCTTCATGTTTAGTCCCAGTAATGATGGTTAATTCTTCATGTTTAGTCCCAGTAATGATGGTTAATTCTTCATGTTTAGTCCCAGTAATGATGGTTAATTCTTCATGTTTAGTCCCAGTAACGATGGTTAATTCTTCATGTTCAGTCCCAGTAATGATGGTTAATTCTTCATGTTTAGTCCCAGTAATGATGGTTAATTCTTCATGTTTAGTCCCAGTAATGATGGTTAATTCTTCATGTTCAGTCCCAGTAATGATGGTTAATTCTTCATGTTCAGTCCCAGTAATGATGGTTAATTCTTCATGTTCAGTCCCAGTAACGATGGTTAATTCTTCATGTTTAGTCCCAGTAACGATGGTTAATTCTTTATGTTTAGTCCCAGTAATGATGGTTAATTCTTCATGTTTAGTCCCAGTAACGATGGTTAATTCTTTATGTTTAGTCCCAGTAACGATGGTTAATTCTTTATGTTCCGTCCCAGTAACGATGGTTAATTCTTTATGTTAAGTCACAGTAACGATGGTTAATTCTTTATGTTTAGTCCCAGTAACGATGGTTAATTCTTCATGTTTAGTCCCAGTAATGATGGTTAATTCTTCATGTTCAGTCCCAGTAACGATGGTTAATTCTTCATGTTTAGTCCCAGTAATGATGGTTAATTCTTTATGTTTAGTCCCAGTAACGATGGTTAATTCTTTATGTTTAGTCCCAGTAATGATGGAACGCCGCTCACTTTCTCCAAGTTCGAGGAGAAGAAGAACACAGAGAAAAGTCGTCGTATCAACACAGTGAGGAGGTTGTTCTGGGGCAGCAGCCCGTCACCTCCTAAACGAGCAGGTACGTCATCCTGTTAGAAAACACTATAATATATAAATATAGATTTAATATATAAATATAGATTTAATATATAAATATAGATTTAATATATAAATATAGATTTAATATATAAATATAGATTTAATAGATTTAATTTACTCATCGATGTTTGATTGATGTCGTCTCAGTAAATTAAACGTGTGGTTCAGGGATAAAATCAGAAATGTGACGTGGTTTAACCCTGAAAACACTTTAACTGTTAAGTTAATATCAATAATCTGATCAAATATTAAATAAGGGACCAAACATGTAGTTTATATCAGTCACTGTTTGTAAAACAGGAGATAAATTCACCTAAATAATGATCAGTTTACTGATGTTTGCTTCTACAAACCTGATGAATAAACTGTGTTTTAAACGTTATTTACAGGAAGATCAGATTTTCTGTTTAATGTCGTCGTGTTGATGATTCACTGATTGTCTGATAAACTTCAGTGATGATGATGATGATGATGCCTTCACTGACTTCAGTTTAACTGAAAGCTGGAAAGTCCACTGTGTTGATGTAGAAATCCAGTAAATACACGGGGCCTGACTAATACCTGGAAACTAGACTCATGTTACTATTTCCTTGTAGAATCCTCTGAAAGTCAAGCCAAGCTGTTGAAGTCCTTCCAGAGTCTGGAGCCTGGAGACTTCACCGGGTTCCTGAAGATCCTCCGGAGTCCTTCATCCCAGCGTCTCCAGTCCCGCTGCACCGCCTTCCTGAAGACCATGGAGGCCTACCACGTAAAACCTGACTTTATACCAGTCAACACTTATTCTATAGACCATGGAGGCCTACCACGTAAAACCTCAAGTCTCTGATTCATATTTAATTATTCTCTGTTCAGGATCTGCCGGTCCAGAAACAGTCAGACCTGGTTCAGGATTTCTACCAGTCCTTCGCTGAGTATTTCTGTAGTGAGTATCTGCTGCTTATTATAACTGGTTTATTATAACGGGTTTATTATAACTGGTTTATTATAACTGGTTTATTATAACTGGTTTATTATTGGGTGTTATTGGTAGGAAATAAATAAATATATATAAATAACTAAAATGTGTTCATAGAAATAAATGTATGAATTAATTATAAATATTTTGTTTACAACATAAATTAATAACTTTATAAATGTTTGCTCACAAAAAATAATCAACTTTACCTCTTTTAGGATAAAAAAATGAAAATTACACTTAATCTCTTTCATTTTCACTTGTTTATCTGTATTTTCAGCATCGTTGGAGTGCGTTGTCATGGTAACGGCAGGTTGTTAACGAGCATAGACTGTATAGGAGACAAGTTACGATGATTAATGGGTCAAACTAATTTGTGTTTTTTAGTTAGTTTAAATAGTACAGTGCAGTACCTACACGTACCACCAGGGGGACACAGACCCCCTGCAGTACCTCCACGTACCACCAGGGGGACATGGACCCCCTGCAGTACCTCCACGTACCACCAGGGGGACACGGACCCCCTGCAGTACCTCCATGTACCACCAGGGGGATGCGGACCCCCTGCAGTACCTCCACGTACCACCAGGGGGACGCAGACCCCCTGCAGTACCTCCACGTACCACCAGGGGGACACAGACCCCCTGCAGTACCTCCATGTACCACCAGGGGGACACAGACCCCCTGCAGTACCTCCATGTACCACCAGGGGGACACAGACCCCCATTTAAGAACCACTGGACTAGAATATAAAATGCTCCAGTTTGTGTCTAAACTCCGTATTTAAAGGGACAGTGCAGTATTTTAACATGTTGGTATTCTCTAATGTTTCTGACTCTCATCCTCACCTTTTCTTAAATCCTCAGGTTTCCCTGAGGCTCAGGTGTCTCAGCTCATGGAACATGTGGAGAAGTTGATAATGACGCGGTTACATAAGTGGATGTTCTGCCATGACAGCTGTGATGATGAACAGAAGGACCTGGCTCTGCAGAGGAGGATCCGGTCAGTTCTCCTACTAGTTAAACTACATCCATCACCTGCTGCTGCTGATCTGTCTGTTTCTCTGCAGCTCATTGAACTGGGTGACTCCTCACATGCTGAGTGTTCCGTTCCCTGATGAGCAGACGTCAGTCACAGCTGATCCCTTCCTACCTGCCATCACAGGTGAACTGTCATCCTCTTCTTCATGAGCTGTGTTTAAACTACAGGCTTAGAATAAGATGAAGATTATACGTTTAAATGCAGCAATGTGATACGAATATGATGGAAATGTCAAATCAAACTGACCTCAGATAGAGAAAAATCAATAAGTTATAGACGATAAATAATCCCTATTCATATATGGATATAATATGAATATATATCATTTCATTGTTGTTCCTGCAGCGATCATAGAGATGGATGCTAAGCGGGCTCCCCAGGATAAGCTGCAGTGTGTTTCCAGGTGCAGTCAGCAGGTGTTTGAGGCTCTGTCTTCCTGCAGCAGAGAACCAGCCAACGCTGACGACTTCCTGTCAGCTCTGGTGTACGTGGTGCTGAAGGCCAACCCTCCTCGCCTCCACTCCAACATGCAGTACGTCATCCGCTTCAGCCTCCCTCACAGCCTGATGGCCGGGGAGAGCGGCTACTACTTCACCAACCTGGTACCAACACCATCTATATATATATATATATATATATATATATATATATTTATCTATTTATTTATCTATCTATCTATTAATGGACCTGGTACCAACACTGTCTCATGAACTCATCTCTTTCAGAAGTTGTGTAATGAAAAATGTCAAAAATCGTTTTAACTCAAATATATGATTTTAGAGATTGTTTGACGTGAATTGAAATCGTGATTAAAATTCAATTAATTTATTTTAATTAATTATCTATATTATTCTTTCTCCTCTAAAACATTCTCCTTTTTTCTGGCCCCTCCTCATGGACCCTGTTGGGTCCGTGGGCCCCAGGTTGAGACCCCTGTTCTCAGTGATATTCCTGCTCATCCTTCTGTAACTGCAGCTCTTTATTTCCAGTCGTGTGCGGTGGCGTTCATAGAGAAGCTGGACGGTCCGGCGCTGAGCCTGAGTCCGGAGGAGTTCGACGGCTTCATGCGGCGTCAGCGAGCTCCGGCGGCGAGGCGTCAGGTCCAGGCCGACGCCCTCCAGCTGCTGGAGGAGGTGTCGGGGCGGCAGCGGCAGCTGGACCGCGGCGTGGACGCCCTCAACCTGCAGCTGCAGCGCTGGGTCCGGTCCGTCCACTCCCAGCTGGACCAGCACCAGACGCAGCTACACCTGGTCCAGCAGGAGGTCAGCGGCCGGGCCGGGGTCACCGGGGTCACCGCTGTGACCCGAGACGCCACCGCGACGCCCTCATCGTCGGCGCCGCAGGCCGACGCCGCCACAGACCAGACGTTGCTGCTGGAGTCAGAGCCAGGTCCTGATGCTACAGACTGTTGATGTTAAACGGATCATTAGGTACAGATTTAATATCAGTTATAACGTCTGCAGAAAGAAACACATTCACTGTTTAACACGTTGGATTCATGAGCCGCTTAGTCTGTGACTGACATTCATACTTAGAATAAACATATTTATATATATAAATATATTATTATATATAAAATATATAATATGAACTCAGACAACAACAAGTTCCAACTACTTCCTGTCACATGACGTCATCAACTTCCTGCTGAGAACATGGAGACTATTAAATATTTAGATGATTCTGGTTTTAACCCTGTTGACATGTTTATATCTGTTTAATCATCAGGTCTAATATAGAATAATCCACATGAGATAAACAGGGTTTAGTGCAAACAGCAACTATAACAGACATTAAATGATGATTTCTGCAAAGAAAATGGTACAAAATGAAAAATAGCCCCATAACATGGTAGTTACTGATTTAACTGATATAATTATATGTATTAAATGTGTTGAGTAACAAGTGACATCATAGATTCACAGCTCTGAGGATTAAATGGGTTCAAATAACAGCAGCAGTGAGTTTAAATGTGAGTGAAGCTGAAAATTATTGTTTAATCCTGAATTAAAACGTGAAGTAATTTATGTCGATGTTTTAATTACGTCACAGAAAATGAAGGAAAATGAGAAAAGTCTGTTTTTCTTTACAAACTCAAATATTTACTGTGTAAAGTTTTGAGTTTATGAATAAAAGTAGTTTGTTTGTAGAGTCTAATATTTATTATGCAAATTAGAATTTGTGAAAAAAAAACGCTGTTATTTTCTAAAACTGAGCCTGAAACAATAAATCTACTAGTTTATTGGTTCAAAAGATGTTGGAAAATAGATTCAATGAAATGTTTTATTTCTCCAGTAAATATCTGAATGTGTGAAGAAAAACACACTTAACTTCTCTGATAATCAATTTATTGAAACCATTAATCGATCAGTTTATTGGATCATTAAATGGTGTCAAATATCAGATGGAGACAAAAATGTAATGTTACAGAACGTGACTAAAAATAAATAATTAAAAGTTGATTCTATTTGTTTAACCAGCTTTATTTTCATTTTCTGTAAAGTAATTTAAACATTTACACATTTTTCTTCACATTTTGATTTAGATAATAAACTATAAGTAAATTAAATGTATTTTAAGGCTTTAAACACGTCTGCTGTTTATTTGAAGCTGTGGATTTAAAAGCTGTGAGAACATGAAGGAAACTCTTTGTTGTCAGAATATTAACGATTATTTATCTTTATTTCCATCCAGATTTAAGATGATTTGCACTTGTTTCCTGTTTGAGGATGAAGGTCGTTCACAAACATTCCACTTTCTAATAATATGCACAGATAAAGATGAAGAGGTGTTAAAGCACTCAGGTCACACAGCACTCTGTCATTTAACACTTTAAAGGTGCTTATTTAATATTTAGACTTTTCTAATAGTGTGTTTGAATGTGCCAATAAATAAACTGCTGTGAAACGAACCAACCTGTGACCAGAAAACCACCAGAAGCCGATTAATCGATAAAAGTCGATCCTCAGACCGAGTCACGGTGCGTTTAGGTGAATCAGGATTTACTGAGCTCATGTGTTGCCTTCACTGTCCGTAGGAAGATGAAATGACTTGTTGTATTTTACCTCCTGTGTTAGTGAGGAGTCGGTTCACGTGTTTACAGAAACTAAGTTAAAGGAGTCGTGTTATAAACAGGTTGTATCCTCTGTTATATTAAATATCATTTAATGGGTTTGTTCTTTCATTTTTCACAGATTGAAGGTTGATTTTGGTGAATGTTGAAAAATGTTTGGTCAAAAAAATAAATTAAAGGACTTTTAAAAAAAAGTTGTTTTTTTTAACATTGATGTTATATATAACGTTTATAATTATATTAATTATAGTTAATTACCCTCTACAGCCAACCTGTTTTAATGGAACTGAACCTTTAATTAACACAATTGGCATCACCTGTGATTACCTGAAAAAGGTTTAATTTATTTATTTTCCATTTCTCATGATGAAATATCAGTGAAGTAATATTTTATTATACAACTTAAGTGTATAACTTGTATATCATGTAATATGTTAGAGCTGCAACTAATTACTATTCTGATAGATGATTAATCTTTTAATCATTAAAACTATTAACTTCTTAAATAATGACTCAAATCCATTAATTATCAAAAATAGTGAAGTTTTCTATTAACAAATTGTTACATCAGAAAATAACTTGACACCCAACTGCAATAAACCTCAGTTTAAAACTTTGACTCATATTTTATTTTATAATATTTATTTTATTGACTTTAATTTCTTCCAAAGTCATTTTCTGGTGAAGTTGAAGTGTTGCGTTCAGGTTCTTCATCCACCAGTGGGAATTATGCCTTCTACCATCTGTCCAGCTGGAGGCGCTCGTGCCCCGTTTCACCGCAACAAAACCCGCAAAACACCCCGCAGCAGGAGCAGCTTCAGAGATGAGGACGACGGGAGAAACCAGCTCTGGAAACTCAGAAATAACAATGGAGGACGTAAAAAACCTGATTAAAAAGAAGGACGACATCGAAGAGCAGATTAAGGCGTATTACGACGTGTTGGAGGACGTGAGTTTTATCAGAGAACGGCTAATAGCTACATGCTAAGCTAACAATGCTACAGCTACATGCTAAGCTAACAATGCTACAGTCACGGTAATAGCGTCATACTAAGTTAACAATGCTACAGGCCTGCTAACAGCCACATGCTAAGCTAATGATGCTACAGACCATGGACGTATTATAAACAAGGATAGGGTACCGCCCCCTGTGGTCACTCGTGGAACTGCAACAACAAATCCCATGAACCCAGAAGTCATTTTCTCATAGACGTCAATAGTAAAAGAGAAGCTAATTAAAGTGTCTCCAGGACACATTCAGCTATAACCCTGTTAATTACTGATCTTTGGATTCTACGTTTTTAAGTCATGGACTTTTTATCCGTCAAAAAACCTTTCTAACTGCCAGAAAAGGCTCTGGAAAAGTCTCTATTCCCTTTGTGATGTCACAGCTGTGTTTTTACTTATTAGTTCATTTTTTTATTGATTTTCCTACGAACGTTTTTAATGTGGTCAGCAAGTTAATTAAACGACTCAAATGTGAGTTTTGTTCGCCAAAAGTTCCTGTTCGCGACTTCCCGTTAATAGCTACATGCTAAGCTAACAGTGCTACAGTCCCGTTAATAGCTACATGCTAAGCTAACAGTGCTACAGTCCCGTTAATAGCTACATGCTAAGCCAACAGTGCTAGAGTCCCGTTAATAGCTACATGCTAAGCTAACAGTGCTACAGTTCCGTTAATAACTACATGCTAAGATAACAGTGCTACAGTCCCGTTAATAGCTACATGCTAAGCTAACAGTGCTACAGTACCGTTAATAGCTACACGCTAAGCTAACAGTGCTACAGTCCCGTTAATAGCTTCATGCTAAGCTAACAGTGCTACAGTCCCGTTAATAGCTTCATGCTAAGCTAACAGTGCTACAGTCCCGTTAATAGCTTCATGCTAAGCTAACAGTGCTACAGTCCCGTTAATAGCTTCATGCTAAGCTAACAGTGCCACATTAACGGTGAATGTGTTATTTTACAGCAGGGGGTGGGGGTGGAGGGCCCGCTGGTTGATTCTGAAGGCTTCCCCCGGTCTGACGTTAACGTTTATCAGATCAGAACCGCCAGACACAACATCTCATGTAAGTGTTGCATCATTTCTGGTTTCTGGTGTTTTCCGGTGTTTCCGGTTAAAAGGTGACAGTGTTATCCGGTGACTTCCGGTCTGAATGTTCAGTTAAACATCAACAACCCCCCTTTAAATCTACGTTATTCAGATTAAATAGTCCTTATCAGTGTTTAATAATCATAATATAATAATAAGGTAATTACATGTAAAACATGTAAATTACATTAAAACATAAATAAGAACATTAGACGGTGATTAATATCTAATTAAACATTAAGTTATGAACACTTTTAATCAACGTTTAGTAATAATATAATAATAATTACAATAATAAAGCATGATTGAAACAATTAATGGATTAGTATTTTGTGAATATTAATTATTTAGAAACTAAAAATTAAAACTAAAAATAAAACCTATTTTATTGTCTATGTATTTGTCCACTGTCACATTAATGGAACATTGTTATATCACAGCTTTAAATGTGCTTTACAACAGACATGAACTTACATTAAAACATAAATAAGAACATTAGATAGTGATTAATATTTAGATATTTATTAATTAGATATTAATAATATTATCTAATTGAACTTTTACTTAAGTCCTGTATAAAGAGTTTATATTAGAGCTGGAAGGATTAAATGATTAATCAGTTAGTTGCCAAATATCACATTAATCACAGTTTTGATCATCTATTATTGGATTAGAGTCATTGATTAATCAGTAAATGTGTAAATTCTCTGGTTCCAGCTTCTCTTCTCTGATTATTTCCTGGTTTCTTTAGTCTCTATAATAATAACCTGATGCTGTTTGGACTGATTACTCTGTGGTCCAGCTGTAAACCCGCCTCTCTCTGTGTTTCAGGCCTACAGAACGACCATAAAGCCCTGATGCTGCAGATCGAGGAGGCTCTGCACCGACTCCACGCCTCAGAGAAAACCAAACGACAACGAGACGCTGCTGAAGCTCAGGACGAGTTGATGGAGCAGGACGTCACGCTGCCTCCTGCCTTCGCTAGAGTGGACGCCGTGACCCAGGGGTCACCAGCCTGGGCAGCTGTGAGTGGACAATACTATGGATGGGTGGATGGATGGATGGATGGGTGGATGGGTGGATGGATGGGTGGATGGATGGGTGGATGGGTGGAAGGATGGATGGGTGGATGGGTGGATGGGTGGAAGGATGGATGGGTGGATGGGTGGGTGGATGAGTGGATGGGTGGATGGATGGATG
The DNA here is from genome assembly GCA_030544235.1 of Lepturacanthus savala. Classification (NCBI taxonomy): domain Eukaryota; kingdom Metazoa; phylum Chordata; class Actinopteri; order Scombriformes; family Trichiuridae; genus Lepturacanthus; species Lepturacanthus savala. Next base: position 28,748,630 of record CM060473.1, read on the forward strand.
GGTGGATGGGTGGGTGGATGGGTGGATGGATGGGTGGGTGGATGGATGGGTGGATGGATGGATGGATGGATGGGTGGATGGGTGGATGAGTGGATGGGTGGATGGATGGATGGGTGGGTGGGTGGATGGGTGGGTGGGTGGATGAGTGGATGGGTGGATGGATGGATGGGTGGGTGGATGGGTGGATGGGTGGATGGGTGGATGGGTGGGTGGATGGGTGGATGGATGGATGGATGGGTGGATGGGTGGATGGATGGATGGATGGATGGATGGGTGGATGGGTGGATGGATGGATGGATGGGTGGATGGGTGGATGAGTGGATGGGTGGATGAGTGGATGGGTGGATGGATGGATGGGTGGGTGGGTGGATGGGTGGGTGGGTGGGTGGATGGATGGGTGGATGGATGGGTGGATGGATGGGTGGATGGATGGGTGGATGGGTGGATGAGTGGATGGGTGGATGAGTGGATGGGTGGATGGATGGATGGGTGGGTGGGTGGATGAATAACTGTTTAAATGGATGAATGAATGAGGTTCATGTGTAGTAGACCTGTCCAGCGACAGACTCAGAGTTTTCATACCAGAAGAAAAGTGATTTATTTTACAGGTGCTGCCAAAAATGTACAAGATATTTATAAAAACCAGATCTGAGACAGTTAAAATAACCTGTGGTGTGGGAGCAGGTCACACTTTAACATGTTGTTCATGATATGTGAATTTAGAATCATCTGAGTTGAACCGTCCTGGTTTTAACCTGGTTCTAACCTGGTTCTGTCCTGGTTCTGTCCTGGTTCTGTCCTGGTTTTAACCTGGTTTTAACCTGGTTCTGTCCTGGTTCTAACCTGGTTTTAACCTGGGTCTGTTCTGGTTCTGCCCTGGTTTTAACCTGGTTCTAACCTGGTTCTGTCCTGGTTTTAACCTGGTTCTGTCCTGGTTTTAACCTGGTTCTAACCTGGTTCTGTCCTGGTTCTGTCCTGGTTTTAACCTGGTCCTAACCTGGTTCTGTCCTGGTTCTGTCCTGGTTCTGTCCTGGTTCTAACCTGGTTCTAACCTGGTTCTGTCCTGGTTCTGTCCTGGTTCTAACCTGGTTCTGTCCTGGTTCTAACCTGGTTCTGTCCTGGTTCTGTCCTCAGGGCCTCAGAGTTGGAGATGAACTCATCGAGTTTGGTTCCGTGAACGTTGGGAACTTCCAGAACCTTCAGAACGTTGCTGCTGTGGTGCAGCACAGTGAAGGAGTGAGTTACTGCAAATCCTGTAGAACTTTATATTTATTCATGTTTAAAATAAGAAAAGCAGTGGATCTCAAACAGTTTCACATCATTAAACCTTTAAAACTAGAACCTAGAACTCACCTGGTTGGATCAGATCAGTGTTTTAAGGTGTTTTATAACAGAAAACGTCAGAAACTCAAAGTTCTAATTAAATAAACTCATGTTATTTATCTTCCTAATTATTGCTGTTCATGTTGCTGCGTAATGATCAGATCACTTCTAAGAAAAAAAGATTCTACATTTCACCAAGAAATCACCTGGTTACATGTAGTTTCATGTAGTTTCCAGTTATTTTCCTGTTGTTTCATCTGATTTCTGTTGTTTTTCTGTTATTTTCCTGTTGTTTCACCTGATTTCTGTTGTTTTCCTGTTGTTTTCCTGTTATTTTCCTGTTGTTTCACCTGATTTCTGTTGTTTTCCTGTTGTTTTCCTGTTATTTTCCTGTTGTTTCGCCTGATTTCTGTTGTTTTCCTGTTATTTTCCTGTTGTTTCGCCTGATTTCTGTTGTTTTCCTGCAGAAATCGCTGCGTGTGGCAGTGATCAGAGACGGCCTCAGAGCTCAGATGAGTCTGACTCCTCAGAGATGGTCAGGGAGAGGTTTACTGGGGTCAGTCATCATTTATTCATTAAAGTCTGATAAATGAATTTACAGCAAATGTTTTATTGTGACAAACATCAGTGATGCTGCATTAAACACTTCACTGTATTTTAATGTTTCATCTTCATTTCTCTCCTTCATGAATCTAAAACCATTTATTTACACAATGTTTTATCAACAAAAAATAATTAATCGATTCAATGATCGATTGATAAATCAACAGCTCTAATAACAACATATAATTATAATAAGCAAATAACTATTATATCAATTAATACAAATATAATATTTAAACTTCATCAACATGTTTAACTGCAGTTTATACTCATTCAATTCAAAAAGCTTTATTAACATGACTGTAGTTTACAAACAGATTTGTAATAAGTAAATGACTATTAATATACATATAATAAATAAATCATTGTAAAACCTAAAGTATAATAAATAACTGATTAATATTCATGAAGTGAATATTAAACTGGAGCTGGTTTAGTTCAGGAACTATTTGTCAGGCCACAGCACAACTCTAGTAACCCTCCGCCTCTGTCACAGACAGGAAAAAACACTCATTGCTAAACCTTTCAAAGTAAAAGCACAGATGAATGAGTTTATTGACTTCATCACTGAATTAAACTCTAAATTAATTGTCTGCTGCAGATGAATGATGTTCAGACAGATGTTCAACAGCTGTTTCATCCGTGTCTCTGTTCTTTTCCAGATGTAATATCGTTCCCATCCATCGATGATCGCTGGCATTGATCAGCTGATCAGTTGATCAGCTGATGGTGTGAAGCCCCGCCCCCTTCGCCGCCATCACCTCTGGATTCTAATGAATTAACGGACAGAAACTCAGAGAATTCACTTCATTTCTGTAGAGATTTGAGTTGAAGTCGCTCTGAAAAACAAAAGAACCACTAAAACTTTCTGTTTTCACTCATTTATGTTCAACATGAGATTATATAGAAGATTTATTTTGAACTTCACTCATTAAAGAGAATCTATATAGAAAAACACAGTATTTCAGTGTTTGTGTGTAAATATTAAATCAACAGATTCTAACAAGTTTCACTTTTATTTTATAAAGTTTGAACTGAACATGAAACTGTTAAAGGACTAAAAACCTTTTGCACCAAATATTTATTAGACGTGGTTAAAATGATTTTATTAATTAAAATGTACGTATTAAAAGTTGTCATGTGACCTCTTAAATTATCTCCTTCAAAATAAAAGCCTTCTTTTCACACCTAACTGTAAAAAGATTTTATATCATAACATTTTAGAAGAATAATTGTTTCCAAAGTTAAATATGAATAATAACCTGAACTAATGTTTGATTTATTTATTATAAAACCATCAGAATAAAAGCGACGTCAGAATCTGCATGAAAACAAGTTTATTACAAATCTCTGCAAAACAAAACCACTGAAATAACTAATATTAATAATAATATTAATAATACTAATAACTAATAAAGTGGAATCATGCTGATGTCTTGAGTTTCTTCTTCTTGGCTTTGACGATCTGTGGAAGCTGGATTTTAAAGGCCGTTCTGTGAAGAAAGGAGGTGAAATAATATTAATAACAAATATTCAGGTTTAATATTTGATCGTTTCCAGGTCATTTGGGTCGTACTCACTCGCAGGTGGTGCAGATGGGGCTGAAGTTACAGAAAACTGAGGAGAGAAGAGGACGAGTGATGAAACGAGTGAAAACTGCTGGTTCAGTAGAAATGAGAGGATGTTTATTCCTGACACTCACTGGACAAACACACGGAGCAAACGTAACCGATTTCTATGAGGTTTCTGTGGCAGAAACAAGCTGCTCTGTAGTCGACGTGAACCGGAGGAGGAAGAACCAGCTGGGAGCGCTGCTCCGAGTCCGGCAGGAACACCCACTGCTCACAGAACACACAGCTATTAATACACTGTTAATACACATTAATACGCCACTAATACACATTAATACACCATTAATACACATTAATACGCCACTAATACACATTAATACACTGTTAATAGACAGACATTGTTTAAATCAGTGAATAAAAGTTAATTAATAATCAGTGATTAAATGATTTGAAATGAAACAAACTGGTTTTATTTTGTTGAAATGAGACTTTTATTCTGTCATTTCTCCTGTTTCTATAAATTAAAGGTGAATTAATCAGGTAAATATTGATTATTATTAGTTATTATTATTTATATTAAACTAATTTTCTTCTCACCAGCAGATACTGAGCCAGAGCCACTTTCTGAGGGATCTTCAGGTACAATCCTCCAGTTATATCACACGCCTGAAACAAGGTCAGAGGTCAGTCAGCTGGAGGTCAGACAGGGGTCAATCAGCTGGAGGTCAATCAGAGGTCAATCAGCTGGAGGTTACCTGCTGCAGCAGTCCTGAGTCTGAGTCCAACACACAGGCATCGATCAGGATGTTCTGTTAAAAATAAAGATCTGATGATTTAAACTAAACTATAATAAACTATAAACTACTATAAAATAAAGATCTGATGATTTAAACTATAATAAACTATAAACTACTATAAAATAAAGATCTAACCTGTTTCTGAGCTGCAAAGATGACGTTCATGAAGTTCATGTACTGAAACGCACAGTCCTCTGCTGCTTTTATCACCTGGGAACAGATTTAATTATCAATAATTACTAGAATTAATAACAACAAGATTTAATTAGTAATAATTACTAGAATTAATAATAATAACAACAAGATTTAATTAGTAATAATTACTAGAATTAATAACAACAACAAGATTTAATTAGTAATAATTACTAGAATTAATAATAATAACAACAAGATTTAATTAGTAATAATTACTAGAATTAATAATAATAACAAGATTTAATTAGTAATAATTACTAGAATTAATAATAACAACAAGATTTAATTAGTAATAATTACTAGAATTAATAACAACAACAAGATTTAATTAGTAATAATTACTAGAATTAATAACAACAAGATTTAATTAGTAATAATTACTAGAATTAATAACAAGATTTAATTAGTAATAATTACTAGAAATAATAACAAGATTTAATTAGTAATAATTACTAGAAATAATAACAAGATTTAATTAGTAATAATTACTAGAATTAATAACAACAACAATGTAAAGGACTTACTAATATCCTTGATTTCAGCTCCTGTCCAACTAAGAAAAAAGAAAAGAACATGTTTATATGTCTGGAAAAGAAACAACTTACTGAAGCATTAATATAATGATTAATATTAATATTAATATTAATGCTGTTACCCTCCATGTCCTTTGACGTCCTGTTAATGTCTGAATATTAAAGATTTAAGGAGAATCTGGAGGAAAAAACATCAATAATCTGCAAAAAACAATAAAAATCTATTTATTCCCCAAAAAAGTCTGATCACTCAATTATTATCAGGAATTAATTCTACTGCAGCAGCTTCATTTGTTCTGAGTCAGATATGATCACATAAATGATTGTGATTGATTATTGATCAGGATACAGCAAAGTGCTTTAGCCAGAGAAGCAGCCAGTAACGTATCAGTGGAGTTTCCTCTCACTTCAGCTGGAAGGAGACAGAACAGAGACGTGAAGGTTAAAATACGATATAAACACCATCGATGGGGCAGAACAGACGCGTTTATTCAGGGACTCGTGTTGATTATTGTGATTTCAGTGATTTACTCTTTGACATCACGTTCCTGATCTCCTCAGCGATGAGGTTGTTGGCGACTGACAGCAGCTCGTATTTCCCGTCTCCGCTGGACGCGGCTCCGTCTGCAGCGTCTGCAGCGTCTGCTCCGTCTGCAGCGTCTGCAGCGTCTGCTGCGTCTGCTGCTCTCCAGCTTTTACTGGGAAACAGAAACTGGCTGAAACAGAGACGTGAGTAAATAATGAAGTCGAACTCGTCTCCTTCTAATTAATTCACTCATTCTATCCCAATTTAAATGGATGTTAATTGTTCTTTTTTCACCCAGTTTAACTTTAAATTCTGGAGGAAACGTCCACAAACTCACGGTGGAATCTGTTTATTAAATGATGTTTGGCTTTTATTACTTTAACCCTCCATTTGGTCAAATAAGGTTAGAATCTTTCAGTGATGAGAGTCAGAGTCAGTGATGCTCACATGTTAAATGTCCATCAGCAATAGGGATATCCTGGTCATGTGACCTCATAGATTATATGTCCTTCAAAATAAAAGCCTCTGTTTCACACCTAACTATAAGAACATAGATTTTATATCACAGCTTTTTGATTAAATGAAGCTAAAGTAATTGTTGCCATGGAAACACTATGAGGATTAAAACGTGACACTTCCTGAATATTCTATAATCCAAGATGGCTCCTGCCCTATGACGTCATCATATGTAAATTAGATGGTAAATTTAATCCCTGCATCAACTCATTAATGTTTCTCTAATTTACAGAAAGTCTCTGATGACTCTGAAGTTCCAACCTTCTGAATGTTTTTATGAATTAGTGGATTCATTAACGACAGTAAAACATCTCGTTACTGTTCTTCTCTGCTCAGTCAAACATCAAGACAAACAGCAACATCTTCATCCTCAGGTGAGTTTACCTGTCCTGGCAGTGGCTGGCGATCACGGCCAGCTTGTTGGTCCTGGCCATGGCCATGTGGGAGTTTCCCATCACCATCACTGCATCCAGGCATTTAGACAGAGTGAACTGGCCAGAGATTAGACACGACCAGAGATTAGACACGACCAGAGGTTAGACACGACCAGAGGTTAGACACGACCAGAGGTTAGACACGACCAGAGGTTAGACACGACCAGAGGTTAGACGCGGCCAGAGGTTAGACGCGACCAGAGGTTAGACGCGACCAGAGGTTAGACCCGACCAGAGGTTAGACACGACCAGAGGTTAGACCCGACCAGAGGTTAGACCCGACCAGAGGTTAGACACGACCAGAGGTTAGACACGACCAGAGATTAGACACGACCAGAGGTTAGACACGACCAGAGGTTAGACCCGACCAGAGGTTAGACACGACCAGAGGTTAGACCCGACCAGAGGTTAGACACGACCAGAGGTTAGACACGACCAGAGGTTAGACACGACCAGAGGTTAGACGCGGCCAGAGGTCAGACCCGGCCAGAGGTCAGACCCGGCCAGAGGTCAGACCCGGCCAGAGGTCAGACCCGGCCAGAGGTCAGACCCGGCCAGAGGTCAGACCCGGCCAGAGGTCAGACGCGGCCAGAGGTTAGACGCGGCCAGAGGTTAGACGCGGCCAGAGGTCAGACCCGGCCAGAGGTCAGACACGGCCAGAGGTTAGACATAGAGTTCTTGTTGGAAACGTCTAGAATTCATTGTCTGGACCAGATCTGGACCCATGTCATTAAAACTTGAATTAAACGATTTCATATATATATATATATATATATATATATATATATATATATATTTCTCCTCATTAAATATAATATAATTTAGGACCCCTCTGCAAACACGGAAGTTGTATTATTATTTTATTCAGTATTTTATCTGTGGTTTATATGAGGTTAAATTTGTAAATAATACCTTAAAGAGTCTTGAATGTTGGTCTCTGGTTCTTACATTTCTGCAGCTTATAACTTCATAACTACTCCAGGTTTATTTTATAACATACAGAGTTTGTTTTCACTCAGACTCAGAGGATCCAGTTTGATTCATTTAATTTCTCTTTAATCAGATTAAATGTTGTACCTCTGGTTCTCGCTGAGCTTGTTGTCCCCACCAGATCGGATTAATGTCCACGACCACGACCAGAAGGTTCAATTCATCCTCTGCAGGAAAATTACACACTATTATTATACGTTATAAACCACATTACATGAATAATATTACACGGTGTTATTACAGCAGGCAGCGTCTCTAAAGACTGTAAATAAAATACATTCATATATTTATTCATGATTTGATAAACAGACCTGCCGCCATCCCGCTGAATTTAACGTTAAACCGACCAGATCAGACAGTTGAACCCAAACAGCAGCAGCTTTATCTTCTCTTGGCGTCCATCTTTGACCGGAAGCTGCGACGGCTTCTTCTTCTTCTTCTTCTTCGTTGGCGGCTACAAACCGACGTTAAAGGCGCATGCGCCACCTACTGTTAGCGCTAGATGACTCAACCACCACCACGGCACCACACTAATGAGCCGCGTCCGCCATCTTGTGTCGGGCCATAAACGTCAATGAAGTTATGACAATAGATATAACTACTAATAAATGTAATTATGAATTTTTGTATGAAAGTAATATGTAGATAGTTAATGTAAACGTGTTTTACACACAATCACAATAGAAGAACCTTCACATAAGCAGAAACAATACAACTGAAAACGCAATGAATTACATCCAATGACAATTAAATGAAAATCTGCTGTTTCAAAATATTCAATATCCTGTTTTAAAAATGGCGAGTTCTGAGTATTTTTGTATGTGGAGATATTTCACTTTTGTTAGAGAACCATAGTACAGCCGGAGCTAGCCCGTCACAATATGGCCGCCGTTGTTGCTACAGGCGACGATCAGGATCTTTAACTGTTTCCAAGGCAACAACGAACAAAAATGTATTTCATTCAAGTTAATTCACAGATTATGTTTAGCAAAACTATATTCATCCCAAATTAAAATCGATATAATTGTTAATTGTTCTTTTTTATCGCGTAACAATGACATGTTATTTTGAACATGTCACTTTAAATATACATTTATGAAGCAAACGTCCAAACTGTTTATCCACATATTCATCTTTACTTTGAGAATGTTATGTTTGGCTTTTGTTGCTATAATAGAAAACATGATGATTTACTATTAATATATTCTTATTCATAGCAAATATCACAAGTTTCCCAAAAAAACCCAAAAAGCCTAACTGCTTTGTATTTAAAACATATTTTAAGATGGTCTCATTATTAAATAATTAAAAACTATTCACATATTTTATATACTAAACCTGTTTGTATAAAACATGTTATTAATAAATTCCAGGAATGTGTTTTAACCCCTGCTCACCTGATCCATATCTGGAATTATTCTGTTTTTTTAACAAACTGTATCATCAGAAAATCACAATCATTATCATCATCATTTGTGATTTTTATTCTTGCACCATGATTAGGGAAAAAACATGAATACAGAAAATGCTGCAGATGTTAAACACCCAGAATGGACTTAATGCAAAGAAACCTCCTCAAAATGAAGATGAAATTATAAATAAAATCAAATACAACAACAACAAATAGCACATTATAAAACAAAGATGCAGATATTTTTGTTAAATGAAAATGAAAATTCCAAAATAATCAACGACGGTAAGAATCAGATAATTTACTTTATTGATGTGTTGATCTGTCCTATCTGGGTCCTGGTCTCGTATCCAGGTCCTCTCTAGGTCCTGGTCTCGTATCCAGGTCCTCTCTGGGTTCTGGTCTAGTATCCAGCTCCTCTCTAGGTTCTGGTCTAGTATCCAGGTCCTCTCTAGGTTCTGGTCTAGTATCCAGGTCCTCTCTGGGTCCTGGTCTAGTATCCAGGTCCTCTCTGGGTCCTGGTCTAGTATCCAGGTCCTATCTGGGTTCTGGTCTAGTATCCAGGTCCTCTCTAGGTTCTGGTCTAGTATCCAGCTCCTCTCTGGGTCCTGGTCTAGTATCCAGGTCCTATCTGGGTTCTGGTCTAGTATCCAGGTCCTCTCTGGGTCCTGGTCTAGTATCCAGGTCCTATCTGGGTCCTGGTCTAGTCCAGTATTTGCTGGTCTGGTACTGGTCTGACTCGATGGCGTCTGGCGACTCGTTGAGGGTCAGGAAGACGTCTCTGTTGACCTCTGTGACCTTGTGAATCCTCTGCTTGACTCCTTTGGAGGTCCAGCGGGTCCTCAGAGGTCTGGCCAGAGGGTTCTCTACAGCCTGGTACAGACCTTCACCTTCTGACAGGCTGATCTTGTATTTATGCCACGGACAAACGATGCAGAGACGCCCGTTAAACTCCTGATGAGAAGAATTCATTAATGATCAGCTGCTGCATAACAACATGTTTAAATTCTACTTATTAAAGTTTAATGAAGTTCTCAGTAATAAGAGCCAGTGTTGGAGTAAACAGTAAAACAGGAGTGAACTCACCTCAATGTCTCCATGTTCTAATGAACCACCTGCATCTGTTCATCAGAGACAACAACAACAACAACAACAACAACAGTTTTTATCAGTGTCACATAAATGATGGAGAATTACAGCTGTTTGTCAAAATGTTTAGAAAAATACAACTAACAATTATTTTCATTAATTATTAACCTGTTTTTTTTATTACCTGTTATTTGTCATGATTAATCAAAGGACAAAGATGAAGTCCTCACATGTCTTGATGTGTGTGTGTGTGTGTGTGTGTGTGTGTGTGTGTGTGTGTGTGTGTGTGTGTGTGTGTGTGTGTGTGTGTGTGTGTGTGTGTTTTATAGGAGAAAAGGAAATAATCTGATTCTAGGAGCTGGAACCAGAAAATGTGGAAAACATTTTAAAAAAGTCAATTTTAATTTTATAGTTGACAACTAATAGATTCATCATTGCAGCTCTACACATTTATGGATTATGCTGACACACACACACACACACACACACACACACACTCACACACACTCACACACACACATCTTACGGTAACAGCGTGAGTCCACAGCATGAAGCTGTCCTTCGTGGTGTAGAACCAGAACGTCTCTGCAGCCGTTCACCAGCCTGGTCACACGACCACACTTCACTATGTCCTCCTTCCTGCCGATGAGGTGGGAGGAGGCAGGAGGAGGTGAAGAGGAGGAGGAGGAGGAGGAGGAGGTGTGTGGAGTCTCCTCCTCAGACGACATGTTGATCACTTTTCACAACAGTTTTCCTGTTAATGAAGAACAACTTTACTTCTGACACATCATACATAGCAAAATAAATGAATTCTTCCTGTGAAATAGACTCTGACATCTGTAAACTAATGGAATATATTCACATTGTGTGTTAACTGCATGTACAGTGGATATAAGATGTGTTTTTGCATATAATTTGTACGGGGATGTAATGTCGCAGCATTTGCTTCTTCAGAAAATTTACTTGAGATATCAATGATTTTTTTTTCTGGGTTTTATTTGAAGTTTTGCAGCTTCTAATATCATATATTTGAAATTTTAAGTAAAAACATTCTAATGATTGTAGTTTTACAGAGCTGCATGTGATTCTGTAACATAAACCACAAACTACCTCATTAAGGTCCAGATTAGCTGAGACTGCAGGAACTAAACTGTCACATTTAATCTGTAAAATGTCATATTTATATTTTGGATATAAAACGTATAAAGGAACAGAAACAACTAAAATAATTCCTCTTTAATCAGATATTTAACTTTCTGTCTGGTGACTGACCCTGAAAGTCCTGTCCAGGTAGTGTAGTTGGTTACCATGGTGATCTCCCCCGAGCCTCGTATCCTGGCAACCGGTTGCCGTGGAAACGAAACGTAGCCGAGCCTTCAAATTAACCAGGAGAATTTTCCCGCGCTTTATCAGGATAAAACTGAAATTAAACTGACCTTCAAACTGTTTAAAATCAAACTGAACGTCATAAACGTTGTCAGGGAAGTAATAACACGGCTGTATAATATATATATATGTATAATATATAGGTTTTATAAAACATCCACGAGTAATATCTGCATCTAATGAAGCTAAATCACGGATGTTTCATATATAATACATACAGGAGCTAAATGCGGAAGAGCCGGTGTTGTGTGTTCCGTCTAATGTTGTCCGTGCTGAAACACGGACTGAACAACATGGTTCCATGTCTCCTTTTTTACCAAGTGTGAAGGTTTGTTTATTTTATTTTATTATTTTATTTTAATTTCCAGTGATTATTTTAAGTTGACTTAAAATATACTACTTTTCACTTCGTTTTCACATTTATTAAAAAAAGTTTTTTTTAAGTTAAATGTGATTAAAATGTATTATATTCGTATATTAAAAATAAATATGCATATAATTTAATAGCTAGCCTGTATGTTTGTGTGTAAATAATAATAACATTAATATTAATAACCGCCTGTCCCAGTCCATGAACCAGCAGTAAATAACTGTTGTTTTAAAGGAGAAGGAGGTTTAATCCTCAGGATTAACATCGTCTCCTTCTTGCTGAACTGAGTTTTTCACCGTCTGTTCATCTTAATTTTACCACTGACGCCTGTAAAACACTCCTGGTGTCGAGTTGTTGTTTTAGGATGATTGACAGTCCTGCAGTTTCGTCGCTATGGAAACGGAGTGTGTACGGAAATAGTGATACTGCTGCTGGTTAAAGATTAATGCAGGTGGCATCAGTGAGTTCAGCTGTTTCTAGACAGATAAACTGTTGTATTCACCCTGGAGTTTAACAGGTAAGACTTCTACTCTCACCTTGAAACAAACTTTACACTTAGTGTCAATAATAATAATAATAATAATAATAATAATACATTTGTAGAGCACTTTTCAAGCCAGGAGCACAAAGTGCTGTCCAAAGACAGCACCTGCAGTAAATTAAACCGTCTTCATGTACTTTAACACTGACTGTGGCTCAGTTATTATTAAATTAGTGTGGTGTTTATTAACCCCAGTGATGAACAGCTGTAAATGTGTGGATGCATCAAACCTGAGGCTGGAATGTGGAAACAGGAACGTCTGCAGCCAGAGAAGCAGCAGTTGTTGCTGCTATTTCTATATTTATCAGATTTACTCCGATGCAGAAATGTGTGACATGACGACGGCTGCGAGGGTCAAATTTCAGCATCGCAGCAGCGTCCTGAGCCTAGAAAGTAGAAACGAAGCAGACGAAGCCGTTTGTTACTCACAGCAGCTAAAACACAACACTTCACCTCTACACTGGACCTCACTGGGTTCTGTAGAGGTCTGTGTTTTTATTGGAGGTTTGACTAAAGAGACTGAAAGTGAGTAACAGTAACAGCGAGTAACAGTGAGTAACAGCGAGTAACAGCGAGTAACAGTGAGTAACAGCGAGTAACAGCGAGTAACAGCGAGTAACAGTAACAGTGAGTAACAGTGAGTAACAGTGAGTAACAGCGAGTAACAGTGAGTAACAGTGAGTAACAGCGAGTAACAGTGAGTAACAGCGAGTAACAGCGAGTAACAGCGAGTAACAGTGAGTAACAGCGAGTAACAGCGAGTAACAGCGAGTAACAGTAACAGTGAGTAACAGTAACAGTGAGTAACAGTGAGTAACAGTAACAGCGAGTAACAGTGAGTAACAGTAACAGTGAGTAACAGTGAGTAACAGTGAGTAACAGTAACAGTGAGTAACAGTGAGTAACAGTAACAGCGAGTAACAGTGAGTAACAGTGAGTAACAGCGAGTAACAGTGAGTAACAGCGAGTAACAGCGAGTAACAGTGAGTAACAGCGAGTAACAGCGAGTAACAGTGAGTAACAGTGAGTAACAGTAACAGTGAGTAACAGTAACAGTGAGTAACAGTGAGTAACAGTAACAGCGAGTAACAGTGAGTAACAGTGAGTAACAGTG
>CM060473.1:28779528-28817028 GCA_030544235.1 Lepturacanthus savala
ACCAACGACTCCTTCTGTCCTCTACACAACAAACAGGAAGGCAACAAACAGACAAACCAGCGTCACCCAGAACCTTCAGATCATCTCAGAAACTCCACCGTCTCACTGCTGAACATCAGATCTACAGGACCCAACAGTCCAGAGAGGAACCAGCAACATGGATCCATCAACCTGTCCAGGCTGGAGGACCTGCACCAGGCCCAGTACGTCACGGTTTAACCTGCTCCATCCTAGTTTTACATCATTTATCATTTACACCACAACCAATAATATGAGAATACAGAGAAAACATCAACCTGTAGTTTCTGTATTGTTGTGATAATATCAATGAAATGAACCAACATCATCTCTGTCTGGACACATCTGGACTCAAACATCTGTAAAACTGGTAAAACAACCTAAATACATGGGGAGGTGGTTTGGGCGGAGCTAATTATTTACCTTCTTTTCTTCATTCTACCTGGATGTTCTTCACTCTGTTCATTATAAACAGATTCAGTCACTGATCCAACTATCTACAGGTGTTCACTGTATTTAACCCAACATCATCCTGTACTTCATTAAGTCTGGTCATCGTAGACCAGGGGTCTCCAACCCTGGTCCTGGTTCTACTTTGGTCCAGGTTTTTGTTCCAACCAGCAGTAAAACACCTGATTCTACTGAATCTAACCCTGTTTATTAATGCCAGTGGTGCATGGTACCAGACAGATGATACTCCAGTATTCTCACTCCTAGAGCAGCTGAGACTGACCTGTGGGTTTAAATCTACCTCTAGCCTCTCTGACCTTTGCCCTTTTGGAACAGGAATGTCTTCAGTCTGACCTTAAATGCAGAGACTGCGTCGGCCTCTTTAATATCAGGTTGGTTCCATCAAACAGGTCTTGTCCTGTCTCCAGGTGGCGAGTTGTCCAGGCTCACTGGGAGCAGCTGGAGGAGACGGAGCAGTTATATCGACAAGAAGGAACTCTGCTGTGTCAACAGCCTGAGATGGTAAAAACAATAATAATAATAATAATAATAATAATAATACTGAGGGTGACACGGTGGAGCAGAGGTTAGTGCTGTTGTCTCACAGCAAGAAGGTCCAGGTTCTAGTCCTGGTCCAGGTTCTAGTGCTGGTCCAGGTTCTAGTCCTGGTCCAGGTTCTAGTCCTGGTCCAGGTTCTCCAGCTTCCTCCCACAGTCCAAACACATGCTGAGGTTAATTGGAGACTCTAAATCACCATAGGTGTGAGTGTGTGAGTGAATGGTGTGTGTGTCCATGATTGGTGGAGACCATCTGGGTGTATCCTGCCTCTCACTGTAATGAGCTGTGATTGGCTGCAGCAGACCATGTGACCCTAATGATGTGTAGAAGATGACTGACTGATGATTGAATAATATAATAATACTAGTAATAATAATAATAATAATAATAATAATAATAATACACTCTTTAATGCCATCTACTGACTTTGGGATTTTAATTTTTTTATTAGCATGAACAAATAAAACATGTTACATGTATTTATTACACATTGTTCTCATGTTACATATTATTAATATTATAATCATATTATGTGTTATTAATATATTATTATTATACAATTCAATTATCTTTATTGACATGAACAAATAAAAATGTTGTTTCCAAATCAGTTTTAATAAATAACATGTTTATTATATAAAACATACATGAAGTTGTGTAACTGACCCTTTTAATGTTGCAGGCGTTCAGGGAGTATGTTCAGCAGCTGGAGCAGATTCTGGAGAGGAAAACGATGTGTGTTGGCATCATGAGAGCCCAGATCCAGCGATACCTACAGTCTAGTGTTTACTCTGATAAACAACACAAACAACAACAAGACAAACAGGAAACAGTCGCCTCTAATCACAGAGTAATTAACTAATATTAACCAATCAGAGGTTCCTGTTAGGATGTTGTTGTTGTTGTTGTTGTTGTTGTTGTCCAGTATTTTTATTTATTTATTTATTTTTTATTTTTCAAGTGACTCTAAGTTAATTGGAATAATTTAACATCACTCGATGTGTGTGACACCAAGAAATAAGCTGCACACGTGTTTTTATTTATTTATTATTTATTGTTTGTTTGATGTGGTTGTTTGTTTGTGTTCAGTTTTTATTTATATCTTATTTTCTGATTATTATAGAACAAACACTTTATTATTATATACTCAATATAAAAGCCATATTTATATCATTTCATTGATTTATGTCCTTTAAAGACGTGTGAACATGGTTATTTATATTTATTAAGTTATTTAATAATAATATTTATGAATTTATGGTGTTTTTAACTCAGCATAAACAGGTTGTTGTTGTTTTCTTACAGTTTTTCTACAGCATCAGGACCAGGTTTGTTTTTTAGTTATAAAACTCAGAATTATACCTAAACGTTAATAATATATATCGAATTTATTTCCTTCATTTTGTGCTAAACTCACATCTCCTACTAGTGTCTGGAGTAAATAATAATAATAATAATATCAAAGATGCACAGATAATATTTTGCTAATCAACTTGACCTCTTGACCTCTGATAAGTGGTCAGGTGACTGTTATCTAGTGGTATATTGTTGTAGAAGCAGTGATAACTGTGATAAATGTAAAGCAACAAGACTATAAATGTATTTTCAGCGTTTACATGAGTAGTTGAGGCGACTTTGGTCTAAATGTTGAGATGAATTAAATTTTCAGATGATGTTTTCTGTGTTTTTATATTTATTTCAGTCAAGAATTAAAACCTTTTATTGTGAATATTGAAGGAAATTCACTTTGTCTTCTTCCATAGTTCCAGTTAGAGTAAAACAGAGATTTAAAAAAGGGAGAAAATATCAAAATACATAGAAATACCATACATGTGTATTGTAATTTGATATTTCTCTGTTTATGATACTGTTGATTTCACCTGAATCGGTTTAAATTCTGTATAAACTGTGTGTCAGTGTTAATATTTACAAGGATTTTAATTTACTATCAGTCACTTAAATTACATTTAATTTGTTTTCATCAAGATTCAGTCAGTGAATCTTCAGTTTAGTCTAATTTCAGTCATTGATGTCGTCATAATCTTCTCACAGTCGCCTACATTTGCTAAAAAATGGAATAAATTTCCTCACATTGTTAATTTTAACAGATATTTTTAATTTAGTCTGAGTCATTTACTCGTATGTTGATG
Source organism: Lepturacanthus savala (assembly GCA_030544235.1). NCBI lineage: Eukaryota > Metazoa > Chordata > Actinopteri > Scombriformes > Trichiuridae > Lepturacanthus > Lepturacanthus savala. The sequence continues at coordinate 28,782,705 of CM060473.1, forward strand.
AAAAGTTGTTTAAAAACAGGAAAGTTTCTGTTTGTTCCTTCTTTTCCTTTGTTGAAGTACATCTGTCATTACTTTCTGCTACTTTCTATTCTTTAATATTTAGCATAGCAACACTAAACCATAGATTCATGAAGTAAATCAATAGTTAATAGTGGTTATCAGCATATTCTGGTATGAGTCTCTACATATCTGTGATTATTTTAATGTTTAATAATTAGATTCTAACAACAATACAACATTATTTCTGCTGCAGCTGATTTTAAATCCTGGTTAAAAATATTAGTAGATATTATGAGTGGAGAGGTAATTATCTGATATAATAACATATATAATAATAATAATATGTAGATACATAGATATGTTCTTTATAATTGTCCCTTTGAGTGAAACCAGAACTCTGATGTGACCCAGCATCACTGCAGCTATTATTACACCACCTTCATTATAGAAACTCACAGGACCTGTTCTGGCTCAAGAAAATCCTGCTGTAAATTTAAATAATTAAACTCCTCCTTAGACATAACAACTAGAAGTGAAACCGTCAGATTTATGTCTGATTTCACACCAGAAATGAATGAACTCCGTGTTAAAACGTTAAAAACACGGAGCGTCGCATCAACTCCTTTTAAAGCCACTGGTCATCAGGCTGAAAACGCTTCAACAATGCCGCGCGCTCTCGTGTTCGGTGGCGCGCGCACGTCGGGGCGCGTTGTTAAAGCACGTGACCGGCTCGGCGGGTTTTTGATTGGCTGCGCCGCCTTCACAGCGTCCAACAACGGCGCGGTGGGTCACGTGACAGCATCTGCTGCTGCTGAGCGACGCGTGTTAGCAGGTAAAGAAAAAGAAAACCTTCTCTTGTTTGTAATATGACCGGTTTAACGGAGGTTTTTAACGACTCGCGCGTCTTATCGTGTCGTTTTGCGACCGGTTAACGGAAACCGAGCCGCTGCCCCTTCTCTTCGGTTAGCTGGAGTTAAAACCGCTAACGTTAGCTAACCGTAGCTAACCGCTGCATTGTAAGCGGACAGGCCGTTAGCATGCTAGGCTGTTAGCGTTCCGCTGATATTTATCCTAAATAAACATGAACCTTAATTTTCGACAACAACGCATATCACGTCTCTACTAATAAAATAAACCGCGACCGTTAATGTGAGTTAAAACTAACAACACGGTGTTAATATTTCCTTTTCCTTTCGTTTCAGTTGTTAGCCCGATGCTAACGTTAGCTTCTCCGGTGGCATTTTTTCACAAAAGGTGAATCTCCGTCACGTTGGTGTATTTATTTATTAGTGGGGTCTTGTCAGAACAGAACAATCACAGCAATGTATTTTTATAGTCACTGTTAATTTCTCTCTAGTGGAATATTTAGCTAAAGTGTCGAGTGTGAGTCACACACGGAACAAAGACGAGAAGCTAATGCTAGCTAGCTAGCTAGTTGACCCTAACGTTAACGCTGATGTCGGCTCATGTTTCCGTAGAGATTTTTGTAACATAATTAACCGTCGTTTCCTTCGCACGTGCTACCGAAACGTCGACGGCCGGTTGTATATTTAACGTCAATGACGTCATGGCCGGTTATTCTGCCGGTGAATCTCACGTGTTGAGTTATTATTGTTGCGTAACTGCGTAATATAATCTGTATGTGTGCGTATATATATAAATATATAAATATAAAAACTAGAGGATATCTGGTTATAATTTCTGACACAGAACAGGTCAAATCACTTCTGATAGAAAACAAGGAAGTTGTTAATTTTTTTGTTGAAATATATTTATAAAATATAGAAAACAGATAATTGAATCTATAATATTACTGTAATACTATAAAACTAGAAGTAAAAAAATATTTGAGTGGGATAAAAATAATTATAACATTTAAAAATGTGAGCAAGTGATTTTTAGTAAAACAACCTTTAACTCCTAATAGATGAGCTGTTATCACTTTATCAAGAGAATAACTGTTTGTGTTTTGTCCTTTTAAAGACAGTCAAATACACTTTTTGACAAAAAAACTGGCTCCACATTGAAAATAAGATGGAATTAAAAAGGAGTAACGAGGATATTTATACAACATAAGTAGAAAGTACAGAAAACTGAATCTGTATTTCTAACATGTATGTGAGCACTGAACAGTTTATTACAATTTCCAAAGAAAATAAATAAAATTAAAGAAGCAGTAAACAATCAAACCAAATAAATACAATCAAAAATATTATTTTTTCATCTTTCCTTGTTTTCCATTTTGTTTCCTTCCAGTCCCTCCCTAACCACTAAATACAGTATCTATAGTGTTTTCTCCTCTTGTAATACTACTACTATCAATTATAATAAACTATAACATTAAAATTAAATAATTAAAGTACTATTTCTGCAAAGTAAAAAGTAGAAAATGTGGATAAAAATAGATAAGATGACTTGGTGACTCTGATATACATGAAAAGGTTGAATCTATAGTGACAGATTATTTAAAGCTGCAGTGGGAGGTTTGTGTTTACAGCAAACAATGATTGATTTAATACATAAATGCAGAGGAATCTTCATAAAAAGCTTTAATCTGAGGCTGTAAAGCAGCTCCAACACATGCTGCTGCCTGCTCATGGTGTTTTTATGTGGGGCTGTGGGGAGGGTTGTAAGGCGACACCTGGACGGTCCTCTCAGCTAAATTTAACCCGGCGGTGGGTTATAGTCTTACATGGCATAGTCGACAACAGAGTCTTACATATTCAGCTCTAGTGTAGCGCAGCTTCACCAGGGGGCTGGAACACCATGTAACCCTCCTCACTAAGCACCTAACCGCTGTCCTCTCTCTTTCTCCACCAGATTTTTCTATTTTGTACATACATTGTTTTGTATATACTGTATATGATGACTTCAGTGGTCAGCAATCCAGCCCGGGGGAGTCGGGACAGAACGCTGCCCACCACCACACAAACAACACAGCCACAGAAACAGATACAGGTGGGTTAATTCACCACGGCTGCACTAACTGCTGCTCTGATGCTCATTAATCTGTTCCGTATCCACAACAAAGCAACCAACACACGTCAGGGCAACTTTTAGGTCTGCGCTGCCGTACCTGTCCAGGGTAACCTCAGCATTTACAGGATTTGACTTTTATTTCCTCGTGAAAACTTCCTGAATCTGCAGAGCAGAGAGGAGGAGCAGAGAGGAGGATCTATTAGTAGGCATTTAATATAAGTTATATGTTTATTAGTCTATAATCGACTGAAACCGCTGTCTTAGACTGAGCAGGACCCATCTCATGTTCCCATGTTTCTACAGTAGATGTAAAGCAACAAATCAGTGTCTAAATGTTTAACTCAACTACAAACTGAGGGAAATATCTGTGTTTTTCTTGTTAAAACTGGGAGGAAACAATTAATGAAATAAAAACCAACAAAGAGTTTACTGCAGCGTTCATCAGATCAGTGGGTTGGTTTGATCTCTGATCATCTGGAGTAGTGAGATTACAGATTTAGAGCTGAAACTGTTCTGAGAGTAGATTCATCTGTTTTATATCAGTCTGGTTCATTAAATGTGGATCAAAAAGCTGAAGATTCAACTTGAAATGTCTTTTTTTGTCCAAAGATCATCAGTTTATTATTATAGAGACTAAATAAACCAGGAAATAATCAGAGAAGAGAAGCTGGAAACAGAGAATTTAGACATTTACTGATTAATAAATGACTCTAATCTATAAGAATCATTGGTGATTAATCTGTAGTTTCACTAATGTAGTAACGGTACAATAAAGAACAGCAAACATAAATCAGATTTACAGTAAATACTTTGATGAAGGGTATTTGTTTAGTTTTAGTTTAGTGTTGGTTTATTTCCTGCTCATTGTAGATGTCGTATGTTTAACAGTTTAACACCAGAGGTGTTAAATCACAGTACAAAACCAAACACTGGCTCCTTTTATTAAAGGATCTCTAGAAAACAAGGGAGGTTGCATCTTTTATTGCTATCAGTAAAGTTTTTATTTATTGTTGCTGGTTTGTCTCTAGCTGTTGTTTGACTGAATTGTTGGTTTTCCAGGCCACAGCAGAACAGATCCGTCTGGCCCAAATGATCTACGACAAAAATGATGCTGACTTTGAAGACAAGGTCAAACAGGTATTTAAGATATAAATAAAGAGAGGGATGACTTGTTTCTGAAAACGTCACCTTCACTGCAGCAGATGTTGATCTAACTTCATACTACAGCTGCTCAGTTATGGTCTAAATCATCATTACTTTGGTCAATATTGAAATAAACGATTATTTAGATGATTATTTAGTTCCATGATGCATTTATTCAGCAGGAGTGACTGATTTAGTTTGAGATGTTAAACAGATTCATCTGATAATAACTCTTAAAAAGGTTTTAAAAACTTAAAAATGCATGTTATCAAGAAGTTATGTTCTAGATGGGTTATATATTTAAAATATGTCAATCTTTTTTTATACCATTTGATGTTTCATATAAAAATCACAGTTGTGGTACAAATGGACTTTTAAATAACCAGAAACAAACATGAACACACCGTGTACATGTATAGACCTGATGAATAAAACACAAACTCTCTCTCTAATACTTGTTCACTTCTTTCAGAAATTGCGTTTTGAAACATGTCAAATATCGTTTCAACTGGATTCGTTTGACACTTGAATCCTAATGATCCTTCCATTAATTGCCCATCTTTACTTCATACCGTGTGTTTTTGTATCTTCCAGCTGATTGAGGTCACTGGGAAGACTCAGGACGAGTGCATGGTCGCCCTCCACGACTGCAACGAAGATGTCAACAGAGCCATCATTTTCCTGCTGGAGAGCCCCTCTGACACAGTGAGTCTCATCACACACGGTTTCTGTTGCTGCCGACGACGCAGCATCTTTATACAGTGTCGTTCTATCCAGAACTCATGGGAGACGGTGGGGAAGAAGAGGAGCCTGGGTAAAGAAGGAGGACCCTCAGAGATGAAGGAGAACAGGGAGAAGAAAGGAGGAGACAGGGAGGCGAGTCGAGGCCGTGGAGGATCCAACCGGAGAGGACGAGGAGTCAGCCGCAACCGAGAAGGTAAAATATTAAATATATATGTATATATATATATATATATATATATATATATATATATATATATATATATATATGAGAGGATATCCAAACTCATATTAGAGTTGAAACAATATTTGATGTTTTCAATAGTGTCTAACAGTCAAAATCCTTTTAAAATACAGGTTTAAATAAATTTTAAATATAAAATCCACATAGAATCATGTTAGTTTAATAACATTTATAAGAGTTAAACTATCTGAGGTTACACCACATGGTATTTATATATAAATAAACCACATCAAACTAAAGTGCAGTCTCTCATGCTGAATAAATGTTTTGTAAAACTAAAAAAATATTTTATTAATTGTGATTTTGTGATTGACCAAAATCTATTTTTTCCCATAAAGGAGCAGCTCTACTCCAGGATATGGCTGCTGCATTATTTAAAAATCATTATATATAAATAAACTCAATGATTGAACACTTTACTCCAGGATAATAATGGTAGCTTCCACTATTCTTATAAAAACATGATCAGTGGAGCTGAACGATTTTAAGAAGAAATTGATTTGTGATTTTTGTTTTCATGATTTTCTTCATAGTTTCCGTTCACTCCAACGTTTATGACAGAAACCTGCATCATCCCATTAAATAATAAAAGCTTCAGCAGCCTCCACACCAGAATAAAAACCACTACTGATGATTAATGAGCCACAGGCTGGTTCCTGTGTTTAAATCTCCTGATTCTGGTCCTCTGAAGCTGTTTATTTTGCTGCGTTCATAAATCAACGCTCCTGCTTCACACGCCTTTAAATCCCATCTCACTCAGCTGTGGCTGCTGGTTGGAGCGACATCGATGCTTCGATCAGTCTTTTCTTTTACTTTTATTTTGCTGTAACTCAACATCTCCCTGAACGTCCACGGCCAATTAAAGGAATTTAATTAAAGTTGGGTGTGTTTATATTTGGGGGATAATGAATAATCATGCTCTTCATGTTTTCCTTGATAAAACAGTTTTACTATATTTATTTCTTATTAAGGACTAAATCTTGGATTTTGTAGATATTTGTTCCAGTTAAATTCTGTGTTTTTAGGTCTGAGGACGAATGAATACGACTTTTTCTGTTAATCTGCCATAAATGTCTCTCCTTAAAGTCTTTTATTAGAAGAAAAGTAGGTTCTGTACAAAGTTAATTTTATATATGACGATATAAAGAACCCACTCTCACCATTAACAGTATTCCTCACCATAAGTATAAGATAAGAAGGAAATAAGGTAAAAACTAAAATAAGTAAATATAACCTAAATAAATTATCGGTATAAACTAATAACAAATTCTCAGACACCTTTCATCTGACATAGAGATTTTCTGGTTTATTATCTGTTCATATTCATCATAGAGCTGCTTCATTTAAACCAGGCTGACGTGTTTTCCTTATTTCCTTCAGATTATTACTAACAGTGTTTCTCGTGTCTTAATGTTCTGGTTGGTTCCAGGTCGGTTAGAGGAGAACGGGTTCGAGGTGACTCCAGGAGAACGAGGAGGAGACCGCGGCCGCAGAGGTCGAGGCAGAGGTCAGTTAAACTAGAATCCATATAAATATATAAACCTCTGCTGTTCACAGCTTCTACTGCAGCTTTCTACCAACACACCAGGGAAACTAATTCTGTCAGATGTTGTGGTGATGTAGCTGGAAACGGCTCTATTTATGTCTGCAGCCATTTGGAGCTGCAGCTGCTGTGTGTGTGTGTGTGTGTGTGTGTGTGTGTGTGTGTGTGTGTGTGTGTGTGTGTGTGTCTCTAATAAGCTTCATATTTATTTTACTCACTACTTTGACCTGAACCTTTTATATATATCCTTTTTTGCTTATTTGGTCAATTTTAAGCTTGTTTTAAGGAAAGATATTATTACTTTGATGTTTCATTTCTTTTTAATCATATATTTTCTTTATTTCGTGAAAATCGATGGTAAAAAGTTAATTATCATGTTAATCACCAACTATTTTGATAATCAATAATTCATAGATTTGAGTCTTTTTAAGAAGAAAATGTGTAAATTCTCTGGTTCCAGCTTCTCTTTGATTATATAGTGTGTGTGTGTGTGTGTGTGTGTGTGTGTGCGTGTGTGTGTACATGGAAACTAGTAGAATTTGTCTATTTGTAGGTTTTTAAATCAGAAGTAAATGTTGTTGTGCTTTTATTCTTGTTGCAGTTTGATGAATGGGAAGAATCTGATGATTCATGATTATTTTAAAATACTTTAATTAATAAAGACGATCTTTTAATTATTTGGAAGCTGAACCGTTCACCTTCTTTTTCCACATTTTACAGAATAAATGTATTTGATGCAATTCAAGACAATTAATAAGATGATATCAAGTTAAATAATGTTAATAATAAGGTTCTAATGACTAGAAAGGATTTAAACTGTTGATGTAACTGGTTGATTAGTTTATGGTTTCTATGGTGATGTGGTTAGTTTATGGTTTCTATGGTGATGTGATTAGTTTATGGTTTCTATGGTGATGTGATTAGTTTATGGTTTCTATGGTGATGTGATTGGTTTATGGTTTCTATGGTGATGTGGTTAGTTTATGGTTTCTATGGTGATGTGATTAGTTTATGGTTTCTATGGTGATGTGATTAGTTTATGGTTTCTATGGTGATGTGATTGGTTTCTATGGTGATGGACCAGTAATGTTCCTGGTAGTATCCTGGTATGATAAATCCAACTAAACCATTTTACCTGAAACCAGTCATGAAACAAAGCGTCACAGTGAATGTTTCTAGATTTATAGGGTCTAAATTAGATTTTATCACATAATTCCAACACTAACATTAATAATCATAAATATACATGGAAAAGACAGATTTGGAATTGTGTTATTGACCCAAGTGATTTACCAAAAGTGGAACAACTTACCTGATATCAGCCTATAATTTAAGTATGAGGCCTAAAGTTGAGCCTTGGGGCACACCAGATTTAATTTAATTCAGGGTAGAATGTGTCCAAACTTTACAGACAAGTTCTATCCCTGAGATAAAAACTAAACCATTGAAATATCAAGTTTTTGGTGCCTGAATAATTATTTTATCACATAATTCCAGCTCAAAATGATCATAAACAGTCATTATTAATCATAAATATACATGGAGAAGACAGATTTGGTGTTATCACAAGTGATTTACCAGACATTGTTGAGTTTACCTGATGTCTCCTCATAAAACAGTGTAAAGCTGCGACAGTGAAACTAGTTAACTGCTGGTTTAGCACCGTGAACATGACATGAACAGCTGAGTGTTACAGCCTGGTTCAGCAGCAGTCCTGTGTTTGTTTTTGTGTTTCAGGGGCAGCGGGAGCTCGTGGAAGAGGACGAGCAGCTGTTGGCAACAGGTTCTCCTCCCAGGGAATGGGGTAAGAATAAACTCAGAGACTGTGCAGCCTGATGAGGAGGTAGTGATGGTGATAACAAGCACATATCTCAACAACAAATGTGTGGAAAAACATGTTTCTGAATCTCCTTGTTAAAACGCTGCGGCAGACAACAGGTGGTTTTTCTCTCCTCACCTGTCTGTGGTTTTCCTCCTGTCAGCACCTTCAACCCTGCCGACTACACGGCCAACTCTGGAGGTCGCCAGGAGAACTGGGAGGGAGACGCTGGTGAAGCTGCTGAGGGAACTGGTAGGAAAACACCACGGGATGCTGAGTCACTGCTTAGATTTAAGGTTTCAGCATCAGAGTTCAGTTACTCATCAGAGAAACACACACACCTTTATATCAGCCAGGAGTTTACATGATGCTGAATTAATCTGAGGAGACGTGGACAAGTACATGTAAACATGTTAATGTGATTAATATCAGTTCTCCAACTCTGACTGAGGCATTCACATAATTGATGCTTACACCTTAATTTAAACCAGACAATGTTCATGCTTGAGAATAGAATCAGGAGAATAGAACAGTAAAAAAACAGATTCACAGTAGAATAATAGAATTACACCACTATCTGCTCAGTAAGTGTTGTACTGTGTCCCCTTTTTAAACAACTTAAATTAATAAATTCAATAGAACATTATAGTGCAGGATAGAGACATTCAATGGAAATAAAACAATACTAGTTACATAAATTTAATAAAGAGTTTTAATCTTTCATTAGCGTTTAATAGTTACGGCAAGGAAAGGTATTAACATGTTAATTAACACATGTCGCCCCCTAGTGTTAAAGATGTGTTCCTGTCAGTAACTGAACTGGGACAGAAGCTGAGTTTTGAGCAGAGCTGGATTAAACTGGATTTAACTGTTGTGCTGATTCCTGCAGGAACATGGGCAGGTAATTTGGAGGACTGGGCTTCAGAGGACTGGAACGAGGATGTAAGAAAACCTTCATGAATGTCTGCATCACTAGTGTTAACCTGCTGAATACGACTGAAGACTGATTTATAGTTTAATCAAGCTGTCTCTCTCTGAATACTTCATTTAATTTTGATGCATATATTTATTTTTCCTTTGTCTTTTTTGCAGTTGTCTGAGACCAAAGTATTCACTGCCTCTGCTCCAGCCTCCCACATCACAGCTGGACACAAGTAAGATGTCATTAAACCTGAGTTGCTGCTTTCTAAACGCTCATAGACGTATATTTCTGATCCTGCTGCCGTGTTAATGAGTCTCATCATCATCAGCTGCCAACGACTGACTGCACTTAATATTAATAACAATCACCACCACAGCCTCTTCAATGAGCTGCAATTCAAAGTCTGACTGAATTAAAAATCTTTGCAAACAAACTTATAAAAATCAGTACTCACAACAGGTTTGAGTATTAAAATGCTGTAAAATAAAGACTAGAACGCAGCACCTGCTGTTGAAACAAAGATAAAATACGTTTTCATATTCTGTACCTATCCTCCATCATATACCACCACACAGATTTAATCTGGAGAAGTCCTGTGCTATAGACGTTAATCTCCTCCTCTCCTCCCCAGCATGGACCTGGCCAGCCTGCTGCCGAAGCCCGGCGTGGCCGGTTCCGTGGACTCGGACCTGGGGGCCATCGTGGACGGTCCCTCGGCCGAGGACCTGGGTCAGAGCCTGGTGTTCACCAACTCCCACCACAACGGACGCACCGCCACGCACAGCTACGCACACGCCACCGCCAACAGCTACGCCCACGCCGCCTCGGCCAGCACCACCTACGCCCACGCCGCTCTGGTACCGGTCCACACACATGGTTACACACAGGAAGAGGCAGGATTCACTGTAAACCACCACGTAACAGCAGGACTTTAACCCTCCACTGCATCAAAGAACTGTCACAGGGTGTTTGACTTAACATGACCTGAAAGGTTTATATAAGGAATATAAGTTTAAACAGTTTGATGCTATGTGATTGATGTATCAACAAATCTATTTTAGCATATAGGAAAAAAATAATTTAAAAATTGAATTAAAGTTCAAATTTTTATTAAAATAGAATTTTTAAAAAGTAAAATAAAGATGAATTATTTTTTCCATATGGAAACACTATGAAATGGAGGGTTAATGTCCACATTAAAGGGAAATAATTTAGTGTTCGACATGAGAATTTACCTGAAAATCTGTAAAATAATCTGCAGTGAGGAGTTTAACCCTGATAGTGACAGATATATTCACAAAAAACAAGATTATACATCACAGCTTTTTAGACAAATGAAGGTACCACAGCAACAATAGAAGGATAAGTTCTGGTTTCAAAGATAAAACTATAAAGGTTCAAACGCCAGTAGAATACCAGTGCTGTGCTCCTCTCTAACTCCTCCTCCTCCTCCTCTCTAACTCCTCCTCCTCTCTAACTCCTCCTCCTCCTCTCTAACTCCTCCTCCTCCTCCTCTCTAACTCCTCCTCCTCCTCCTCTCTAACTCCTCCTCCTCCTCTCTAACTCCTCCTCCTCCTCTCTAACCCCTCCTCCTCCTCCTCTCTAACTCCTCCTCCTCTCTAACTCCTCCTCCTCCTCTCTAACTCCTCCTCCTCCTCTCTAACTCCTCCTCCTCCTCTCTAACTCCTCCTCCTCCTCTCTAACTCCTCCTCCTCCTCTCTAACTCCTCCTCCTCCTCTCTAACTCCTCCTCCTCCTTCTCTCTAACTCCTCCTCCTCCTCTCTAACTCCTCCTCCTCCTCCTCTCTAACTCCTCCTCCAGTCCTCGGTCCTGGGTTCTGGTTTCGGGTCTCTGAATCCTCCGAAGCCGTCGGCCTCCTCTGACCCGCGGTCGTCGGAGCAGCTCAACGGTCCGAGGCTCGGTCAGAGAGTCGCTTCCTCGTTGGCCGGCAGCAGCAACCTCGTCTCCAAAGAGGCGGGGCCGCCGCCGATACAAAGCCCCGCCCCCTCCGCCGCCTCCACCGCCACCGTGGACCTAAAGGCTCCGAGGATGGAGAACGGACCCGTCAGCTCCCTGCACCGTGAGTCTGGATCAGGTTTTAGTTTAGCTTGAACAAGTGATTATCTTCACTGATCATTACTATCAATACGAATAAGTATTACATTAATATTATTGTTAGTTTCCAAGTAGAACTCACAATATCTGAACTTGTTCCAACACCAGAGAACAGCTCAGTGAATTATAGCGTTTTATTGTTCTGTCCAGTGGAGATGAAGCTGCAGCCAGAACCTTCAGCTGTGCTGAGTCAGCTGGTCCAGAGGCAGCAGCAGTCCAACATCCTCCCCACATCAGAACCACTGCACCTGACCCAGCAGCACGCCCCCCAGGTCCCTACACCACCAGGTATGACACCTTAATTACTACACTACCCCACCAGGTATGACACCTTTACTACTACACCACCAGGTATGACACCTTTACTACTACACCACCAGGTATGACACCTTAATTACTACCCCACCAGGTATGACACCTTAATTACTACACCACCAGGTATGACACCTTAATTACTACACCACCAGGTATGACACCTTAATTACTACACCACCAGGTATGACACCTTAATTACTACACCACCAGGTATGACACCTTTACTACTACACTACACCACCAGGTATGACACCTTTACTACTACACTACACCACCAGGTACGACACCTTTACTGCTACACTACACCACCAGGTATGACACCTTTACTGCTACACTACACCACCAGGTACGACACCTTTACTACTACACTACACCACCAGGTACGACACCTTTACTACTACACTACACCACCAGGTACGACACCTTTACTACTACACTACACCACCAGGTACGACACCTTTACTACTACACTACACCACCAGGTATGACACCTTTACTACTATACTACACCACCAGGTATGACACCTTTACTACTATACTACACCACCAGGTATGACACCTTAATTACTACACCACCAGGTATGACACCTTTACTACTATACTACACCACCAGGTATGACACCTTTACTACTACACTACACCTCCAGGTATGACACCTTCACTACTACACTACACCACCAGGTATGACACCTTTACTACTACACTACACCACCAGGTATGACACCTTTACTACTACACCACCTGTGGCTCTGCTAGTGTCTCTCTCACCTGTGGCCTGTTAACCTCCTTCAGGTCATGAGTCGGTCCCTCCTGTCAGAGACGGGGCTTCTCCAGGTGTGAAGCTGCCAGGTTTGGACTCTCCCATCACAGAACCCCCTCAGAGGCAGCTGAAGACCCAGAGACGCAGGGTCCCTCCTCCCTCAAAGGTAAAATTAACTGTAATTAACAGGTTTAGTTGAGATGAGACCTTCATCTCTTCAGGTCGACACTGAACCAAGTAGCTTTAAAACCTGCTGTTTCATTATTTCTCATAATTAAAGATAAGAGGCTGCAGCGATCAGACTGATGGTTAAACTAAGAGTAAAGATGGATATGAAGCCGCTGTCCTAGTTGGATTTTCATGATTGAAATGGTTTTTTACTAAATGACCAAATCAATAAAATATGTACACACTAAACTGTTAAAGATTAAAGTAGCTGACTAAAATCAGTCATGTATTTGTGCATTTTTAACTAGATTTCTATGATTTGAAGTCTTTGTTTTGCTTATCAATGGAAATATGTTAATGAGCCAAGGAGCAGCTATTTTCTTGTATTGATGTGATATTAACAATATTTATTTTCTGTACTATTAAAGAATAAATTAGCTGTTTATGATGATTAACTGCTATGAAGCAGTTAACCTACTTTATTTAACTAGTAATGTGTTTACATTTTAATTCAATTAAAGAGAAGGCAGTGTGTAGTGGTTTTGAGGAGAAACTTTAAGTCCTGGTTCAGGTTCCTGGTTCAGGTCCAGACTGTAGAGGATCTAAATGATAGGACATTAAACCATTAAAATCTTCCTGTGTCTCTGCTCCAGATCCCGTCGTCAGCCGTGGAGATGCCGGGTTCTGCAGACATTTCTGGTCTCAACGTTCAGTTCGGAGCTCTGGACTTTGGTTCTGAGACCGGCGGCGGGTCGGACGTGGTCCAGACCGAGTCCGCCAGGGACCAGGTGGCCGCGGCTCAGGCTCCGCCCCCAACGGCACCTGGACCCATGTCTGTTCCTACACAGCAACCTCAGAGCAGCCTGTTCTCCAAGCCTGGACCTGTCAGGTGTGTTTACAGCTGGGGTTCTCAATGTGGGGCCCGCAGACCCCCAGGGGTCCAGGAGGAGGTCCCAGGAGATCCCCAGAAAAAAGGAGAATTTATTTTCACTATAATTCCACAATAATAAATAGTAGAACCATTTATATAGAGGACTGCCTCCATTTAAAATGTATTTAATTTAGAAATATTTATTTCCTGTTGTCGTTTTCATTTTTTCCAGTTTATACATTGAGGTGAAAACAAAAGGGAGAATAAAATTACTAAATAAAATGTCGTATAAATGATAAAATAATACACACTATTTTTAATTAATAAATTAAATATTAATTTATTCATTATGGCAGTTTAAGTCAGGTTTCCTGCATTTTCTTATAAAACATCTAACAGCTAAATCTCATCAGATGGTCTGAAGTCTAGTTTCTGAGTTTAATGATCCTTGATATGAAGTTTGAGAAACACTGGTTGATTTGAATAAGAATAATTCCTGCTCGTAACAAACAATAGAAAAATGTCTGAGTTTAATTCTAATTTACTACAGTGATGATACATATAGAGCTGCAACTAAAGACTGTTTTAATAGCAGTTTAATCTGATTATATCTATTAATAGATTAGTAGTTTGGTTCATAAAATCTTTCAGATTCAACCTAAAATGTCTTTTTTTTGTCCAAAGATCATCAGTTTATTATTATAGAGACTAAAGAAACCAGGAAATAATCAGAGAAGAGAAGCTGGAACCAGAGAATTTACACATTTACTAATTAATCAATGACTCTAATCCTCTAAATAATGATCAGAATAGTTGGACATTGAGGTTTAGGTTGGAAACTAATCAGCTAATTGTTCCTGCTAAACTTCCTGTTTACTAATCCTCATATTTGTGTTTCTCCTGTGGACAGTGAACATATGAGCAGTTTACCCTCAGCCGTGTCTGACCCCAGCTTCCCGTCTCCATCTCTGGGTTTACCCAGCGCCACGCCCTCCCCCTCCCTGGGTCTGCCCAGCGCCGCCGCTCCACCTTCCTCCATCACCCCCACCTCAGCCGGCCGCATCGACACCAGCGGAACCAGAACCCTACCGCCACATCTGGGCTACTCCCAGAGTAAAGACGTGTCCCCCGCTGGACCCCTCACTGTAAGGAGATGTGTAGGAGATGGATGTGTCTATATGAGGAAAAACAGTAGGAATATGTCTGTATATAGGAGATGGATGTGTTTATATGAGGAAAAACAGTAGGAATATATGTCTGTATATAGGAGATGGATGTGTCTATATGAGGAAAAACAGTAGGAATATGTCTGTATATAGGAGATGGATGTGTTTATATGAGGAAAAACAGTAGGAATATGTCTGTATATAGATGGATGTGTCTATATGAGGAAAAACAGTAGGAATATGTCTGTATGTAGGAGATGAATATATTTGAGTAAGTAACACGTAAGAATACATCTGTAGGATTTAAAACCACAGTAAGAATATCATTAGGAGTAAAAACATCTGTACTGAAAACAGTAATAAATCTATAGAAGTAAACACAGAATGTCTGATAAACAGAATTCTTCTATATAACATCTATATTTTTTGTTGTTTAAAAGCCTGAATGAACGTTATTTCTCAACAAGTTTAATACCAACGATGAATAAACTCATTGTGGTTTTTCTTCTTATAGAACGGCTACAGCAACATGAAGACTCAGAGCTCACAGGACCGTAAGTACTGCAGCCAATAAAACTAATGATTATTGATCAGATAATGGATCCGCTCTGAGGTGATAGAACTAGAACATGATAGAAAATATTTAATATCAGTGGATAATGCTGATTATTGCTCAATATTATCTATTTTTAGAAAATAGACTGAATGTCACCACTTTAATATAAAGTTGATTAGTGTTTAGTCAAATGATTCAATGATTGATTATCAATAGAAAGATGATTGAGACGAGGAGCAGCAGCATTGATCTATTTATAGTGAAACTATTGATTATCTTGTTACAGCTTATTGTTTATATATAAAATCCTTTTTTCCTCCTGAAACCAGCGACATCAACGTCCAGATCAGTGAAAACAGACTCTCCCATAATGACGAGTGACAGCGTCCACCACATCCCCTCCCCCACCGTCACACCTTCACACTCTACACCCATCGCCTCGCTCAGCAGGTACGCCACCAACACGCCACCAACACGCCACCAACACGCCTTCTATACATGTCTATTCAAATGAACTCCCCTATAATAACTATCCTGACTGTTTTTACAGTAACAGCTGCCCTGATCTCTGCTGTGTATAATGACACTTGGTTCTATATGTTTATAGTGTATATGTGCAGCAGGGTTTTATTTTTGGTGGAGATGATGATGGTTACAAGCACATATCTTAATCCTTGAATGTGGAAACATCTTTTACTGAATCTCCTCCTTTTTTCTGAGTATTTTGCAGCTTTATCAGTTTAATCACAACAGGCTGATCAACACGTCTCCTCTTATTTCTAGTCATGTGACTCACTCGTCTGGATCCGCCCTCGCCACCAGCTCCTCCCTGACGGTGAGTTTGGACTCTGTTACCATACTCTGTCCTGAATGTCTGGTAATTTAATCATAGATATGAGGTTTCTGGCTCCTAGACCAGGTTCTGGTGATGTTTCTAGCTCCTAGACCACGTTCTAGTGATGTTTCTAGCTCCTAGACCAGGTTCTGGTGGTGATTCTGGCTCCTAGACCAGGTTCTGGCGACGTTTCTAGCTCCTAGACCAGGTTCTAGCGACGTTTCTAGCTCCTAGACCAGGTTCTAGTGATGTTTCTGGCTCTTAGACCAGGTTCTAGTGATGTTTCTGGCTCCTAGACCAGGTTCTAGTGATGTTTCTAGCTCCTAGACCAGGTTCTAGCGACGTTTCTAGCTCCTAGACCAGGTTCTAGTGATGTTTCTGGCTCTTAGACCAGGTTCTAGTGATGTTTCTGGCTCCTAGACCAGGTTCTAGTGACGTTTTTGGCTCTTAGACCAGGTTCTGGTCCTCCCTCCTCCTCACCCAGTGGTCTTGCTCCCTCCAGATACCCAGTGAGGACAGCAGCAGTAACCTGTACTCGTCGTCCAGCCAGGTGGTGAACCCCAACCCTTCGGTCCAGATGTCGGTCAGCAGCTCGGCCTCTAACGGGCTCCATCCCTCTGGAGCTCCTGGACTCACCCCCAACGGAACCAACTCCTCCAACAACAACTCTCTGTCTGCAGGAAGTCGTACGGCGCCGCTGCTGCCGGCCACCTCCGGTACGACCAGAACCAGAAGAACTCAGGGACATTAGACTTTACTGATCCACCACAGGGAGCTTCACATGTTGTTTGGCTATTCTTTTCCTTCAACTAGTCCCTCTACTTGTTGTTTCCAAGTTCAATCAGTAAATATTGATGGTAATCCTGATGGTTTGGTTGATGTTCACCCCTGTCTCCATCTCCAGGTAAAGCTCCTCCTAACCTGGCCCAGGGAGTCCCTCCCCTCCTGGCCAACCAGTACATCATGGGCCCTGGAGGTTTGCTGCCTGCCTACCCGGTAACTACACAGCACCTGGAACACGGGTTAATTATCCCCATGATGGTTATAACTGGGGAGAAAGAGTAGATCAGTTACTGTCTGAAACTACAGAAACGTAGATAACGGTCAGGATAGAACTGGGATCAGGACCAGGTCTCTACAGGGACCGGTTCTCTACAGGGACCGGTTCTTGGTTCCCATCCCTAGTCCTGTCCTCAGTTGTTAATAATGCTAACGCTAACAACGCTAATAACGAGTCTCGTTACCAAACCAACGACCACTCAGCAGCAGGAGGCACCACTTCAGGTTTTATTAGGAATAAAACAGAATTAAAGTACGTGGTAGTTCCTGCTGTAACACGGCACGGTCACAATATTAATTCAGATTTCAAATATGGTTTAGAGCAGTCCCAGCTCTAGTAGACTCCACCATGAACAGATCAGTTCATACATTTAATTCATAGAGAATATTTAAACGCTTTTCTTTCTTCCAACAGCAGATCTATGGATACGAGGAGCTGCAGATGCTGCAGTCTCGACTTCCTATGGTGAGTCTGATTTATCCTGCTGCAGCTTCACTTCTATTAAATTAGACTTTCAGAAGGTTCTTCAGGTGGAAGTAAAGATACGAGGGTTAAAAACTCAAGTTAAATTAATGCAAGAGGAAAAATCCCATTAATGACAAAATCTAAACCCACAGATGATCTGAACCCTCCACAAAACCTGTTAATAAACATCATGATGCACCTGATTCAGCCACATAAAACGATTTGGAACATAAATACAGTAATGAAGACATTTATAAAACATTAGAAGTCAAACATCAGATATTTGTTTCCTGTGCAGGACTACTATGGAGTCACATTCCCTGGTACGACGGCTACGATGCCTGGTAGAGACGGACTGGCTAACAATCCTTATTCTGGTCAGTCTGATTCTCCACAGCTGGACGTTCCTCATATTTAAATAATATAAATATCAAATATAAATATAAATTGATTTATTTTATATCAATGTGTTTTTTTCCGTCCAGGTGAAGCGACAAAGTTCGGCAGGAACGACTCCTCGTCCCCGGCGCCCCCCACCAGTCTGTCCACGGCCGGGGTCCAGTCTCAGCCTCAGCAGGCTCCACAGGCCGGGACCCAGGCCCAGAACCAGGGCCAGAACCAGGGCCAGCAGACCCAGAACCAGGCCTTCCTCAACCCACCTCTGCCCCCCGGCTACGGCTACACTGGTGAGGAGGAGGAGGAGTTAATCAGCATCAGCTGCTTTATTATTATTATTATTATTATTAGTGGCCTCGTGTTTAACCCATCGAAGTCTGAGCCTTTAAATCTTTGTCATTTTATATTTAAAAATCTAAATGTTACTGGTTTTATTTTGATAGACATCTTAAACAAGTTCCAACTACTTCCTGTCACATGACATCAACTTCCTGCTGAGAACATGGAGACAAACCATTTTATTCAGATGATTCTGGTTTTAACCCTGTTTACATGTTTATATTTATTTATTCATCAAGTCTCTAGAATAATCCACCAAAATATAATTATGAACATGAGATGAACAGGATTTATTTTATGAGCAGATTAGTGCAAATAACAACTATAACAGACATTAAAATGTTTTCTGCAGAGAAAATAGTAAAACAAATAGATGCATAACATGATTATTAGTGATTAGATTCTAACATTTAAATATTAATATATAATCAATGAGTTCTGTTATATAGTTCTGTAGATTTAATTATAAACTACAACTGTTGGAGTTAAATTAGCTGTTTATTACTAATTAACTTCATGGTGTCTTTATTTATTGTAGTTATCTTTACTCTTCATATTAATGTATTTCCTTTTATTCTAGTCAATTTACCTGCTTTAATTAATCTTGTTGTTGTTCCTGAGGAGCAGCCAGGGGTTGCCATGGTGATTCCTGATTAATCACTAATAAGTATTGATCATGTGTCAGGCCTGCCGTACTACGCTGGGATGCCTGGTGTTCCGTCAGCCTTCCAGTACGGACCCACCGTCTTCGTGCCTCCTGCTTCAGCCAAACAGCCGGCGATGGGCCTGAATCCCTCCAACCAGTACCACCAGCAGCACCAGCCCAGCTACGGCCAGCACGCATACGGGGCAGGTGAGACCAGGACCAGGACTAGACCAGGACTAGACTAGACCACACCAGCAGACCCACATGGATTCTGTCAGACCATTAACACGGTTCCTGTTCTGTTCATAAGCAGCAGTTCAGCTGTGATGTTAAACGAGGACGGTTCATCAGGTTTTACAGCTGATTAGTTGTAGAGTATTTTGATAATTGATTTAAATCAGATATTAATATTAAACCCAATATTATGATGATACAGCTCTTTGTGTTGTATCCAGAGTCAGTGGCAGCAGAACCTCTGGTTATTTCCTGGTTCCTTTAGTCTCTATAATAATAAACTGATGATCTTTGGACAAAAAGACATTTTATGTTGAATCTTCATCTTTGATGAAACACTGATCCACATTTGATGAACGACTGAATCGTTTCAATAATCAATAGATTAATGAACAGATGAGTTGGTTGCAGCTCTACATGATTCCACACATTAAAGCCTCTAAAGTCGTAGACAGATGAGGTCACACTGACCCTTTGAAGACAAACTAATAATTATATATTTACTAATGGACATTCTTCAATAATTCAGTTTCTATTACTTTAATTTCATGTGTTTTTAAAACGATCCATTAATTATCAGATATTTTAGGTTGAATCTTCAGCTTTGGATCAACCAGAACGAACTAATCATGACAATTAATAGATTATCAGAGTATTGATTATCTGTATTAGAGCCTCTACTCTGCAGTGATTGGTCCATTAATCCATTGTCAAAAAGACATTTTATGCTGCGTCTTCATCTTTAAGAATCACTGATCAACATTTAAACCATTTGATGAACCAATCAAACATTTCAGTAACATAATTATCATAAAGTGCAGATGATGTGATGAACCTGGAGTTTTATTAAATCAGAATCAGACTAATGTGACCAGGCTGAAACGCCTCCAGCTGTTCATACCTGTTCACCAGGTGCTGCATGTGCGTGGTGGATTGGGCCTTTTTTTCTTTTTCTGTGTGATATTTTAATTTTTTTTGCTTGTGCTGCATGAAGCTGGAACCCCTGCTGAGGTCGGGACACGGCTCATTATACACAGCTGCATTTCAGTCAGGTTACCTTACTGCCTCTCTCTCCCCTGCCCCTCCTCTTCATCCTCACCTGTCCTGTCTCCTTCCTCCTCCTCCTCCTCTGCTTGTTCTGCCTCCTCCTCCTACTTTCTGTCCTCCTCCTCCTTCAGCCTTTGATGACCTGTCTCAAGCCCACGGTGGGGAATACAGTAAGGGAGGGTACGGCGGCTCTGCCCAGTCGCAGCCTAAATCAGCGGGCAGCGGCCCAGGGAAAGGTACATCCCAGAGCTCTCACACACACACACACACACCTTATAACACACACACACACACACCTTATAACACACACACTATAACGCACTCAAGTCTAGTTTCTACTTCTGCTACGTCATAGTCTGACTTCACCTCCAATAAATCCCGACTACATGAACCTCCAGGGCTGTGATTGGTCGGTTCAGCTCCTCCAGGGCTGTGATTGGTCGGTTCAGCTCCTCCAGGGCTGTGATTGGTCGGTTCAGCTCCTCCAGGGCTGTGATTGGTCGGTTCAGCTCCTCCAGGGCTGTGATTGGTCGGTTCAGCTCCTCCAGGGCTGTGATTGGTCTATAGTTTCCTCTACTAACGTCTTGTTGGTTAAATTTCAACATTTATAATAATTTTCTCTATCAATGATCTACAAACACGCTGCAACAGAAGATAAGTCTGTTACATCCAGTCCAGAATGTTACTCAGGTGTTTTACCTGTTTAGTGCTGGACTTTATTTTTACCTGCTGTTGTGTTTCCACCTTGAAGAGGAAGCATTGATTGATCAGAGCAGCACCAACCAGGTCTGATGCTGCAGCTACGTAGCAGCAGTAGAAACTGATTTACACAGATAACACAGCAAAGGTCAGTGGGGAGATTAAAACAGAAAAAAACACACGCTGTACTCACACTTGCAGACGATTCTACAGTGAAGAATGTTCTGGAGGAAGGTGTGTATCTGCACGTGTGTGTGTGATGTGCACATAAACAATGAAAGTAAAACGGGTTCATGCCAAACGGGTGTAAAGTCACTTAATCTGCTTCTTTCTATTGGCTGGCCTCCTCCTACTAACACTCATACGACTGATGTGACTCGTGTTCTGATTCCTCTTTAACTCCTTCGTTCTCCTCTTCACTGTTTTCTTCCCTTTTTTTGGCTTTTCCCCCTTTTCCTCAACTCTTCATCTCCTCCTCTTCCACCTCCTCCTTTCTCCTCCTCCTCCTCTCAGCTCCAGGGCTGCCGGGCTCAGGTACCAGTGGAGGTGTACCTGACATGGGAGGATCCATCTACAGCAAAACACAGGTGAGTTGATTAGTAGGAACTTTATTTATAAAGGGACCATTTACAATGGGAAAAAAAACCCTCAATCTTCCCATTTGATGATTTAACTCAGCTAATTTACATCAGTTTAAAAGACGTCACTGAGAAATGGAAATAAGAAGATTAACTCGACTGTTTTACCTCGATTTAATAGTTTGATTTTATTCATTTAGAATCAACAGCAGATAAACTGTTGATCACAAGCAAAATGTTTGTCTTCAAATGTTCATCCGCTTAATGGATCTGATTCTGACCCAAAACCTGTGAAAAGTAAATAATTTGACATGTGAATAGTTTATATTTAATTTCCAGAAACTATTTGCAGCTCGACATGTTCTATTTATCTGGGTTTTATACATTAAAGCTTCTACTGACCTTAAACTAACACATTTCACAGTAATTAGAACTTATTTTACATGTATTGTTCTGCTGCAACGATCCATCATTAATTGTCAAGATGTTTTATGTTGAATCTTCAGCTTTAACATTTAATATCTTAATAATGAGGATATTTCCATCTCTGCAGCCTGATTAGTGGAGATGATGTGATGAAGAGTTGAATTCTCTTTGCTGCTGACGTTTTAAACAAACAGTAAATCAGGATGAAACGTCAGACTAATAGTTTTAGTAAAGTAGATGTGTAAATGTGAGTGTTGGCTCTAAGCTCCTCTCTCCTCCCTCCAGTCCTTTGATAAGCAGGGCTTCCACACAGGGACGCCGCCCCCCTTCAGCCTCCCCTCGGCTCTGGGAGGGACCGGACCCCTGAACCCCGGTGGAGCTCCAGGTTACCCGGCCCCCTTCCTGCACATCCTGCCTCCTCATCAACAGCCGCACTCCCAGCTGCTGCACCACCACCTCACACAGGACGGACAGGTACCAATAATCAATAATCAATACGTTAATCCACTGACAGACTTCATGTCCTACCAAAACAAACCCACAAACCTCAGACTACCTTCACACCATGTCCATCAGCAATAGGGATATCCTGGTCATGTGACCTCATCAATTGTATGGCCTTCAAAATAAAAGCCCACACTAACGGTATAAAACATGGATTTTGTATCAGCTGTTTAGAATAATGAAGATAAAGTAATTGCTGCCATATGGTAATAATATGAAATCGAAGGTTAACTCCCACATTAAAGGGCAGTGATTCAGTGTTGGACATGAACGTCTGCAGCAGCTGAATTCTCCTGGAAAATAATTTCCTGTGAGTTTGAGTTTCATCCTGAAGTTTTTAAGGTGGAGCCAAAAAAATGTTTCTGGAGAAGTTGTTTGGAACGAGTGAATAAAGATAAAAGAATGTGGGAAATGAAATAAACATGTTGGACTGACTCTTTAACTGTTTCTCCTCCTTCTCCTCCTGCTCCTCCTGCTGCTCCTCCTCCTCCTGCTGCTCCTCCTCCTGCTGCTCCTCCTCCTGCTCCTCCTGCTCCTCCTCCTGCTCCTCCTCCTGCTCCTGTTCCTCCTCCTCTCCTCCTCCTGCTCCTCCTGCTGCTCCTCCTGCTCCTCCTACTCCTGTTCCTCCTGCTCCTCCTCCTCCTCCTGCTCCTCCTGCTCCTGCTCCTCCTCCTGCTCCTCCTGCTCCTCCTCCTCCTCCTCCTCCTCTCCTCCTGCTCCTCCTCCTCAGGCTGGTCCAGGTCAGAGAGGTCAGTCCAACAGTCTGCAGCAGAAGACCCAGGGCAGCAAACCCAGCTACAGCAGCTCCCCCTACTGGGCTAACTGAGGAATGCCCCCCCAAAAGGCTGTGTGTGTGTGTGTGTGTGTGTGTGTGTGTACGTGTGTCTGAGTGTGTGTACGTGTGTCTGAGTGAGTGTGTGTGTGTGTGTACGTGTGTAGCTAAATCAAAAAAGCAAACAAAGACACACTACCCTCCCATCGAGCCTCCTGGCCCCGCCCCTCCCCCACCTCCACAGGTCCTCATCAAGTCTTTTGGGTTCTCTCTTCCCCCCTTTTCAAAAAAATTGGTTGTACATGTAAGATATTTATGTATGTATTTATATATATATATACTGTATATGTAATAGTAGAACATGAAATGTGGTTGCTGCATTTTATTTTTGAAGGACTTTTTGTTTACTTTTTTCAAAACTGCAGGAAAAGATGTTACAGTAAAGACGGAATGAGACGAGAGAGCAAGAAAAGACAAAAAGCTTCCTGGAACGAACCAGAAAAAGGAAAAAGAGAGCGATAGCACTGATTGCATATGAGGACATTTCAGATGGGGGTGGGGTTTATAATAACTAACTGCATCTGTCTCCTCTATATTTTCTTTTTTTTTATACATAACTTCCTGAATGACTAAGCTCATCCCTGATCTTCATTTTGTAGCTTCCCATGTTTCCTCCTCTCTTCTCCTCCTTCTGGAGTCAACTCCTCCCCTTTAAGACAGACCTGCCCAGCAAAATTTTATATTTTAATTTAATTTTAATCCTCATTGCCCTCGAAATAAAAGTTCTGAGCAGTTGGAGCTGTGACTTGTCGGAGTCTTTTTTTTGTGTTTTTATTCTGGAAGAAGTGTCAAAGATGGAAAAATGTTTTAAATCAAACCTTCAGTTTCCATGTCGACGTGTTTGGAAATAAATTCTATTTTACTGATGATACTAGTGTTGGTGTCAGACATGACTCATGTCTGATCATTAACTTAGTATTAACTTCTAAATCATATTAATACACTATGTTCAACCATCAGATATGATGAAGCACCTTTAATTAAATCAAAAAGTACAAATGTCAGATCTGATGAGTTTCTATAAATTAATGCAACTAAATGATGAAAATATGATGGAACCTGTTCCAGCAGCTGTTTACTATGAAATCAACTTGTTTCCCTAAAACAGAAATATCTGATCTAACGTCTGATGATCCAACACCAGATGTGTAAAGTAATGAAGCATAAATTCATGAGTTTATTGATAAATAATTAATGCTGATGAAACCAGACATTTCTCTGATTGCATTGATCACCACTAGGTGGCGTCATCGACATGTTTTATAAACTGGATCCTTGTTGAATCTGAGTTTCTTGTTTTACCTCAAACATCTTTTCCTGCTGTTCAGAACAAACACGTCGATATTTAACTCGTTTATCATAAAGTTAATCAGCAGCTGATAAACCAGCGTTGACCTTTGACCTGAAACTGAGTCATTACACAGGTGGAGATTCAACAAAACTAATAAACACAAAAGGGTGTGTGTGTGTGTGTGTGTTCAGATTCTTTACAAACTCAGGTGAACAAAGTTTTATTTGGTCATTTAATCTGTCTCAGTTATAATTAGCGTTAGTAATGAGCAGGATTAAAAAACATTAAAAACAAAAATAAGCAAAATATTAAAACAGTTGATTAAAAGAGAAAAAAATCAAAAATGAAAACAACAAAGTTTCAGTGAAGTAAAAACTAATGAATGATTATTAAATGTTAGGAGCAGGAGGAGGAGCAGCAGGAGGAGGAGGAGGAGGAGCAGCAGGAGGAGGAGGAGGAGCAGTGAGTGACAGGTGTTTGTGGCCTACGTGCTGGAGCTGACAGCAACAAGGTCAAAGGTCAAAGTGAAGTTGAAAAGGTCGAATGTGACTCGCCACCCAGGGAGAAACAGGGAGGGGAGGGGCTGGAGCCCGCTGCAAAAAGTAAAATCAGCTGAAAACATCTGGTTTTTAGTGGCGTAGAATTATCTAATTACCTCAGTGTTAATCATCTTATTTAATTAGCAGATCATTCTGATTATTTCTAGATGTTTTCCTTCTAATTCTGTCAAAAATAAAACATTTGAAATTCAAAATAAACAGAAAGATGTGACATGAAGAGCAGCAGATGTAGTAGAATAATGAGAAACTCCTGGTTTTAATTTTATCTCATATGTTTGTGATATTTTATCTGATCATTTCTATTTATTATTTCATTTAACTGTTGTTTAATCTCATATATATTTTTTTACTCTAATGATATTATGTCGTTTCATGTCTCATAATATTTGCAATAGAAGTTTTTGTTTTTATAGATTTTTTATCTTTTAAACATTTTTTTACTTTTCATATATTTGTCTTTTTATCTAACATATATATATATATATATATATATATATATATATATATATATATATATATATCTTTTTAACTCATATTTTGTGGCTTTTTAGCTCATAATTTTAACCTTTTATGATATTTTTTACTTTTAAACCCAGATTTTTCTCAATTAAGCAAAGAAAACTTGAAAAACACTCATTTATCTGCTGTTGGAATTCTATGAAAAACAGGATATTTTCAGTTTTTCGCAGCGTGAAATCTAAATAAACAGAAAAGTCCTCAGGACATGAAATGGTTGGATGTGACAGGTGGAACATGAGGAGCAGCAGCAGTAGATGTCGTGTATAATGGTGTGAAACTCCTGGTTTTAATGGAGGAGAAAATCATGGGGGAGTTTCTGCTCTGAGTGTTGAGCTTGATGCTGAATGAACAAATTAGCTGTGTCCTTGGTGAATAAAGACAGTTGGCTGCAGTTTCCCATCGGGGCCTTTTCATTGTGTGTGTGTGTTGGGGGGGGGGATGTGTGTGTGTGTGTGTGTGTGTGTGTGTTTGGCCTAAACACATGATGCGTCCTGTTATTTCATTGAGGAGCAGCAGGAATGTGCAGCAGGAATCCTCAGACTCGCTGTTTGTTGACACTCGTGGCCTCGCCGCTCGCTCAGATTCCACAAAGACGTTTTGTTGAGGTTCAGCCGGTTCAGAACCCGCTGAAACCCGCTGAAACCCGGTGATCCGAGGCCGTCACGCAGGATACCGCGACGTTAAAGCGTCTGAATGGGAAGCGGGGCCCCGCTGCCCGGGGCGGCCTCGTGACCTGGGTCCTTGATTCGATCCTCAAATCAATTTCTGCTGTGTTTTGCCTCCGCTGCTTTTTTTTCCTCCTCTTGAAATTACAGGCCCTTCCATCCGGATGAATGGGGAACCGTCAGCGGCTGTTTTTTTTTCCTCTCCCTTTTTCTGCCTTTCATCTCCATCTGGGGACCATGAGATGTTCTTGTCCCCCCCGTCCTTGTTGTGAGATGTGACAGCAGGGTCTATTCAGCCAGAAATTGGCTGCAATTAGTGCAATTATGCTGATTTTCACTTGTGTCCCATGCAGAACAGAACAGAGTTTTCGCTGTGCACAGAGAAATCCCCAGGAAACTGCTGCAAAACAAAAACCCATCAATCAACAAAGGCCTTGAATGAAAGGCTCAACCACAGATAATACCGGGCACATTCCATAATGACAGCGTTTAGTCAGCTGTGACCGGGGGGGGGGGCATATAGAGCTGCACTGATGGAGGGAAACATGCAGTAAAGCTGTTTAAAGCTGAGTGTTCAACCAGAATCAACCATCATCAACCACCAACCATCATCAACCATCATCAACCATCAAACATCAACCATCATCAACCACTTTCAACCATCAACTATCATCAATCATCATCAACCATCATCAACCATCATCAACCATCATCAACCATCAAACATCATCAACCATCAAACATCAACCATCATCAACCATCATCAACCATCATCAATCATCATCAATCATCATCAACCGTCAAACATCATCAACCGTCAAACATCAACCATCATCAACCCTCATCAACCATCATCAACCATCATCAAACATCATCAACCATCATCAACCATCATCAAACATCAACCATCATCAAACATCAACCATCATCAAACATCAACCATCATCATCAACCATCATCAACCATCATCAACCATCAACCGTCATCAACCATCATCAACCACTTTCAACCATCAACCATCATCAACCATCAACTATCATCAACCGTCATCAACCATCATCAACCATCATCAACCATCAAACATCATCAACCATCAAACATCAACCATCATCAACCATCATCAACCATCAAACATCAACCATCATCAACCATCAACCATCATCAACCATCAAACATCAACCATCATCAACCATCATCAACCATCAAACATCAACCATCATCAACCATCATCAACCATCATCAACCATCATCAACCATCATCAACCATCAACCATCATCAATCATCAACCATCATCAACCATCATCAACCATCATCAACCATCAACCATCATCAATCATCAACCATCATCAATCATCATCAACCATCATCAATTATCATCAACTGTCAAACATCAACCATCATCAACCCTCATCAACCATCATCAATCATCATCAAACATCAACCATCATCAAACATCAACCATCATCATCAACCATCATCAACCATCATCAACCATCATCAACCATCATCAACCATCAAACATCAACCATCATCAACCATCATCAACCATCATCAACCATCATCAACCATCAACCATCATCAATCATCAACCATCATCAACCATCATCAACCATCATCAACCATCAACCATCATCAATCATCAACCATCATCAATCATCATCAACCGTCAAACATCATCAACTGTCAAACATCAACCATCATCAAACATCAACCATCATCATCAACCATCATCAACCCTCATCAACCATCATCAACCATCATCAAACATCAACCATCATCAAACATCAACCATCATCATCAACCATCATCAACCACATCAACCATCATCAACCACCATCAAACATCAACCATCATCAACCATCATCAACCATCAACCATCATCAATCATCAACCATCATCAACCATCATCAACCATCATCAACCATCATCAACCATCAACCATCATCAATCATCAACCATCATCAATCATCATCAACCGTCAAACATCATCAACCGTCAAACATCAACCATCATCAACCCTCATCAACCATCATCAACCATCATCAAACATCATCAACCATCATCAAACATCAAACATCAACCATCATCAACCCTCATCAACCATCATCAACCATCATCAAACATCATCAACCATCATCAAACATCAACCATCATCAAACATCAAACATCAACCATCATCAACCGTCATCAACCATCATCAACCACTTTCAACCATCAACCATCAACTATCATCAACCGTCATCATCCATCATCAACCATCATCAAACATCATCAACCATCATCAACCATCAAACATCAACCATCATCAACCATCAAACATCAACCATCATCAACCATCATCAACCATCATCAACCATCATCAAACATCATCAACCATCATCAACCATCATCAACCATCATCAACCATCATCAACCATCATCAACCATCATCAACCCTCATCAACCATCATCAAACATCATCAACCATCATCAACCATCATCAACCATCATCAAACATCAACCATCATCAACCATCAAACATCAACCATCATCAACCATCATCAACCATCAACCATCATCAATCATCATCAACCGTCAAACATCATCAACCGTCAAACATCAACCATCATCAACCATCATCAACCATCAAACATCAACCATCATCAACCATCAAACATCAACCATCATCAACCATCATCAACCATCAACCATCATCAATCATCATCAACCATCAACCATCATCAATCATCAACCGTCAAACATCAACCATCATCAACCCTCATCAACCATCATCAACCATCATCAAACATCATTAACCATCATCAACCATCATCAACCATCAAACATCAACCATCATCAACCATCATCAACCATCAACCATCATCAACCATCATCAACCATCATCAACCATCAACCATCATCAACCATCATCAACCATCAAACATCAACCATCATCAAACATCAACCATCATCAACCATCATCAACCATCAAACAACAACCATCATCAACCATCATCAACCATCAACCATCATCAACCATCATCAACCATCATCAACCATCAAACATCAACCATCATCAACCATCAACCATCATCAACCATCAACCATCATCAACCATCAACCATCATCAACCATCATCAACCATCAACCATCATCAACCATCAACCATCAACCATCATCAACCATCAAACATCAACCATCATCAACCATCAACCATCAAACATCAACCATCATCAACCATCATCAACCATCATCAACCATCATCAAACATCATCAACCATCATCAAACATCATCAACCATCATCAACCATCATCAACCATCATCAAACATCAACCATCATCAACCATCAAACATCAACCATCATCAACCATCATCAACCATCATCAACCATCAACCATCATCAATCATCATCAACCGTCAAACATCATCAACCGTCAAACATCAACCATCATCAACCATCATCAACCATCAAACATCAACCATCATCAACCATCAAACATCAACCATCATCAACCATCATCAACCATCAACCATCATCAATCATCATCAACCATCAACCATCATCAATCATCAACCGTCAAACATCAACCATCATCAACCCTCATCAACCATCATCAACCATCATCAAACATCATTAACCATCATCAACCATCATCAACCATCAAACATCAACCATCATCAACCATCATCAACCATCATCAACCATCATCAACCATCAACCATCATCAACCATCATCAACCATCAAACATCAACCATCATCAAACATCAACCATCATCAACCATCATCAACCATCAAACAACAACCATCATCAACCATCATCAACCATCAACCATCATCAACCATCATCAACCATCATCAACCATCAAACATCAACCATCATCAACCATCAACCATCATCAACCATCATCAACCATCAACCATCATCAACCATCAACAACCATCAACCATCAAACATCAACCATCATCAACCATCATCAACCATCATCAACCATCAAACATCAACCATCAAACATCAACCATCATCAACCATCAACCATCAACCATCAAACATCAAACATCAAACATCAACCATCATCAACCATCAACCATCAACCATCATCAACCATCATCAACCATCATCAACCATCAACCATCAAACATCAACCATCAACCATCATCAACCATCATCAACCATCATCAACCATCATCAACCATCAACCATCAAACATCAACCATCAACCATCATCAACCATCATCAACCATCAACCATCAAACATCAAACATCAACCATCATCAACCATCATCAACCATCATCAACCATCATCAACCATCAACCATCATCAACCATCATCAACCATCATCAACCATCATCAACCATCATCAACCATCAACCATCATCAACCATCATCAACCATCAACCATCATCAACCATCATCAACCATCATCAACCATCAACCATCATCAACCATTAACCATCAAACATCAACCATCATCAACCATCATCAACCATCATCAACCATCATCAACCATCATCAACCATCAACCATCATCAACCATCAACCATCATCAACCATCATCAACCATCATCAACGATCAACCATCATCAACCATCAACCATCAAACATCAACCATCATCAACCATCAACAACCATCATCAACCATCATCAAACTAGAGCTGTAACCATTAGTTGATAAATTGATCAGTTTCCAACTATCACATTAATCACCAACTATAATAATTGAGTAATCATTGATTAATAGATTAGAGTCATATTTTAATTATAAAATGTGTAAATTCTCTGGTTCCAGCTTCTCTTCTCTGATTATTTCCTGGTTTCTTTAATCTCTATAATAATAAACTGATGATCTTTGGACTAAAAAGACATTTTAGGTTGAATCTTCATCTTTAGAAACACTGATCTACATTTAAACCATTGAATGAACCAGACGACTGATCAATTAATCATCTCAATAATCAGAACATTGGTTATTTGCAGTGTTTGACTGGTTGCAACATAAAGGTGTGTCTGATAAAGCAGGAAGTAACTTTCTGTTTTATGGCAGCAACATGACTTCAACCTTTTTCTGAACCTATAATAGTGTTTTATGCCTGAGCCTGTTTCTCATTGGATGATGAGTGAGGTGGAGGTCATGGTTTGCCAACTTTACATCGGTATGTCTATGTCAATATTACCCAGGAGACTGAAAGGCCGCCATTCAACAGCAGGGATCCAGCTGCAGGAAGGGGGAGCAGACGCCAACATGAAACACATCCACTTGTTCACAAAAAAACATGTCTGCAGCTAAACACACGGAGATCTGAGCTGGAAACAACACGGCAGAAAACACCTGGAAACACCTGGAAACACCTGGAAACACTGGGCCAAAATAAAATCTATGACTGCTATAAAAGGATCTGAACAATAATCACATCAAATATTAAAGTGTTTCATCAGATAAAACAGGCTGCATGAACCCAGAATAAGATATTCACTAAAGGAAAGAGATAAACATGACGTATTCATCATATGTATATGATACATACATATATATATATATATATATATATATATATATATATATATATATATATATATATATATATATATATATATATATATATACTACTACTACTACTATACTATTATATGATATAGTATATCATATACTACTCACAATAGGTTATTGATAATGGCAGAGACGGTTTGTTTTTTATTGTTAATATCAAAGGGAACAGTTATAATATTATAATTCAGACCAAATATGAAAATCACTCGTGTAAATAACAATATTCCCAACTTATTGTGAGAAGTGTAAATGTAAACATTTGTTCTATTTACTTCTTTATTTTATTATTTTAATGTGTTATTTATTTACAGCACACAGAGCTGAGGAACTAGAACCAAATGTCCTGTTTGTCGTCAACTAACTTTGCCAATAAAGCTGATTCTGAATAAACTAATTACCTCGTTATATTAATTATCATGAACTATTGTTGACGTGTTGATTTTCAACAGTTTCTTGAACATGTTTCAATATTTTATTTTTTAAATACTACTATAATTCTATTCTATTCTACTTTTATTTATTCATATATTCTATTATTGATTTTATTTACTTAATTTTTAAATGCCTTTATTGATTCTATATTTAATATCTATTTATTCTATTGTCTTTAATTGTTTGTCATGTGCAGCACTTCATGGTTGAATATATATAGAGAAATACTTTATATATATATAGAGAAATACTTTATATATAGAGAGAGAAATACTGATAATTATTTCTCTCTTGTAAATATCAGTATTTTTAAATAATATATATATATATATTATATAATATATTAAATATAATTTATGGTTGTTTTATATATATATAATTTTGTTTTGTTTTATATATATGTAATTTTGTTATTATATATATAGTTATATATAATATTATATATAACTATATATATAATATTATATATAACTATATATATATATATAATATTATATATATATAATATTATATATAACTATATATATAATATATATAATTATATATATAATATTATATATATAGTAATATTATATATATAGTTATATAATGTGATGTATATAATGAATGTAATTAAACTGGTCATCTCTAGGATGTAGTTTTAACTACTTTATTAATAATAATCGATGATCCAGTGTTGATGTATTAATTATTGATCGCCTCCCGGTAGCGGACCGTCTCTAGGACCCGGCGGCGGCGGAGGGAAACCCCGCGGCTGTAGTTGTTGTACGGTCGGCGGCGCTGTGGCCATTTCACCGCATGAAAACAGAGAAAAACGCCGCGACGTCCGAGCGGCTCGTGGACGAGAAGAGGACGGAGAGACGGATTAGAGCGGCTCCTCGGAGACACGCAGCACGCGCGCAAAGACGCACGGCGGCACGCAAACGGACACGCGCACATTTCCTCCTCCTCCGAAAAGAGAGAGAGAGAGAGAGAGAGAGAGAGAGAGAGAGAGAGAGACGCAAACTTCCAGCTCTTCTCCATGTGGAAGCAGCGTTTGAGGATCAGTCGTTTTCTGCTGTTTCTCCTTCTTTCTTCCCTCTTTCTCTCTCTCTAGTTGTGTTTCTATGAGACTCTTTCTCCGCCACAAGAGAAGTTTGGTTGTTCTGGTCGGCTGCGGAGGAGGAGGAGGAGGAGGAGGAGGAGGAGAAGAAGGAGGAGAAGAGGAGTTGAAGTGGGGGGAAGATGGTCCGGAGCTTCTTGTGCGTCCTGGCGCTGAGTTTCGGCTTCGCGGCGCCGCCGCCGTGCGACGCGCGGATTTACACCAACCACTGGGCGGTGAAGATCGGCGGCGGACCGGAGGTGGCCGAGCGGATCGCGGAAAAATACGGCTACAGGAACCTGGGACAGGTAGGACGAAGGGTGCGGGGTCCGCGGGGTCCGCGGTGCGGGGTGCGGGGTGTGCGGGTCCGCCGCTCTCTGTCTTTTCTTCTCGGTGCCAAGTTGTGAGATCAGAGACGCGTTCAGAGCCGCCGCGTCTGATTCTGCTGTTAGTTCATGGTTCAAAGGTCAAAGGTCACAGGAAGAAAAAAAAAAGGTCCGAGAGAAAAAAAATAGAAGCAGCAGGTACAACAGGTGTCTGACTATCAGCTGATTATAGAGACCAGGACCCCCACCGAGACCTGGTCCTGGTCTATGTCATAGTCTATGCTTCTGGACTGGATTACAGTCCTGGTCTGGTTTAATGGTCCTGGTCTGGTTAATGGTTCTAGTATGGTTTAATAATCCTGATCTGTTTTTCATAGTCCTGGTCTGGTTTTCTGGTCCTGGTCTAATTTACAGTTCTGGTCTGGTTTTCTGGTCCTGGTCTAGTTTTCTAGTCCTGGTCTGGTTTTATAGTCCTGGTCTGGTTAATGGTTCTAGTATGGTTTAATAGTCCTGATCT
>CM060473.1:28822028-28824528 GCA_030544235.1 Lepturacanthus savala
TCTGTCTTATTCTGACTCGTTCTGACTCGTCCTATGACTCGTCCTCTGTCTCTTTCTGTCTCGTCGTCTTTCTCGTCATCTAACGACGATCTGACTTTTTCTCTGACTCTTTCTCTGACTCTTTCTCTGACTCTTTCTCTGACTCTTTCTCTGACTGTTGCAGCAGATGTTGGTGAGTCACCGTCCCTGTTGCAACCTGTTTCTGACTCGTAGGAACCTGCAGAGAGTCTGAGCCGTGGATCAGCATCAGCTGACGGGTGTGAAAGCTGATCCCAGCTGATCCTCGGATCAGTGACATCACACCCGACCCGCGGCGGCCATGACGGCTCGTTAACACACGGCCTCCATCAATTATTGAAACGATCAGCGTCTGTCCTCGTCTGTCTGTTCCAGCCTGTTTGACTCTTTTTCATCTTTTAATCTGTTTTCTGACAGATTCACAGAGTTTAATGAAACTTTATGTAGAAAACGATAAACGACAGAAACAACAAGTTTGTTGTTTGCATCTTATTTCACCAGATCTATAAACAAGTTAAAGTTATTTTAATAAAACAAGACTAAACTGACCAAACTTTACTCGTTCACTCCTTTTCCTGAAATCTGCTTTTAAACCAGAATCTATTCTTCCTGTTCTGTGGTTTCTATGATTTTATGGACTAATACTGACCTTTCAACTTTATGAATCATTGAACTTTTCATTGTAGATAATTTAGATTATTTCAGGTTTTTACTTCAGTTTGGTCTCGTTTAAAGTTTTAAATTATTTTTCTATATTTCTGTCACAGCAACATTGATTCTGACTTTTCTGTAGTTTTTGTTTTTTTAAACTTTTAACTCATATTTTTGACGTTTTTATCTCGTTTCTTTGTTTTATCTCATGTTTCTTTGTTTTATCTCATGTTTCTTTGTTTTATCTCATGTTTCTTTGTTTTATCTCATGTTTCTTTGTTTTATCTCATGTTTCTTTGTTTTATCTCATGTTTCTTTGTTTTATCTCATGTTTCTTGTTTTATCTCGTTTCTTTGTTTTATCTCGTTTCTTTGTTTTATCTCGTTTCTTTGTTTTATCTCATGTTTCTTTGTTTTATCTCATGTTTCTTTGTTTTATCTCATGTTTCTTTGTTTTATCTCATGTTTCTTTGTTTTATCTCATGTTTCTTGTTTTATCTCGTTTCTTTGTTTTATCTCATGTTTCTTTGTTTTATCTCATGTTTCTTTGTTTTATCTCATGTTTCTTTGTTTTATCTCATGTTTCTTTCTTTATCTCTTGTTTCTTTGTTTTATCTCGTTTCTTTGTTTTATCTCATGTTTCTTTGTTTTATCTCATGTTTCTTTGTTTTATTTCATGTTTCTTTGTTTTATCTCGTTGTTTTATTTCATGTTTCTTTGTTTTATCTTGTTTCTTTGTTTTATCTCATGTTTCTTTGTTTTATTTCATGTTTCTTTGTTTTATCTCGTTTCTTTGTTTTATCTCATGTTTCTTTGTTTTATCTCATGTTTCTTTGTTTTATCTCTTGTTTCTTTGTTTTATCTCATGTTTCTTTGTTTTATCTCTTGTTTCTTTGTTTTATCTCATGTTTCTTTGTTTTATCTCATGTTTCTTTGTTTTATCTCATGTTTCTTTGTTTTATCTCATGTTTCTTTGTTTTATCTCGTTTCTTTGTTTTATCTCGTTTCTTTGTTTTATCTCGTTTCTTTGTTTTATCTCATGTTTCTTTGTTTTATCTCATGTTTCTTTGTTTTATCTCATGTTTCTTTGTTTTATCTCATGTTTCTTTGTTTTATCTCTTGTTTCTTTGTTTTATTTCTTGTTTCTTTGTTTTATCTCTTGTTTCTTTGTTTTATCTCTTGTTTCTTTGTTTTATCTCTTGTTTCTTTGTTTTATTTCATGTTTCTTTGTTTTATCTCTTGTTTCTTTGTTTTATCTCGTTTCTTTGTTTTATCTCGTTTCTTTGTTTTATCTCTTGTTTCTTTGTTTTATCTCTTGTTTCTTTGTTTTATCTCATGTTTCTTTGTTTTATCTCTTGTTTCTTTGTTTTATCTCTTGTTTCTTTGTTTTATCTCATGTTTCTTTGTTTTATCTCATGTTTCTTTGTTTTATCTCATGTTTCTTTGTTTTATCTCATGTTTCTTTGTTTTATCTCATGTTTCTTTGTTTTATCTCTTGTTTCTTTGTTTTATCTCATGTTTCTTTGTTTTATCTCATGTTTCTTTGTTTTATCTCATGTTTCTTTGTTTTATCTCTTGTTTCTTTGTTTTATCTCTTGTTTCTTTGTTTTATTTCTTGTTTCTTTGTTTTATCTCTTGTTTCTTTGTTTTATCTCTTGTTTCTTTGTTTTATCTCTTGTTTCTTTGTTTTATTTCATGTTTCTTTGTTTTATCTCTTGTTTCTTTGTTTTATCTCGTTTCTTTGTTTTATCTCGTTTCTTTGTTTTATCTCTTGTTTCTTTGTTTTATCTCTTGTTTCTTTGTTTTATCTCATGTTTCTTTGTTTTATCTCT
>CM060473.1:28832028-28859528 GCA_030544235.1 Lepturacanthus savala
ACCCTGAAACACATGAAACCTGCTGCGTTTTATTCATGAATCCCAGTAAAAACCTCAGTAAAAACCAATAATCAATAGTTTAATAGAATATCAGTAGTAGAGACTATTTACATATTTAATGCAGATTTGAGCTGTTTGTGTGATTATTTAATAATAAACATCTATCACTATATATTCTACATGTTCTGGATGATCCTCAGTGGATTTAGAGGATTTATGGACTAATAATTGACCTTTGACCTCTGATCTTATTAATCACTGCAGATAATTTAGTTTATTTTAATTTTCTTCCTGATTTTGTTCAGTTTTGTCTTGTTTGAAGTTTTAAATAAAGTATTTTTATTGTATTAAAACATCTTTTCATATATTCTAACTCTATTTTCTCTGTAACATCAACATCAATAGACATCAATAGAACATGTTGGACATTTATTTTATTCCAGTTTAATCCATAACTTTGAGACATTTAACACTAATGATCATTTACTGATGAATAAAAGTTCAGTGGTGAAGTTATGAAACTTCCTGGTGCGACTTCCTGTGGTCACATGACCAAAAACACACACAAACCCCAGAGCTGAGTGTTTTCATGTGTTTTTAATGAAGCTGCGTTTATTTATAATATGAAGCTGTAAAAACTTGCCACGAATGTGAAATCAGCCAAACGGCTGATTGGAAGCAGGTTTGTTGAGTTCTGAAGTTATTTTAACTCATTATTTAGTGACGCAGCAGAATCCAAGAACCTCAGATAAGTTAATAAATTCTGTCTGGACGAAGAATTAAAACCTCTTTTATTTCTTTTATTTCTACACTTTAATCTCGTTTAACTGACTCCGGATCCTTTGGATTTCTTGAAGCTCTGTAGATTTTTGCCAAGTTTGCGTTTTTTTTTTTTTTTTTTGAGGAAGTTGTGAAACGTGTTTGTGTGATTCGGTTCAGTGATGCGTTCAGGAACCACTCGATTTATTCAGTGATGCGTTCAGGAACCACTCGATTTATTCAGTGATGCGTTCAGGAACCACTCGATTTATTCAGTGATGTGTTCAGGAACCACTCGATTTATTCAGTGATGTGTTCAGGAACCACTCGATTTATTCAGTGATGCGTTCAGGAACCACTCGATTTATTCAGTGATGCGTTCAGGAACCACTTGATTTATTCAGTGATGCGTTCAGGAACCACTCGATTTATTCAGTGATGCGTTCAGGAACCACTCGATTTATTCAGTGATGCGTTCAGGAACCACTCGATTTATTCAGTGATGCGTTCAGGAACCACTCGATTTATTCAGTGATGTGTTCAGGAACCACTCGATTTATTCAGTGATGCGTTCAGGAACCACTCGATTTATTCTGCGTTTTTTCAGCAGCAGCTTCAGCTTCATCACGTTTCTCTGCTCAAATGTGAAGGTTTCATAAGGAAAGGCAGGTTGATTCAAAGAGATTCATATAAAACATGAAAAACATCCAGTTCATCAGGAAACATCACAACACTTCACTTTATCCACATTTTATTATGTTTCAGCTTTATTACAAAATTGATTCAATGCATTTTTCCCTCAAAACTCTACACACAACAGATGTTTATACATTTACTACTAATAAAAACTAGTAAACCACATGTTCATCAGTGTTCAGCCTTTCAGCTTCATCCTGGTTCCACTGATCATCTGGAGATGTTCCTCCACATTAATTAAAGTCCACCTGTGGTGAATCCAGCTGATTGGACATCACACCTGTCTATAGAAGGTCCACAGGTGACAGTGATGTCACCAACCAACAGGAAGTCAGAGGAGTCGTCTGTAGACCTCAGAGACAGGATTGTCTCCAGGTATAAATCTGGGGAAGCTACAGAAACATCTCTGCTGCTCTGAAGGTCCCAATGAGCCCAGTGGCCTCCATCATCTGTAGATGGAAGAAGTCCAGAACCACCAGGACTCTTCTAGACCTGCAGCCATCTAAACTGAGAGATCAGGGACTAAGAACCCGATGGTCTCTGTCAGAGCTCCAGGTTCCTCTGTGGAGAGAGGAGAACCTTCCAGAAGGACAACATCTCTGCAGCAATCCACCAATCAGGCCTGTCTGGTAGAGACGGAGCCACTCCTTAGTAAAAGGCTCCTGAAGGACTCTCAGACCATCAGGAACCACATTCTCTGGTCTGATGAGACAAAGACTGAACTCTTTGGTGTGAAACCAGGCGTGATGTTTAAACCAGGCACCGCTCATCACCATGACAACACCATCCCTACAGTGAAGCTGGTGGTGCAGCATCAGGCTGTGGGATGTTTGTCAGCAGCAGGAACTGGGAGACGAGTCAGGATAGAGGGAAAGATGAATGCAGCAATGGACAGAGACATCCTGGATGAAGACCTGCTCCACAGCTCTGGACCTCAGACTGGACCCTGGTCTGGACCTCAGACTGGACCCTAGTCTAGACCCTAGTCTGGACCCTAGACTCGACCCTAGACTAGACCCTAGTCTGGACCCTAGTCTAGACCCTAGACTAGACCCTGGAGGACCCTAGACTAGACCCTGGAGGACCCTAGACTAGACCCTAGAGGACCCTAGGCTAGACCCTAGACTAGACCCTAGTCTGGACCCTAGTCTAGACCCTAGAGGACCCTAGTCTAGACCCTAGACTAGACCCTGGAGGACCCTAGAGTACCCTAGTCTAGACCCTAGAGGACCCTAGTCTAGACCCTAGAGGACCCTAGTCTGGACCCTAGAGGACCCTAGTCTAGACCCTAGAGGACCCTAGTCTAGACCCTAGTCTAGACCCTAGAGGACCCTAGTCTAGACCCTAGAGGACCCTAGTCTGGACCCTAGAGGACCCTAAACACACAGCCCAGATATGAAAGGAGGCTTCAGGACACCTCTGAATGTCCTGGAGTGGTCCAGCCAGAGTCCAGACCTGAATCTGGTCTGGCTGCACCGACGCTTCCATCCAACCTGATGCAGCTGAGAGGAATGGACCAAACTAGACCTGAGGCTGTAACTGCTGCTGAAGCTGCAGCAACAAGGCTGAATCCTGCTGGACATGTGGGGGAGTCGCTGGTTATTTGTAATGAATTCACAAAAATCTCACATTATCATTATGGGATGTGTAGAATCATGATGGAAAAAATAATAGAATCCATTCTGTAAAAAGGCTGAAACATAAAGATGGATAAAGTGAACGCTGTGAATATTTCCTGTTAAATGTACAGTAACTCACATTGAACTAAGTAAACCAGCAGCACAGTTCAGGGTTTGTATTTAGTGTATTTGACCTGTTTCCTCTAATATCCTGCTGCCTGTGTGAGGATAAAACACGTTAACTTAGTTATAATTAATGCATTTCTTAGTGTCGCTGCTGGTTTTACCCTGCAGCCGTAGTTTGACCTGCAGTGACCTCTCCTCCTATCGTCAATCAGCTGATTTATTGATGAACTGAGACTGAATCTGATTCCACC
This sequence comes from Lepturacanthus savala, assembly GCA_030544235.1. NCBI lineage: Eukaryota > Metazoa > Chordata > Actinopteri > Scombriformes > Trichiuridae > Lepturacanthus > Lepturacanthus savala. Next base: position 28,835,480 of record CM060473.1, read on the forward strand.
CTCGATGAAATATTCAGCAGAGAAATCAGGATTCACCAGAGGAGCTGCTTCACCTTCTGTTAAACAATAAAAACACTTATTAATATATAGTTGTCCACAAGGAACGAGTCAACGATCACATTAATATAACTAACTAATATACTAATAAACTAATATAACAACTATTCTGATATTTGAGGAATGGATTAGAGTCATTTATAGAAGAACATATATAACATATATATATATATATATATATATATATATATATATATATATATATATATATATATATATATATATATATATATATATATATATATTTCTTCTGTTCTGGTTCTGGTATAGAGGAGCAGCGTGAACCAACTTGTTTCTGGCTCCAACATCAAGATGTTTAACATCAGGTTAATGATAAAAATACTGTGTGTGTGTGTGTGTGTATTATATATGTGTGTGTGTGTATTATATGCGTGCATGTGTGTGTGTGTATTATATATGTGTGTATAGTGTGTGTGTGTATTATATATGTGTGTGTGTGTATTATATATGCGTGTATAGTGTGTGTGTGTATTATATATGTGTGTATAGTGTGTGTGTGTATTATATATGTGTGTGTGTGTATTATATATGTGTGTATAGTGTGTGTGTGTATTATATATGTGTGTGTGTGTGTGTATTATATATGTGTGTGTGTGTGTATTATATATGTGTGTATAGTGTGTGTGTGTATTATATATGTGTGTATAGTGTGTGTGTGTGTGTATTATATATGTGTGTGTGTGTGTATTATATATGTGTGTATAGTGTGTGTGTGTATTATATATGTGTGTGTGTGTGTATTATATATGTGTGTGTGTGTGTATTATATATGTGTGTGTGTGTGTATTATATATGTGTGTGTATTATATATGTGTGTGTGTGTATTATATATGTGTGTATAGTGTGTGTGTGTGTATTATATATGTGTGTATTATGTGTGTGTATTGTGTGTGTGAGTCAGATGGGTGTAGCGGTGCCATGAACACACCCTGCCATCCACAGCAGTCATTGGCACACAGGTTACCATGACGACGCAGCACAGCACAGGTTACTGCTTTATGGCAGCGTCGTCTCTGTCTCTAATAAAATAAATAAAAATAATAAATTTAAAGAAAAAAGCTGATTGATTAAAACGTTTTAAATCCAGTTTAAAATGATTCATCATCTAAATGTTTGTGTCATAAAACCCAGTTATTACTGAAATGTCAATGGGAGGATGATAAATTCAGAATATTTAATTCATTTTATATAATTATAAATGTTATAGAATATTAATATATATAAAATTATTCTTCTAATATAAAACTAGTTGCTGGTCCGTTTGTATGTTTAATTTCTTGTAACCACAGCTTTTAACTCTATAACGCAGCCAGGCTGACGCTGGATGTTCCTGCTGTCTGCTACCAGGTGTTTATGGTAACACCACATGATCTTTGTGACATCACTCCTGCAGCAGATGTTGAACTCCACCTGATGATGTCATCATCATGTTGTTGTTGCTGTTAGTCTCAGGAAAATGGAACGAAACAGGTTTCAGAAACTGTAGTTCAACATAAACAGCAATTAGAGAGGAGGAGGAGGAAGAGGAGGAGGAGGAGGAGGAGGAGGTGGAGGAGGTGGAGGAGGGGGAGGAGGAGGAGGAGCAGGAGGAGGAGGAGCAGCAGGAGGAGGAGGTGCAGGAAGAGGGGGAGGAGGAGGAGGAGGAGGGGGAGGAGGAGCAGGAGGAGGAGCAGGAAGAGGAGCAGGAGGAGGAGGAAGAGGAGGAGCAGGAGGAGGAGGAGGAAGAGGAGGAGGAGGAAGAGGAGGAGGAGCAGGAGGAGGAGGAGGAGGAGGAGGAGGAAGAGGGGGAGGAGGAAGAGGGGGAGCAGGAGGGGGAGGAGGAGGAGCAGGAGAGGAGGAGGAAGAGGAGGAGGATCAGCAGGAGGAGGAGGAGGAAGAGGAGCAGGAGGAGGAGCAGCAATAGGAGGAGCAGGAGAGGAGGAGGAGGAGGAGGAAGAGGAGGATCAGCAGGAGGAAGAGCAGCAGGAGCAGCAATAGGAGGAGCAGTAGGAGGAAGAGGAGGAGGAGGAGCAGCAGCAGCAGGAGCAGCAATAGGAGGAGCAGTAGGAGGAAGAGGAGGAGCAGCAGGAGCAGCATTAGTCCAGTGCTGGGTCCAGTCTGTGTTTACTGCGTCTCAGACCCAGATCCAGGTGTGGCTGAACATCTGGATCCTTCAGACCACAACTCCACATTTCTGTCATTCCACAGAGAAACGTGTCCAATAAACAGCCTCAGAGCTGATGTCACTGATGTCATTAACATCACACACACACACACACACACACACACACACACACACACACACACACACACACACACCGTCCATCCATAGACCTGATGAATGGTTCTATAAACTGTGTTTTAATTAGTTTTTGACTTTCTCATCTTGACAAACAAACGTTTATTGTCACTGACCCTTAAAAGAAAAAATAATTAAAATGTAAAAGTTAAATGTTTAAATTAAGAGACAACAAAATGGAACCAAAACGTTAAAATGGTTAAAGGTTAAAAATAAACGTCAAGTAAAAAAAAACATCCTGGAATAAATAAAACATGAAAAATAAAAATGTGATATCACATATAAAATATATATGAGTCAATGAATCAGGTTTATACACTAGGAAGTTATCATGTTATTGTTGATGTATTTAAACTAATCTGTTTTAGCAGATTAAAAAAAAACGTATAACATTAAAATGAATTTAAATGTAAAATAATAAAGTTAAACCCCAGACAGTTCATTATGAGTCAGTGATGATCACATGTTAAATGTCCATCAGCAATAGGGATATCCTGGTCATGTGACCTCAGAGTGTATGTCCTTCAAAATAAAAGCACATTTTTCACACCTAACTGTAAAAACATAGATTTTATATCACAGCTAATGAAGATAAAGTGATTGTTGCCATGGAAACGCTGTGTAATAGAGGGTTAAGTAATAATGTCTCAGTAATATTGCAGCAGTCGAGGGTTAATGGTCCATGTGTCACTTTCAGCACGTTTCTGTCTCTTATTGTTTAAGTTCATCCACATCCCTCAGTTACAGGACTTTGAAATCTAAAACCGTTCTCCCTGCACAACGGTGTCACCGAGGACCAGTTCCAGTAAAATCTGGGACTGGTTTTCTGGATTTTCCCCACATGTGGTCCAGCAGGCCGTCACTGAGCCTCGTTAGAGTCAAACTATCTTAACGAGCTGGATCCAAACGACCAAACACGTCTCTGGCTCTGACTGATTCCAGTTCAGATTCCTGAAAAACCCCCGAACTCGTGCTGCCTTCAGGGCCCGTCGGTGATTTACATGTGTGCAGGTTTTCTGAGGCTGAACATGAGGATCCGGTTCCACATTTCCATAAAGTTGTTTTTAAGGCTGTTTTTGACTTTCTGCTGCGTCTGTTTGCTTTAAATTAACCCTGGAGTGAGTGAAATATGTTTTATTACTTACAGATATGGCAACTATTACTGCATCTCATTTTTATACAACGCTGTGATATAAAATCTATGTTTTTACAGTTGGGTGTGAAAAGGAGGCTTTTATTTTGAAGGACATACATTTTATGAGGTCACATGACCAGGATATCCCTACTGCTGATGGACATTTGACATGTGAGCATCACTGTCTCTTTTTTTTTATTCCTAGTGTATACACTACACACTAGGAATTTTCCATTTTTGCGTATTGTTGATATATGGCAACAAATCTATTTTAGCATGCTAGAAAAAAAGTATGACATTAAAATTAATTTGTAATAAAATGTAAAATAATAATAATAAGCTAACTTACCCCAGATAGTGGGTATGTCCTTCAAAATAAAAGCCTCCTTTTTCATGCTCTAAAACATAGATTTTATATCACAGCTTTTTATAAAAATGAAGATAAAGTGATAATTCCCATATGGAAACACTATGAAATAGAGGGTTAAACAGCTGCAGCACGACTGAAGCTGCTATTGTTTTTTGTTGTGGCACTGACCTTTGACCTTTCTGTGTCGGGTTGGTTTTAAAAGAAAAAAGCTCCCGAGCTTTCAATAACTTTTTTTCGCCTGCAGCAGCAGTGAAAGTGGATCAATTTGTTTTGTTCTGTTTGTTCTATCAGAGTAAACTCTTCCCTACTTTCCTCTGGTTACTGAACCCGGCCAGAAAAACCACCTGCTGCAGCTCAAAGGACAAGTCTGACTGCATCAAGTCTGACTGCATCAAGTCTGACTGCATCAAGTCTGACTACATCAACTCTGACTGCATCAGGTCTGACTGCATCAAGTCTGACTGCATCAAGTCTGACTGCATCAAGTCTGACTACATCAACTCTGACTGCATCAGGTCTGACTGCATCAAGTCTGACTGCATCAAGTCTGACTGCATCAGGTCTGACTGCATCAACTCTGACTGCATCAAGTCTGACTGCATCAAGTCTGACTGCATCAAGTCTGACTGCATCAAGTCTGACTGCATCAGGTCTGACTGCATCAACTCTGACTGCATCAAGTCTGACTGCATCAAGTCTGACTGCAGCAGGTCTGACTGCATCAAGTCTGACTGCATCAACTCTGACTGCATCAGGTCTGACTGCATCAAGTCTGACTGCAGCAGGTCTGACTGCATCAAGTCTGACTGCATCAAGTCTGACTGCAGCAGGTCTGACTGCATCAGGTCTGACTGCATCAAGTCGGACTGCATCAGGTCTGACTGCATCAGGTCTGACTGCATCAGGTCTGACTGCATCAGGTCTGACTGCATCAAGTCTGACTGCATCAAGTCTGACTGCATCAAGTCTGACTGCATCAAGTCTGACTGCATCAACTCTGACTGCATCAAGTCTGACTGCATCAAGTCTGACTGCATCAACTCTGACTGCATCAAGTCTGACTGCATCAAGTCTGACTGCATCAAGTCTGACTGCATCAACTCTGACTGCATCAAGTCTGACTGCATCAGGTCTGACTGCATCAACTCTGACTGCATCAAGTCTGACTGCATCAAGTCTGACTGCATCAACTCTGACTGCATCAAGTCTGACTGCATCAAGTCTGACTGCATCAAGTCTGACTGCATCAAGTCTGACTGCATCAGGTCTGACTGCATCAACTCTGACTGCATCAGGTCTGACTGCATCAACTCTGACTGCATCAAGTCTGACTGCATCAGGTCTGACTGCATCAACTCTGACTGCATCAGGTCTGACTGCATCAACTCTGACTGCATCAGGTCTGACTGCATCAGGTCTGACTGCATCAAGTCTGACTGCATCAAGTCTGACTGCATCAACTCTGACTGCATCAACTCTGACTGCATCAGGTCTGACTGCATCAAGTCTGACTGCATCAAGTCTGACTGCATCAACTCTGACTGCATCAAGTCGGACTGCATCAGGTCTGACTGCATCAGGTCTGACTGCATCAGGTCTGACTGCATCAAGTCTGACTGCATCAACTCTGACTGCATCAACTCTGACTGCATCAAGTCTGACTGCATCAAGTCGGACTGCATCAGGTCTGACTGCATCAGGTCTGACTGCATCAGGTCTGACTGCATCAGGTCTGACTGCATCAGGTCTGACTGCATCAAGTCTGACTGCATCAGGTCTGACTGCATCAAGTCTGACTGCATCAGGTCCGACTGCATCAGGTCTGACTGCATCAAGTCTGACTGCATCAACTCTGACTGCATCAAGTCTGACTGCATCAGGTCTGACTGCATCAAGTCTGACTGCATCAAGTCGGACTGCATCAGGTCTGACTGCATCAAGTCGGACTGCATCAGGTCGGACTGCATCAGGTCTGACTGCATCAGGTCTGACTGCATCAGGTCTGACTGCATCAAGTCGGACTGCATCAGGTCTGACTGCATCAGGTCTGACTGCATCAGGTCTGACTGCATCAAGTCGGACTGCATCAGGTCTGACTGCATCAGGTCTGACTGCATCAGGTCTGACTGCATCAGGTCTGACTGCATCAAGTCGGACTGCATCAGGTCTGACTGCATCAGGTCTGACTGCATCAAGTCTGACTGCATCAAGTCTGACTGCATCAGGTCTGACTGCATCAGGTCTGACTGCATCAAGTCTGACTGCATCAGGTCTGACTGCATCAAGTCTGACTGCATCAGGTCTGACTGCATCAAGTCTGACTGCATCAGGTCTGACTGCATCAACTCTGACTGCATCAAGTCTGACTGCATCAAGTCTGACTGCATCAACTCTGACTGCATCAAGTCTGACTGCATCAAGTCTGACTGCATCAAGTCTGACTGCATCAAGTCTGACTGCATCAAGTCTGACATCTTTTCCTGATTTTAACCTCCAGACTTTCTGAGGTTGTGCAATTGAGTGAATTTTGATGGATTTCTGTTTGTGCATCAAATGATCTCCAGACTCCTCCAGTCGAGTTGGAACCAGTTATTTGACGTTCTATTCTCAAAGAGAGACGTGCTGCTCATTCACCCACATGTCCTGGAAAACCTGGAAAACCTGGGAAATGATTGAGCAACTTTCCAGTCCTAGAAAACCTAGAGATGCACCCGGATCAGATATTGGCTCCAATATATTGATCAGATACGTGATGAATGAGTGACGTTACACTACTGCACATGCAGGGATGCATGTTTGTTGGTTAGTTGTTTTATATTACACGACAAAACATGCAGAAATTAAACAAAGACGAGAGCAAACAGAAAAACAAAGAAGCAGAGAATCAGACAGAGTTGAGTAGAGAAGCAGCGTTTGATGGGAACCAGGAGTAAAGGAGGAGCAGACGTGTTAAAACCAGGAGTACGATTCATGACAGGAAGTAGGAACTAATTATTAATTAATATTAGAAACAAATCTCTGATATAAAATGACAGTCAGACTTAAAGAGGCTTTAATGGGTTAAACTGACATGAGACTGAAGGTGGTGAGGGTCAGGTGAGACCAGATCCTGCTGCTGCTGCTCCTCCTCCTCCTGCTCCTCCTCCTCCTGCTCCTCCTCCTCCTGCTCCTCCTCCTCCTCCTGCTCCTCATCCTAAACCCTAAACTAAAATCTAAGGAGTGATGGATGAGAGAAATGTGACAGAAGTGACTTCTGTTGTGAAAGTGGACGTTGAGTTGATGTAGAATCTTAAAGCTGCTGATGTTCTGCAGGAAACTGGACTTGTTGTTCTATAAATCTATATATGTTAATTAGTGCATATGTTAATTAGTGAGTATGTTAATTAGTGAGTATGTTAATTAGTGAGTATGTTAATTAGTGAGTATTCTATATTAGGCTGATGTGTAGGTTCTGAACGTTCAACATAAACCAGAGTTTTTTCCTCCTATAACTGTATTTTATGTCTTGATGTTAATGAACAATATGTTAATTAGTTTATTCACATTTAAACAGGAAACGTCACTGCCTCTCCATCTAAAGCCTTTCAGTATAAAAGCAGCAGGAAGGGTTCTGTGTGATGTTGATGGATCAGAGTTTAAACCATTAAAGGAGTATTTCTGTTCTTCTTGAAGCTGCAGCAGCTGCAGCAGCTGTTCCAGCTGTTCCAGCTGCTGATAGAGTGGTGGAGTGTGCAGGACCAGACTAAACATCACATTTCTGGCTCTGATTTTATTTTTTCAGCAGCTTCAGCTGATGATTTTGAAATCGGAAAAAATTCCATCTCAAAGCGAGAGATTCCTGCCAAGGAATGCTGCAGCATCCCATAATATGTGAGATTGATGTTACCTGAGAGAGTGTGTGTGTGTGTGTGTGTGTGTGTGTGTGTGTGTGTGTGTGTGTGTGTGTGTGTGTGTGTGTGTGTGTGTGTGTGTGTGTGTGTGTGTGTGTGTGTGTGTGTGTGTGAATTCTTCTTTTATCTTTAGTTTTAACAGACGTTTTTTTTCACGTCTGCAGGTTGATGTGAAGCAGCAGGTAAACACAGCTGTTGCCATGGTTACTAATTAAGGTGCCAGGTTAAGGTCAACCAGCTGCTGTCATTGGTTCATTCTGCTGCATCAAACAGGATTTTAATTGGTAGCATCAGCCTCACCTGTTGTTTACCTGTTGTTTACCTGCTGTTTTCCTGCTGTTTACCTGCTGTTTTCCTGTTGTTTACCTGCTGTTTACCTGCTGTTTTCCTGCTGTTTACCTGCTGTTTTCCTGCTGTTTACCTGCTGTTTTCCTGTTGTTTACCTGCTGTTTTCCTGCTGTTTACCTGTTGTTTTCCTGCTGTTTACCTGTTGTTTACCTGCTGTTTTCCTGCTGTTTACCTGTTGTTTACCTGCTGTTTACCTGTTGTTTTCCTGCTGTTTACCTGTTGTTTACCTGCTGTTTACCTGCTGTTTACCTGTTGTTTACCTGCTGTTTACCTGCTGTTTACCTGCTGTTTTCCTGTTGTTTACCTGCTGTTTTCCTGCTGTTTTCCTGCTTTTTACCTGCTGTTTACCTACTGTTTACCTGCTGTTTACCTGCTGTTTTCCTGCTGTTTACCTGCTTTTTACCTGTTGTTTACCTGCTGTTTACCTGCTGTTTACCTGCTGTTTACCTGCTGTTTACCTGCTGTTTTCCTGTTGTTTACCTCCTGTTTTCCTGTTGTTTACCTCCTGTTTTCCTGTTGTTTACCTGTTGTTTACCTGTTGTTTTCCTGCTGTTTACCTGTTGTTTACCTGTTGTTTTCCTGTTGTTTACCTGTTGTTTTCCTGCTGTTTTCCTGTTGTTTACCTTCTGTTTTCCTGTTGTTTACCTGCTGTTTTCCTGTTGTTTACCTGCTGTTTTCCTGTTGTTTACCTGTTGTTTTCCTGTTGTTTACCTGTTGTTTTCCTGTTGTTTACCTTCTGTTTTCCTGTTGTTTACCTTCTGTTTTCCTGTTGTTTACCTGCTGTTTTCCTGTTGTTTACCTGCTGTTTTCCTGCTGTTTACCTGCTGTTTTCCTGCTGTTTACCTGTTGTTTACCTGCTGTTTTCCTGCTGTTTACCTGTTGTTTACCTGCTGTTTACCTGCTGTTTACCTGTTGTTTACCTGCTGTTTTCCTGTTGTTTACCTGTTGTTTACCTGCTGTTTTCCTGTTGTTTTCCTGTTGTTTTCCTGCTGTTTACCTGCTGTTTTCCTGTTGTTTTCCTGTTGTTTTCCTGCTGTTTACCTGTTGTTTACCTGTTGTTTTCCTGCTGTTTTCCTGTTGTTTACCTGTTGTTTTCCTGTTGTTTACCTGTTGTTTACCTGCTGTTTTCCTGTTGTTTACCTGCTGTTTACCTGTTGTTTACCTGCTGTTTTCCTGTTGTTTTCCTGTTGTTTTCCTGCTGTTTTCCTGTTGTTTTCCTGTTGTTTTCCTGTTGTTTTCCTGCTGTTTACCTGTTGTTTACCTGTTGTTTTCCTGCTGTTTTCCTGTTGTTTACCTGTTGTTTTCCTGTTGTTTACCTGTTGTTTACCTGCTGTTTTCCTGTTGTTTACCTGCTGTTTTCCTGTTGTTTACCTGCTGTTTTCCTGTTGTTTACCTGCTGTTTTCCTGTTGTTTACCTGTTGTTTTCCTGTTGTTTTCCTGCTGTTTTCCTGTTGTTTACCTGCTGTTTTCCTGTTGTTTTCCTGTTGTTTACCTGTTGTTTACCTGTTGATCTGCTGCTGTGGATCATCAACACCTGATTTACTCATTCACAACCGTTTCCATGGATACTGAACAACTTTTTTGATGTTTTTTTATTTAAATTCTGAATAAAATCAACCACTAACTACTAATTAACTCCTAATGGATCAATCGTTTCAATAATCAATGATTAATCAGAGCTGAGTGTTTTTTCTTGTGAGTTCATCATGAATCAACATTTAACTTTGACCCTTTAAACCTGAAACTATAAAACCTGAGGTGATTCATAAAAAGACTCAACGTGAGGTGAACAGCTGATGTCTGCGCCTGTAAAACCACCATCACAGCATTTAACACTGGACCAAGTATAAAATAGAATAAAGCAATAACACAAAGAACTATATATAAGTATATATATATAAGTATATATATATATATATAAGTATATATATATAAGTATATATATATAAGACAATAAACAGGCTGGATGTAAAAGTATCATCATCAGGACATGATGACGAGTCTGTTCACATCCAATAAACCATGTTGATGTTCAACCACATGAAGACATGAAGATGTTGCAGCTGTAAAAAGAACATCAGTCTCATCAGAACCAACATCTATTCATTACTATCAATACAACATTAGTTAGAAACACAGCGGGAAAGTTAAATTGACTTTATTATTATTATTATTATTATATTATTATATTATTATTATTATATTATTATTATATTATTATTATTATTATATTATTATTATATTATTATATTATCTGTCTGTAGAGGCTGATGTTGAACAGGTCTTTATTCCATCTTCATCATCATCATCATTAATAGTTTTCACCTCCATCATGTGACGTGTTCCTCTGTCACATGATGCGTCTGGAGGTAAATCAGGTGTCCAGGTGTGTTACTGCTGTTTGTACAGTTTTAGTCTTCAGTAACGTAGTTTCTGCTCCGGAGGAGAAACTCTGCTTCACCTCAGGTGAAGTTGGGCCGTCCTCCACCTCCACCTCCTCCTTCACCTTCACCTTCACCTTCACCTCCACCTCCACCTTCACCTCCACCTCCACCTCCACCTCCACCTTCACCTCCACCTCCACCTCCACCTTCACCTCCTCCTCCACCTCCACCTTCACCTTCACCTCCACCTCCTCCTTCACCTTCACCTTCACCTCCACCTTCACCTCCACCTCCACCTTCACCTTCACCTCCACCTTCACCTTCACCTCCACCTCCACCTTCACCTCCACCTCCACCTTCACCTCCACCTCCACCTTCACATCCACCTCCACCTTCACCTCCACCTTCACCTCCACCTCCACCTCCACCTCCACCTTCACCTCCACCTTCACCTCCACCTTCACATCCTCCTTCACCTCCACCTTCACCTCCACCTCCACCTTCACCTCCACCTTCACCTCCACCTCCACCTCCACCTTCACCTCCACCTTCACCTCCACCTTCACATCCTCCTTCACCTCCACCTTCACCTCCACCTCCACCTTCACCTCCACCTTCACCTCCACCTCCACCTTCACCTCCACCTTCACCTCCACCTCCACCTCCACCTCCACCTTCACCTTCACCTCCACCTCCACCAATCAGAGGCAGAGGAGGGCGGGGCTAACTGAAAGACATGTATTCTAATGAGTAATGATGTTTGATTGGCTGTGAGTCTGTAAATAGTCAGAAAGTGATGAAAACTACAAAGTGACGTATCTGTGTTCCTGGCTTTAAAGGTAGAAACGTGTTAGAAATGAAATGTGTTAATTAATTAATTAATTAATTAATTAATTAATTAATTAATTAATTAATGCAGCAACGTTATTTATAAAACTCAGCTTTTCCTCCGATTGGTTCCTGTGTCTGAATGCTTCTCCACTGATTTCTGTCTGTGTGTGTGTGTGTGTGTGTGTGTGTGTGTGTGTGTGTGTGTGTGTGTGTGTGTGTGTGTGTGTGTGTGTGTGTGTGTGTGTGTGTGTGTGTGTGTGTGTGTGTGTGTGTGTGTGTGTGTGTGTGTGTGTGTGTGTGTGTTCCAGGTGGAGTGGATTGAGCAGCAGGTGGTGAAGAGGAGGATCAAGAGGGATTACAAACAGGCCCCGCCCCTTTCCCTACTAAGCCCCGCCCACAGCAGCCCGGCCCAGAGCAGCATCTTCTACAACGACGCCAAGTGGAGCAGCATGTGGTACATCGTGAGTAAAACAGGAAGCTGATCCCATACAGGAGGGTCAGAGGTCACAGGAGGGTCACAGGAGGGTCAGAGGTCACAGGAGAGTCACAGGAGGGTCAGAGGTCACAGCAGCTCAGCAGGATTTTTTTTTTTTCTCAAACTATGTTGGTAAATATTTGTATTAATTTCTTTACAGCAGTGAATGTAGGTAGAAACTACACGTCTAAATAAACCAATAATATTAATAATAATATTAATAATAATAATATTAATATAAATAAAAACAGGTCGTGGTTCATTCCTGAAGTGACAGATCGTAGCTGGAGGTTCAGACAGAAAAGTCTTCATGAATAATATAATAATAATAATAATAATAAATAATAGATTCTATTTTCATTCAGGAAAATCAAAGTGCTGCATGAAAAAAACCAAGTAAACATCAACGAGATTAAAGTTTAAACCTGTTTTTATTCCTGTGGTTTCATCCACTGATTCTCTGCTTTTACTGTTTTTAACATTTATTTATTGTTGATGTCGTGTGATGATAAAACTTAGAGCCAGACAGTTTATTACAAATAAAAACTCATCATATCTACTAGTTTTATAGGTGGATTATACGTATATTGTCTTTTCAGTCACACAAAATAATGATTTTTGTAAAAGATAAACTACAGATTAAAAAGACTTTTAAATAAGAAGAAAATGTACATTTAAACCTGATGAATGATGAATGAACCGTATTTTAAACGTTTGTCTTTCTCATCTTACCAAACATTATTTATCACGGACCCTTTTATTATATTATATGCTCTTATTTATTTGCCTTTTATTCCATAGGTTGATAATTGTTTGGCTGACAGTTAAAATCATTTTAACCCATTTTAGATCCATATAATTATATCAGTTGAGTCACTAACGATCAATTTATTTATCTATTTTCTATTTTATACTATTTTCTTTGCAGAATCAGTATTTAATGACTATTATAGTTGCTGCTGCACTAATCTGTTTATCTCATGTGTAAATTAATTTTAGGGGATTATTCTATAGACTTTAATGATTAAATAGATATAAACATCAGGGTTAAAACAGAATAATCTGAATAAAAAGACATTAAAGGTTTTTTATTTAAAGTATAAAGTGACATCATCATCTTTAATGGTTGAATATGAATGTTTTCTCTCTGGATCTCTTCCTATTCCTGTAATAATCTACAGTAACATCATGGAGCCTTTAACCCTGATGGAGCAGCAGTGCTCGTCTTCTTCTTATCGGAGGCGTTGTTGTGACATCACAGTGTCCTCAGCTCCGTTAATCAGTGTCTCAGCTGATAAATTCTCAGACTTTGACCTCATGTATTTTTCTGGCTCGAGGACAGAAACTCAGTGAACTGTTGACTCTGATTTTATTGACAGTTGAATAGTTGGTGTTAGAGCCTCGTTACAGTCACATGAGATTTAATTTAATAAAACAATAAATCAGATGAAGAACTTCATTTACTGTTTCCATCATATGCTTTGAATCTAATTTGTTTAAATGAATTCAGAATGTTCATCAGGAAGTGGGATGAATGGACAGGAAGTCGAGCGTGTTTCTTCTTCTGTGGTGTTTGCAGCACTGTAACGATGACGTCCACAACTGTCAGTCAGACATGAACATCATGGGAGCCTGGAAACGAGGATACACCGGGAAAGACGTGGTCGTCACCATCCTGGACGACGGCATCGAGAGGACCCACCCCGACCTGGCACTCAACTACGTGAGTGTGTGTGTGTGTGAGTGTGTGTGTGTGTGAGTGTGTGTGTGTGTGAGTGTGTGTGTGTGTGTGTGTGTGTGTGTGTTTTCTTGTCCTGAGGCAGCAGTGAATCCATCAATCAGCTGATCATATAAAATGATTCAGCCTGTTTGACAGCATGGTGTGTGTGTCTGTTGTTCTGAACACAACACACACACACACACACACACACACACACACAGTTGTTCTGTTGCATCTCCCTGTTTCCTCCTGATCACCATCGTGCATTTGATCCTATTTTTAATCCTGACTTTAATCCCAACTTTGATTCCGACTTTGATTCCGACTTCGATCCTGACTTTAATCCTGACTTTAATCCCGACTTTGATCCTAATTTTGATCCTGACTTTGATCCTAATTTTAATCCTGACTTTGATCCTGACTTTGATCCCGACTTTGATCCTGACTTTGATCCTGACTTTAATCCTGACTTCGATCCCGACTTTAATCCTGACTTTAATCCCGATTTTGATCCTGACTTTAATCCTGACTTTGTCTCCTCCAGGATCCTCAGGCCAGTTTTGACGTCAACGGTAACGACATGGACCCGATGCCGCGCTACGACGCCACCAACGAGAACAAGTAGGAAATATTTGTGATGTCATCACCATGTGATGTCATCACCATGTGATGATGTCACAGCTCATATCAAACATTGATGTATTTGTTTTTGTTGAGTTTCTGTGTGTGTGTGTGTGTGTGTGTGTGTGTGTGTGTGTGTGTGTGTGTGTGTGTGTGTGTGTGTGTGTGTGTGTGTGTGTGTGTGTGTGTGTAACATGAGGTGGACAGATGCAGCTTAATGAGCTGATTTCTCTGATGTTTTGGGGACAGAAAAAAATACTTTTTTCTTCTTTTAATCTTTTTACAGGCAATAAATTAATAACTGAGACTGAGTTTAATCAGAACATGTCGATGATGTCATGAGAAAAGAATAAAATGAAAATAAAAAAATATCAGCAGTTTGGAGTTTTACTGTTGATGCAGTCTGTTTTCAGCCTGTTTTCAGTCTGTTTTCAGCCTGTTTTCAGCCTGTTTTCAGCCTGTTTTCAGCCTGTTTTCAGCCTGTTTTCAGCCTGTTTTCAGCCTGTTTTCAGCCTGTTTTCAGCCTGTTTTCAGTCTGTTTTCAGCCTGTTTTCAGCCTGTTTTCAGCCTGTTTTCAGTCTGTTTTCAGCCTGTTTTCAGCCTGTTTTCAGCCTGTTTTCAGCCTGTTTTCAGCCTGTTTTCAGTCTGTTTTCAGTCTGTTTTCAGCCTGTTTTCAGCCTGTTTTCAGTCTGTTTTCAGCCTGTTTTCAGCCTGTTTTCAGCCTGTTTTCAGTCTGTTTTCAGCCTGTTTTCAGCCTGTTTTCAGCCTGTTTTCAGCCTGTTTTCAGCCTGTTTTCAGTCTGTTTTCAGTCTGTTTTCAGCCTGTTTTCAGCCTGTTTTCAGTCTGTTTTCAGTCTGTTTTCAGCCTGTTTTCAGCCTGTTTTCAGCCTGTTTTCAGCCTGTTTTCAGCCTGTTTTCAGCCTGTTTTCAGCCTGTTTTCAGCCTGTTTTCAGTCTGTTTTCAGTCTGTTTTCAGTCTGTTTTCAGTCTGTTTTCAGTCTGTTTTCAGTCTGTTTTCAGTCTGTTTTCAGCCTGTTTTCAGTCTGTTTTCAGCCTGTTTTCAGCCTGTTTTCAGCCTGTTTTCAGTCTGTTTTCAGCCTGTTTTCAGTCTGTTTTCAGTCTGTTTTCAGTCTGTTTTCAGTCTGTTTTCAGCCTGTTTTCAGTCTGTTTTCAGCCTGTTTTCAGCCTGTTTTCAGCCTGTTTTCAGTCTGTTTTCAGTCTGTTTTCAGCCTGTTTTCAGTCTGTTTTCAGCCTGTTTTCAGCCTGTTTTCAGTCTGTTTTCAGTCTGTTTTCAGTCTGTTTTCAGTCTGTTTTCAGCCTGTTTTCAGTCTGTTTTCAGTCTGTTTTCAGCCTGTTTTCAGTCTGTTTTCAGCCTGTTTTCAGCCTGTTTTCAGTCTGTTTTCAGCCTGTTTTCAGCCTGTTTCAGCCTGTTTTCAGTCTGTTTTCAGCCTGTTTTCAGCCTGTTTTCAGTCTGTTTTCAGCCTGTTTTCAGTCCGTTTTCAGCCTGTTTTCAGTCCGTTTTCAGTCTGTTTTCAGTCTGTTTTCAGTCTGCTTTCAGCCTGTTTTCAGCCTGTTTTCAGTCTGTTTTCAGCCTGTTTTCAGCCTGTTTTCAGCCTGTTTTCAGCCTGTTTTCAGCCTGTTTTCAGCCTGTTTTCAGCCTGTTTTCAGCCTGTTTTCAGCCTGTTTTCAGTCTGTTTTCAGCCTGTTTTCAGCCTGTTTTCAGCCTGTTTTCAGTCTGTTTTCAGTCTGTTTTCAGCCTGTTTTCAGTCTGTTTTCAGTCTGTTTTCAGCCTGTTTTCAGCCTGTTTTCAGTCTGTTTTCAGCCTGTTTTCAGCCTGTTTTCAGCCTGTTTTCAGCCTGTTTTCAGCCTGTTTTCAGTCTGTTTTCAGCCTGTTTTCAGCCTGTTTTCAGCCTGTTTTCAGCCTGTTTTCAGTCTGTTTTCAGCCTGTTTTCAGCCTGTTTTCGGCCTGTTTTCAGTCTGTTTTCAGCCTGTTTTCAGCCTGTTTTCGGCCTGTTTTCGGCCTGTTTTCAGCCTGTTTTCACCCTGTTTTCAGTCTGTTTTCGGCCTGTTTTCAGTCTGTTTTCGGCCTGTTTTCGGCCTGTTTTCAGTCTGTTGTTGTACACTCATGTATTTTGTTTTGTCAGCACTTAGTTAAATGTGAGTTCTTTCAGATCCTTCAGAAAGTTAAAGTGACTGAATGTGAATAAGCAGCTGTGTGTGTATATAGATGTGTGTGTGTGTGTGTGTGTGTATATAGATGTGTGTGTGTATATAGATGTGTGTGTGTGTGTGTGTGTATATAGATGTGTGTGTGTGTGTGTGTGTAGATTTGTGTGTGTGTGTGTGTGTGTATAGATGTGTGTGTGTGTGTGTGTGTGTATATAGATGTGTGTGTGTGTGTGTGTATATAGATGTGTGTGTGTGTGTGTGTGTATATAGATGTGTGTGTGTGTGTGTGTGTAGATGTGTGTGTGTGTGTGTGTGTGTGTATAGATGTGTGTGTGTGATCCTGAGTCTGTGACACAGATGTGTGTCTCTGTAAACCAGAGTCACGTCAGTCTGATTTCCTGCTGAGACGCTGCAGAGAATCAGTCTGATCCTCATTAAGGAAGCAGCACATTATTAACATCAGTAACTCCACCATGTTGGGGGCGGGGCTTCATAGTTGGGGCGGGGCTTCATGTTTGGGGCAGGGCTTCATAGTTGGGGCGGGGCTTCATGGTTGGGGTGGAGCTTCATGTTTGGGGCGGGGCTTCATATTTGGGGCGGGGCTTCATGTTTGGGGCGGGGCTTCATATTTGGGGCGGGGCTTCATGTTTGGGGCGGGGCTTCACGTTGAGGCGATGACACCAGGTGAAGTTTGTGTGAACCTTGTTCTCATTGAAGTGAAGGTGCAGGTTTGTTTTTTAAACTAATTATAATTCATAAATCCCCAGATAATCAATACATGGAGAAATAAACTTTCTAAACTTTGTAGAAATCCAGATATTTCTATTTATAACTAAATAAATCATGAATTGTCTGATAAGTTGAAGGAATGTGATGTAACCATAAAAACCTGGAACCACATAGTTTAACTCATAAAAAGGTTTTAAATGATAAATTATAACCAACAGGTTTTATATTCAACGTGGATTATATATTTAACATTTATCATTCTGCTTCAGTTACACCAACATAATGTACATTTACAGACCTGCTGAATGACTCTTAATACTCATAAACTCATAAATCACTGAGATGCTTCAAGGTTTTTATATATACAGTTAGGCCCAAAAATATTTGGACAGTGACACAAGTTTTGTTATTTTAGCTGTTTACAAAAACATATTCAAGATACAATTGTATAATCAATATGGGCTTAAAGTGCTGACTCAGCTGTAATTTGAGACTATTCACATCCAAATTGGAGCAAGGGTTTAGGAATTAAATTCAAGGGACCAAAATTAGTAATTGGACAATTGACTCAGAAGGCTGCAAAAAAAAGTCTGCATGGTCCTTCCCTCGTTAACATGTCATCAATTAAGCAGTTAAAAGTTCTGGAGTTGATTCCAGGTGTGGTGATTGTGTTTGGAAGCTGTTGCTGAGAACATGTGGTCAAAGGGGCTCAATGGAGGTGAAACAGACCATCCTGATCCAATCCATCAGAGAGATAGCAGAAATGTTAGGAGTGGCCAAATCAACAGTTTGGTACATTCTGAGAAAAAAAGAGCTGATTGGTGAGCTTGGGAACTCAAAAAGGCCTGGACGTCCATGGAAGACAACAGTGGTGGCTGATCGCAGAATCCTTTCCATGGTGAAGAAAAACGCCTTCACAACATCCACTCAGGTGCAGAACACTCTCCAGGAAGTAGGTGTATCAGTATCTAAGTCTACCATGAAGAGAAGACTTCATGACAATAAATACAAAGGATTCACCACAAGATGCAAACCATTAATCAGCCTTAAAAATAGAAAGGCCAGACTTGACTTTGAAGAAGTCAGCCCAGTTCTGGAACAGCATTCTTTGGACAGATGAGACGAAGAAGACGAGAAGAATAGGAACAGCTCATGATCCAAAGCACACCACATCTTCTGTAAAACATGGAGGAGGCAGTGTGATGGCATGGGTATGCATGACTTCCAATGGCACTGGGTCACTTGTGTTTATTGATGATGTGACAAAAGATAGAAGCAGCCGGATGAATTCTGAAGTGTATAGAGAAATACTTTCTGCTCAGATTCAGCCAAATGCAGCAAAGTTGATTGGACGGCGCTTCACAGTACAGATGGACAATGATCCAAAACATACTGCAAAATCAACTCAGGAAGAAGTGGAATATTCTGCAATGGCCGAGTCAATCACCAGATCTCAACCCAATGGAGCATGCATTTCACTTGCTCAAGACAAAACCTAAGGCAGAAAGTCCCTCAAACAAGCAACAGCTGAAGACAGCTGCAGTAAAGGCCTGGCAAAGCATCACAAAGGAGGAAACCCAGCGTTTGGTGATGTCCATGGGTTCCAGGCTTCAGGCAGTCACTGTCCACAAAGGATTCACAACAAAATGTTGAAAAGAAACATGTTACTTAGGGTTATGTGTATTTGTCCAATTACTTTTGAGCCCCTGAAATGACTGTTACACAGACTGTTACAGTTCCTACATGTTTAATCATATATTTCTGTTCAACCCCTTGAATTAAACCTTAAAGTCTGCACTTCAATTCTGTTGTAGTTGTCAGTCAGTCATCTTCTATACCTGCTTATTCCTCATTAGGGTCACATGGTCTGCTGCAGCCAATCACAGCGCGTTACAGCGAGAGGCAGGATACACCCCAGATGGTCTCCACCAATCATGGACACACACACCATTCACTCACACACTCACACCTACGGTGATTTAGAGTCTCCAATTAACCTCAGCATGTGTTTCGACTGTGGGAGGAAGCTGGAGAACGACTAGAACCTGGACCAGGACTAGAACCTGGACCAGGACTAGAACCTGGACCAGGACTAGAACCTGGACCAGGACTAGTACCCGGTGAAAACCCACCAGACACGGGGAGAACATGAACCTCCACACAGAAAGGTCCCAGACCCAGGACCAAGGAGGTCTTGAACCTGGACCTTCTTGCTGTGAGGCTACAGCTCTAACCCCTGCTCCACCGTGTCACCCCCCCCCCCCGTTGTAGTTGTTTCATTTCAAATCCAATGTGGTGGCATGCAGAGTCCAAATCATGAAGATTGTGCCACTGTCCAATTATTTTTGGGCCTAACTGTATATATAATTCTTTAATCATGTTCTTGCTGGTTAAAGTTACTGGAATCATCAAACAACTCCTCGGGTGTCGATGGCTGAGATGCTGCGTTACCATGTCAACGGCCAGAGCTGTTTCTGGGGGGGGGGGGGGGGGGGGGTGCAGAGGTGTGTGTGTGTGTGTGTGTGTGTTTGTATTCTCTCCTTTTTCATCTGCAGGTTGTGTCATTTCTTCTGATCTCAAGGGAAAACTACGTGAATAGTAGAATATTTGTAGTTAGTGCAGCTTGAGAGTCACTGCCTGTTTGTGGTTTAGTTTTATTTTAGTTCTGCAGCAACAGGAATGTTCACATTTACACGTAGAAACACGTGTTTACGTCTAAACGTCCTTGTTTTTACCTCAAAAAGCTGCAGCGTGTTCATCATGTTTATCAGAGAGTGTGTGATGTTCTACTGATGTGTACATTAACCTGCTGTTACCTCAGCTCACCCTGGTACTGTGTGTGTGTGTGTGTGTGTGTGTGTGTGTGTGTGTGTGTGTGTGTGTGTGTGTGTGTGTGTGTGTGTGTGTGTGTGTGTATAGATGTGTGTGTGTGTGTGTGTATAGATGTGTGTGTGTGATCCTGAGTCTGATCATCTGATAAACTATGTTATATATATAATATAAATAAACTTATGTAATAATTATCTGTTAATGGTCAGTATAATTGAGGATGATCACAGTAAAAAAACTACTAAATACTCAACTCCTGTAAGGATGATGGATGATTGATTGATGATTGATGGATGATTGATTGATTGATTGATGACAGCTCTCCAATGTTACTTACTCTGTGGTGAAGGACAGTACTGCTGTTACTAGTAATAACTGGTGTATTATAACTGGTTTATTATAACTGGTTTAATATAACTGGTTTAATATAACTGGTGTATTATAACTGGTTTATTATAACTGGTTTAATATAACTGGTGTATTATAACTGGTTTATTATAACTGGTTTAATATAACTGGTTTAATATAACTGGTGTATTATAACTGGTTTATTATAACTGGTTTAATATAACTGGTGTATTATAACTGGTGTATTATAACTGGTTTATTATAACTGGTTTAATATAACTGGTTTATTATAACTGGTTTAATATAACTGGTGTATTATAACTGGTTTATTATAACTGGTTTAATATAACTGGTTTAATATAACTGGTTTAATATAACTGGTGTATTATAACTGGTGTATTATAACTGGTGTATTATAACTGGTGTATTATAACTGGCGTATTATAACTGGCGTATTATAACTGGTTTATTATAACTGGTTTATTATAACTGGTTTAATATAACTGGTTTAATATAACTGGTTTAATATAACTGGTGTATTATAACTGGTTTAATATAACTGGTTTATTATAACTGGTGTATTATAACTGGTGTATTATAACTGGTGTATTATAACTGGTGTATTATAACTGGTGTATTATAACTGGTGTATTATAACTGGTGTATTATAACTGGCGTATTATAACTGGCGTATTATAACTGGTTTAATATAACTGGTTTAATATAACTGGTTTAATATAACTGGTGTATTATAACTGGTTTATTATAACTGGTTTAATATAACTGGTGTATTATAACTGGTGTATTATAACTGGTTTATTATAACTGGTTTAATATAACTGGTTTATTATAACTGGTTTAATATAACTGGTGTATTATAACTGGTTTATTATAACTGGTTTAATATAACTGGTTTAATATAACTGGTGTATTATAACTGGTGTATTATAACTGGTGTATTATAACTGGCGTATTATAACTGGCGTATTATAACTGGTTTATTATAACTGGTTTATTATAACTGGTTTAATATAACTGGTTTAATATAACTGGTTTAATATAACTGGTGTATTATAACTGGTTTAATATAACTGGTTTATTATAACTGGTGTATTATAACTGGTGTATTATAACTGGTGTATTATAACTGGTGTATTATAACTGGTTTAATATAACTGTTTTATTATAACTGGTGTATTATAACTGGTGTATTATAACTGGTTTAATATAACTGGTGTATTATAACTGGTGTATTATAACTGGTTTAATATAACTGGTGTATTATAACTGGTGTATTATAACTGGTGTATTATAACTGGTTAAATATAACTGGTGTATTATAACTGGTGTATTATAACTGGTGTATTATAACTGGTGTATTATAACTGGTTTAATATAACTGGTGTATTATAACTGGTTTAATATAACTGGTTTAATATAACTGGTTTATTATAACTGGTTTATTATAACTGGTGTATTATAACTGGTGTATTATAACTGGTGTATTATAACTGGTGTATTATAACTGGTTTAATATAACTGGTGTATTATAACTGGTTTAATATAACTGGTGTATTATAACTGGTGTATTATAACTGGTGTAATATAACTGGTTTAATATAACTGGTGTATTATAACTGGTTTAATATAACTGGTGTATTATAACTGGTGTATTATAACTGGTTTAATATAACTGGTGTATTATAACTGGTGTATTATAACTGGTTTAATATAACTGGTGTATTATAACTGGTGTATTCTCTCTCCTCAGACATGGGACTCGTTGTGCAGGTGAAGTAGCAGCAGCAGCTAATAATTCTCACTGCATCGTAGGAATCGCCTACAACGCCAGGATCGGAGGTGAGTCTGAAGATCAGAGACGATCCACTGGATTTATTTTAGATTTTAAAGGAGGATAAAACTGTGATTTTAATAATCCACCAGCAGTTTTAATCTTGTGTTGATTTTTCATTTATTCTTTATTTCATTGGGTTCCATGCAGCCAGTTCTGCAGTGTTTTATTATAACATATAGTATTATAACGTGTTTCAGCTGCTATCAGAGCATCTTTTCCAGTGGTTTTCCTGCTGCAGGGGTCAACCCTCATGCGTGTCTCAGCATCATGACTCATTGACCGTATCACTTTTTCCAGCCTATGTTTTCTGCACTGCTGAACTCTCAGACATGCATTCATCTCTGTAATGACGGGTTTTTATTCTGCTCCAACGTCTCTGTGTAATTTCTGTTGCTGCTGAAACCGTCGGATCCGAATCCACGTTTTCACCTGAGGAAAAAAACTGTTTTTTTTTTTTCTTCACATCGAGCTGATGAACGCGTGACGTCGACCACGTTTTCCAACAAAAATCTAAAGTCAGACGTGGGTTTAATCTGCTTCCAACGACCCCACCGTGACCCTTTAGTCACTCCAGTGGTTGTTGCTGCTCTGGCCTCAGGATCCATATTTAAATCCAGTTTTTAACCACTTCATGTTATTCCTCTAAAAATAGAGCAGCAACACAAAAAGACTCTCTCTCTGCTGCGTGGAGTTACAGCCACGTGGCAATAATCACTTCATTTATCTTTGATATAAAATCTAGCTGTGAAAAAAGGGGGCTTTTATTTTGAAGGGCATATGTCACATGACCAGGATATCCCTATTGCTGATGAGCATTTGACATGTGAGCATCACTGACTCACAACCTAAAGTTGACTTTTATTCAGAAATTGTGAAAAACTTTCACCAAATAAAAAAATAACTTTAATTTAATTTATGTAAATATAATAAATTCCTAGTGTAACAACCTGATGGAGTCTCATTGACTCACAGCATCTAACTATCCTGACACGTTACTGACGTGGTTGAAGCTAAATGTCTGGTTATTAATATTAATATGAATATAATATAATATATATTTGTGTATTTAGGGGTGAGGATGCTGGACGGGGACGTTACTGACATGGTTGAAGCTAAATCTCTGAGTCTCCAGCCCCAACACATCGATATCTACAGCGCCAGCTGGGGACCAGACGACGACGGCAAGACGGTCGATGGACCAGCGTCTCTGGCCAGACAGGCCTTTGAGAACGGGATCCGCATGGTACCAACACACACACACACACACTAAAACACACACACAACACACACACACACACACACTAAAACACACACACACACACTAAAACACACACACACACACACTAAAACACACACTAAAACACACACACACACTGAAACACACATACACATACATACATACATACATACACGCATGGTACGAACACACACACGCACACTAAAACACACACACACTAAAACACACACACACACACACACTGAAACACACACATACACACTGAAACACACACATACATATACACATGGTAGCAACACACACACACACTAAAACACACACACACACACTGAAACACACACACACACACTGAAACACACTAACACACACACATATACGCATGGTAGAAACACACTAAAACACACACACACACACATACATACACACACACACAACATCTACCTGTTGAATCTACCTGTGTTGTACCTGTTAATCTACCTGTTAATTACCTGTTAAGGGTTAATCTACCTGTTGAATCTACCTGTGTTGTACCTGTTAATCTACCTGTTAATTACCCGTTAAAGGTTAATCTACCTGTTGAATCTACCTGTGTTGTACCTGTCAGGGGAGGAAGGGGCGTGGCTCCATCTTCGTGTGGGCTTCAGGTAACGGCGGTCGCAGCAGGGACCACTGCTCCTGTGACGGCTACACCAACTCCATCTACACCATCTCCATCTCCAGCACAGCAGAGAGCGGCAGGAAGCCCTGGTACCTG
>CM060473.1:28864528-28869528 GCA_030544235.1 Lepturacanthus savala
AGGGTCGCCAGAAAAAAGGAGAATCATTTATTTTCACTATGATTCCATCCATTAGGAAACAATGACAAAATGTAAGGAAGGCTGTCATATTAATCATAATAATAATAATAATAATAATAGATTCTTCATTTATATCCATTAACATATTACTTATTTTCACATAGATTCATTTAATTTCCACTTATATTTAGCATTTTATTCAGTGGGAATGCAGAGAAATAAATGTAATAATGAAATAATCTGTCACATTCATCTATTTTTGTTTATTTTAGTTTCTTTGCTTCATATTTTTGTCCATTTGTTTCTTACATTTCTGTGATAAAAGTTCTGTGGTTTAGTTTATTTTAAGGATCATTGACGTGAAAACGTTTCCGCTGGTTTGAAGAATCGACGAGTGAATAAAATCATCAGCTTTAAAATCCTCAGACAGAAAATCTCAGCAGTTTCAGTGAAATCGACTGTTAATCTGCTGCGATTCTCCTCTTTTTTCCTGTTTTCTGTGATTTGACCTGCAGAGAAAATGTTTCCTCCGCGCTGTTTTCCTGTGGTTTTCCTGCAGTTTCTGCTGCTCCTTTAATTAGTGTTGGCTCGTTAGTGGAGGCTGCCGTGGCCTAGATAACGAAGCCAAAGTCGCTTTTAATTAATGGCCATAAAACATTTATGGAGCCATAATTACACAGTGACAGCTAAGCCTATTAATATTGATCCCAGCATTAATTATTCTGACTTTTCATAGCACTTTCCTATGAATCCTTTAATTATCCTTTAATTATTTATTTCTAGTTTCGCTGGATATTTAATTTTTGTTTCCTTCGGTTGCTTTTGATGAGTTTGTGAATTGTAAATCAGGATGTTCTGTTATAGATGCAGATAATTATAGATTATAATTATAGATTATAGTTATAGATTATAGTTATAGATTATAATTATAGATTATAATTATAGATTATATTTATAGATTATATTTATAGATTATATTTAGGTTTCCCACTGTTTAACATCCTCTTTAATATGAACCTGATGCTATAAACAGGTCGACGTAACTTTATTCTGTTAATTTGAGCAGTTTTTACTGTTTGTTTCATGAGAAGCTGTAAAATACATGAAGGAATAAATGAATTAAACATGAAGTTTCATAACATCATCCAGCTTTAATCTGCAGATAGAGGATTAATATTATTACTGTTATTGGTACTAATATTATCTTAATTATGAAATGACTATTATTATTATTATTTAATATTAATATTATAGATAGAGGAGTTAAAGGATTCATGAAGTCTAAACTTCTTCCTGCTCCTTATTCAACATGTGAATTGATGTTAAATTATTGTATTTTCCTTTTTGTTGTTGTTTTAGATCAGATTTGATTATTGATCCTTTGGGAGGTTAAAAAACACTAAATAAGTAAAATAACTACATAAATATAAAAACTAAATCATATTAAATAAATGAAACTAATGGAATAAATATGAAATGGAAACTACATGGTTTTAGTTGAAGGTCACATGTAGATTATTGATCATTGAATTATTATTATTATATAATTATTAATTATAGTAAAAGTATAAATAACTTAATTACTCTGCTGTTCAGTAGTTTGGTTTAAACAGTTTATTGATTTCTTTTATAACATGAATAGAGAATTCTCTTCCATGAACCTTCTGATCAATAATCAAACACATTGATCCATTAGAACAGTGATGCAGATATAAATAGATGTTGATGCAGCAACAACCAGACGTCACTGATGTAGAGTCTGGATTCATCAGTTTAAAGTTAGTCTGACATAAACTGGGATTAACTTTCTAAAATAAGAGATTTGACCCTAAAAGTCTGAACGGTTGTGAATATAAATATAAATATATTAAGAGTAGAATACATACATTAGATAAATAAAGTAAACATTAGATAAATAAAGTAAAACATTAGATAAATAAAGTAAAACATTAGATAAATAAAGTAAAACATTAGATAAATAAAGTAAAACATTAGATAAATAAAGTAAACATTAGATAAATAAAGTAAAACATTAGATAAAGTAAAACATTAGATAAATAAAGTAAAACATTAGATAAATAAAGTAAAACATTAGATAAATAAAGTAAACATTAGATAAATAAAGTAAAACATTAGATAAATAAAGTAAAACATTAGATAAATAAAGTAAAACATTAGATAAATAAAGTAAAACATTAGATAAATAAAGTAAACATTAGATAAATAAAGTAAAC
Source organism: Lepturacanthus savala (assembly GCA_030544235.1). Taxonomy (NCBI): domain Eukaryota; kingdom Metazoa; phylum Chordata; class Actinopteri; order Scombriformes; family Trichiuridae; genus Lepturacanthus; species Lepturacanthus savala. Next base: position 28,866,763 of record CM060473.1, read on the forward strand.
ATTAGATAAATAAAGTAAAACATTAGATAAATAAAGTAAACATTAGATAAATAAAGTAAAACATTAGATAAATAAAGTAAACATTAGATAAATAAAGTAAAACATTAGATAAATAAAGTAAAACATTAGATAAATAAAGTAAAACATTAGATAAATAAAGTAAACATTAGATAAATAAAGTAAAACATTAGATAAATAAAGTAAACATTAGATAAATAAAGTAAACATTAGATAAATAAAGTAAAACATTAGATATTGACTCCAGTGAGTTTTGAGGAAGAGGCAGCGTGACACGAGTCCAGCATCTGGTCGACAGATGAAGACATGAAGGAGGAACAGAATAGAGGGATGGAGGGAGGAGGAGGAGGAGGAGGAGGAATAGAGGGATGGAGGAATAGAGGGATGTAGGAATAGAGGGATGTAGGGAGGAGGAATAGAGGGATGTAGGGAGATGTAGGGAGATGTAGGGAGATGTAGGGAGATGTAGGGAGATGTAGGGAGATGGAGGGAGATGTAGGGAGATGTAGGGAGATGTAGGGAGATGGAGGAGGGATGAATCCCAGGAAAGCCTCTGACCCACTTCTCCTGGTTTTCCTCTTTTTAATGACAGCTGCGACACACATGTCAGATCTGAGAAGCAGCTTCCAGCTGAACGTCACCTGCTTTAATCTTTACTGGACATTTAAGATGAATAATATCTAGTGTAATAATAATAATAATATAATAATAATATTATAATATACAGTATGACTGTGTAATCCCAGACCAGGGTGTTTCTGTCATGTTGAAATGTTCCTTCATTTGAACTCATTGAATCATTAAGTCTCATGTTCCTCATGCAGATGTTTTCCCTGATGTGATAATAAACAACTTTTAAAGCAACAAAATGTAATTTCCAACTACTTCCTGTCACATGACGTCATCAACTTCCTGCTGAGAACATGGAGGAGACAAACCATTTTATATAGATGATTCTGGTTTTAACCCTGTTTACATGGATTTAACTGTTAATCCATCAAGAAAATAAAATTATTATAATTAAGTTGAAACAGTAAAAGTTAAAGGTGTAATTAATGACCGTGTGTGTGTGTGTGTGTGTGTGTGTGTGTGTGTGTGTGTGTGTGTGTGTGTGTGTTCTCCTAGTTCTCAGCTGTCCTGGAGAGATGTTCAACACATCATAGTAAAAACATCAAGAGCTGGACACCTCAGTGCTCCTGACTGGAAAACTAATGCTGCTGGATACAACGGTACACACACACACACTGATGATACACACACACTGATGATATACACACACACACACTGATGATACACACACACTGATGATATACACACACACACACTGATGATATATACACACACACTGATGATATATACACACACACTGATGATACACACACACACACACACTGATGATATACACACACACACTGATGATACACACACACACACACTGATGATATATACACACACACTGATGATATATACACACACACACTGATGATATACACACACACACGCTGATGATATACACACACACACACACACTGATGATATATACACACACACACACTGATGATATACACACACACACACACTGATGATATACACACACACACACTGATGATACACACACACACTGATGATATATACACACACTGACGATATATACACACACACTGATGATATACACACACACACACTGATGATACACACACACACTGACGATATATACACACACACACTGATGATACACACACACACTGATGATATATACACACACACACTGACGATATATACACACACACACTGATGATATATATATACACACACACTGATGATATATACACACACACACTGATGATACACACACACACTGACGATATATACACACACACACTGATGATATATATATACACACACACTGATGATATATACACACACACACTGATGATATATACACACACACACTGATGATATATACACACACACTGATGATATATACACACACACACACTGATGATATATACACACACACACTGATGATATATACACACACACACTGATGATACACACACACACACACTGATGATACACACACACACACTGATGATATATACACACACACACACTGATGATATATACACACACACACTGATGATATATACACACACACACTGATGATATATACACACACACTGATGATATATACACACACACACTGATGATATATATACACACACACACTGATTATATACACACACACACACACTGATGATATATACACACACACACACTGATGATATACACACACACACACACACTGATGATATACACACACACACACTGATGATACACACACACACTGATGATATATACACACACTGACGATATATACACACACACTGATGATATACACACACACACACTGATGATACACACACACACTGACGATATATACACACACACACTGATGATACACACACACACTGATGATATATACACACACACACTGACGATATATACACACACACACTGATGATATATATATACACACACACTGATGATATATACACACACACACTGATGATACACACACACACTGACGATATATACACACACACACTGATGATACACACACACACTGACGATATATACACACACACACTGATGATATATATATACACACACACTGATGATATATACACACACACACTGATGATATATACACACACACACTGATGATATATACACACACACTGATGA
>CM060473.1:28874528-28892028 GCA_030544235.1 Lepturacanthus savala
CATGATAATTAGCTCTCCAGTTATTATAGTGTCTGTAATGAATAATTACAACTAATTAGTGTAAGGACTCATTAATATTCCTGTGATCTAACTCTGTGATCAGCAGCTTCCAGATGGAATAAAGTCAGAACAACAGAAACAGAGTTTAAATAAATAAATGAACTAGTTTCATATTTAGTTGGATTCAACATGTAAAACGTATCGTCCACTTCATGTCAAAGAGTCACACATTGTGATTTGAGTATAAAAAGGTTCCAATAGACGTTGACATGATCATGTAGATGCTGCCTGGTTTAAAGTGTCAAAGCTGCAGCTGCTGAAATCACCAGGAAACTAAAGATGTGTTTTGGTTTGTTTGGGAGGAAAAGACAACGAAAGGCTTCATGTTCCAAACAGAAAAGGAGAGAAAGAGATTTAAAACATCTCAAACATTCTTTTCCCCCAAATGAGTTTCATAGCTGAGAGGTGACGTTACGTCATGGATCTGACGTCTGATTGGACGAAAACACCACAAGAAAAAAGACGTCGGTCAGAGTCAATGTGTTGGAAACAGGTGTTAAACACAGATTAGTGTGTGTGTGTGTGTGTGTGTGTGTGTGTGTGTGTGTGTGTGTGTGTGTGTGTATGTGTGGTAGCTTACTACATAAGTGCTGCCGTCACCTCAGTGCTGTTCCCACCCTTTGGCTGGACTCTGACAGCGATTAGTAATGTCTGTCTGCAGCAGAGCATCATCTATAACTGATATTATACATTAATAGTGATTATTGATCATCTATAACTGATATTATACATTAATAGTGATTATTGATCATCTATAACTGATATTATACATTAATAGTGATTATTGATCATCTATAACTGATATTATACATTAATAGTGATTATTGATCATCTATAACTGATATTATACATTAATAGTGATTATTGATCATCTATAACTGATATTATACATTAATAGTGATTATTGATCATCTATAACTGATATTATACATTAATAGTGATCATTAATATTGATTATTGATACTCTATAGCTGATGTTAATCATTAATATTGATTATTGATTATGTCTCCTGCTGTAGAACCATCCGTCCGGAGCATGTGGTTCGGTCCGTGTACAAGGCGACGGGCTGCACCGACAACCCCAACCATCACGTCATCTACCTGGAGCACGTGGTCGTACGCATCACCATCACACACCCTCGCCGTGGAGACCTGTCAATCAACCTGACCTCACCCTCAGGGACCAAGTCTCAGCTGCTGGCCAACAGGTAACAGCAGCGGTTCCAGCTGTTTCTCTGCTGCTGTTATTATATCTGCATCATTGTCTCCTGGTTGCAGCAGCAGAATATTAACATTTCAGCCTGAATCCATCACCTCATGTCTGGGTTTAATACTGAGTAGAATGATGTGGTTCCACCGGCTGAATATTCATTCAATGTTAGTCAGTTTCATCTTGTTTTAAGAAAACAAGACTGAATAGAATAACTCTTTACTAACTAGTAATAATAGTAATAACTTCACGACTCTTTACTTTTCCTGTAAATAAAACCATTGTTCTACTCAGTGTTGGACTAATTAGACAAAAACAATAGATTTCATCTGTTTTGACCAGATTCTTCATACAACACGGATCCAACATGTGACAAACTCCATGGAATGTTGTTGAGTAGAAGATGTTTTTAAGCCGCCAGTCGTTGGACTGTTGTAACAGCTTCAGTCATTTATTTATGTGTTAAACTTTACTCCCTCATGTTTCATCACACACATTCAAATGAGTAGAATAACAGAGATTAGTCTCATCTATGCTGTCAGTTATTTGGCAAATGCTTTCATTTACATATTTTAGGAAAGTTCAAAGTTCAAAGTTCAATGTGTGTGTGTGTGTGTGTGTGTGTGTGTGTGTGTGTGTGTGTGTGTGTGTGTGTGTGTGTGTGTGTGTGTGTGTGTGTGTGTGTGTGTGTGTGTGTGTGTGTGTGTGTGTGTGTGTGTGTGTGTGTGTGTGTGTGTGTGTGTGTGTGTGTGTGTGCAGGCTGTTTGACCACTCCATGGAGGGTTTTAAGAACTGGGAGTTCATGACGACTCATTGCTGGGGGGAGAAAGCAGCAGGCGACTGGGTCCTAGAGATCTATGATTCTCCATCTCAGCTCCGCAGCCAGAAGGTTCCTGGTAGGAAAACGACTCAGACACAACTTTAACTTATCATCAAAGTCTCAACAGAATCAGTTTAATAAAAAACACTTTCATTTTTCTCTGAATCACATGAAACATGCAGAGTTTTCTCCTGATGATCATTTAAAGGTTTAAGGTGATAAAAACGACTTCCTGTAGCAGAAAATACCTGTTTTATTTTATATATATATATATATATATATATATATATATATATATATATATATATATATATATATATATATATATATATATATATATATATATATATATATATACAGTATATCACAGTGGATTAGATACTGAGATACTTCAGGAAACGAGTTGTTGTTTAAAGCTGATGCTGCTGTTTTATTACAGTATTGATATAAAACAGTAAAAACATCCTGTGTTGAGTTGTTGCTGTTTCCTCAGGGAAACTGAAGGAATGGTCTCTGGTTCTCTACGGAACTTCAGTCCATCCGTACTCGTCTCTACGCAGCGACAGACCTCGATCCACTGATATGTTGACGCCCACCGAGGACGACGAGTACAGCGGTAACTATAGACTGTTACTGTAGACTGTTACTGTAGACTGTTACTGTAGACTGTTACTATAGACTGTTACTGTAGACTGTTACTATACACTGTTACTGTAGACTGTTACTGTAGACTGTTACTGTAGACTGTTACTGTAGACTGTTACTATACACTGTTACTGTAGACTGTTACTGTAGACTGTTACTGTAGACTGTTACTGTAGACTGTTACTATACACTGTTACTATAGACTGTTACTGTAGACTGTTACTATACACTGTTACTGTAGACTGTTACTGTAGACTGTTACTGTAGACTGTTACTGTAGACTGTTACTATACACTGTTACTGTAGACTGTTACTGTAGACTGTTACTGTAGACTGTTACTGTAGACTGTTACTGTAGACTGTTACTGTAGACTGTTACTGTAGACTGTTACTGTAGACTGTTACTGTAGACTGTTACTGTAGACTGTTACTGTAGACTGTTACTGTAGACTGTTACTATACACTGTTACTGTAGACTGTTACTATACACTGTTACTGTAGACTGTTACTGTAGACTGTTACTATACACTGTTACTGTAGACTGTTACTATAGACTGTTACTGTAGACTGTTACTATACACTGTTACTGTAGACTGTTACTGTAGACTGTTACTGTAGACTGTTACTGTAGACTGTTACTGTAGACTGTTACTATAGACTGTTACTATAGACTGTTACTATAGACTGTTACTGTAGACTGTTACTGTAGACTGTTACTATACACTGTTACTGTAGACTGTTACTGTAGACTGTTACTGTAGACTGTTACTATACACTGTTACTGTAGACTGTTACTATACACTGTTACTATAGACTGTTACTGTAGACTGTTACTATAGACTGTTACTGTAGACTGTTACTATACACTGTTACTGTAGACTGTTACTATACACTGTTACTATAGACTGTTACTGTAGACTGTTACTATAGACTGTTACTGTAGACTGTTACTATACACTGTTACTGTAGACTGTTACTATACACTGTTACTGTAGACTGTTACTGTAGACTGTTACTGTAGACTGTTACTGTAGACTGTTACTATACACTGTTACTGTAGACTGTTACTGTAGACTGTTACTATAGACTGTTACTGTAGACTGTTACTGTAGACTGTTACTATACACTGTTACTATAGACTGTTACTATAGACTGTTACTGTAGACTGTTACTGTAGACTGTTACTGTAGACTGTTACTGTACACTGTTACTATAGACTGTTACTGTAGACTGTTACTGTAGACTGTTACTGTAGACTGTTACTGTAGACTGTTACTGTAGACTGTTACTATAGACTGTTACTGTAGACTGTTACTATACACTGTTACTATACACTGTTACTGTAGACTGTTACTATAGACTGTTACTGTAGACTGTTACTGTAGACTGTTACTATACACTGTTACTATAGACTGTTACTGTAGACTGTTACTATAGACTGTTACTGTAGACTGTTACTGTAGACTGTTACTGTAGACTGTTACTATACACTGTTACTGTAGACTGTTACTGTAGACTGTTACTATAGACTGTTACTGTAGACTGTTACTGTAGACTGTTACTGTAGACTGTTACTATAGACTGTTACTGTAGACTGTTACTGTAGACTGTTACTATACACTGTTACTGTAGACTGTTACTGTAGACTGTTACTGTAGACTGTTACTGTAGACTGTTACTGTAGACTGTTACTATAGACTGTTACTATAGACTGTTACTGTAGACTGTTACTGTAGACTGTTACTATACACTGTTACTGTAGACTGTTACTGTAGACTGTTACTGTAGACTGTTACTATACACTGTTACTGTAGACTGTTACTGTAGACTGTTACTGTAGACTGTTACTATAGACTGTTACTGTAGACTGTTACTATAGACTGTTACTATAGACTGTTACTGTAGACTGTTACTGTAGACTGTTACTGTAGACTGTTACTGTAGACTGTTACTGTAGACTGTTACTATACACTGTTACTGTAGACTGTTACTGTAGACTGTTACTATACACTGTTACTATAGACTGTTACTGTAGACTGTTACTGTAGACTGTTACTGTAGACTGTTACTGTAGACTGTTACTATACACTGTTACTATAGACTGTTACTGTAGACTGTTACTATAGACTGTTACTGTAGACTGTTACTGTAGACTGTTACTGTAGACTGTTACTGTAGACTGTTACTATACACTGTTACTGTAGACTGTTACTGTAGACTGTTACTATACACTGTTACTATAGACTGTTACTATAGACTGTTACTATAGACTGTTACTATAGACTGTTACTGTAGACTGTTACTGTAGACTGTTACTGTAGACTGTTACTGTAGACTGTTACTATACACTGTTACTGTAGACTGTTACTGTAGACTGTTACTATACACTGTTACTATAGACTGTTACTATACACTGTTACTATAGACTGTTACTGTACACTGTTACTATACACTGTTACTGTAGACTGTTACTGTAGACTGTTCCTGTAGACTGTTACTATAGACTGTTACTGTAGACTGTTACTATAGACTGTTACTATACACTGTTACTATAGACTGTTACTGTACACTGTTACTATAGACTGTTACTGTACACTGTTACTATACACTGTTACTGTAGACTGTTACTGTAGACTGTTCCTGTAGACTGTTACTATAGACTGTTACTGTAGACTGTTACTATACACTGTTACTGTAGACTGTTACTGTAGACTGTTACTATAGACTGTTACTATACACTGTTACTGTAGACTGTTACTGTAGACTGTTACTATACACTGTTACTATACACTGTTACTGTAGACTGTTACTATAGACTGTTACTGTAGACTGTTACTATACACTGTTACTGTAGACTGTTACTGTAGACTGTTACTATACACTGTTACTATACACTGTTACTGTAGACTGTTACTATAGACTGTTACTGTAGACTGTTACTATAGACTGTTACTGTAGACTGTTACTATACACTGTTACTATAGACTGTTACTGTAGACTGTTACTATAGACTGTTACTATACACTGTAACTGTAGACTGTTACTGTAGACTGTTACTGTAGACTGTTACTATAGACTGTTACTGTAGACTGTTACTATACACTGTTACTGTAGACTGTTACTATAGACTGTTACTGTAGACTGGTACTGTAGACTTGTGTTATTATAGACTGGTGTTATTATAGACTGGTGTTATTATAGACTGGTGTTATTATAGACTGGTGTTACTATAGACTGTTGTTATAGACTAGTCTTCCATCAGGTCTGTGGTCTACATCTAAACCTGCTGTCGTGTGTTTTCCTCCTTCTAACAGGTCCGTGTGACTCTGAATGCAACGAGAACGGCTGTGAAGGTCCTGGACCTCATCACTGCATCAACTGTCTGCATTACTTCCTGAAGTTCAAGAACAACACCAGGTCAGACTGAAACATCTGGAACACATCACTGCATGTTATTATATATATATTATAATATATATATATTATGTCTATTTGAATTATTAACTTTATTTTTATACTGGAAACCAGAGGTTTTACACTTTTACTGTTATAATATAATAAATATAATATAATGAATGTGATGAATCAGTTGTTGGTTCCAACGTGTTTGTTGGTCTCATCTCTTTGTTTCTAAAGGAGAAAACTGATAAATGTGATTATTGATCAGTCGCCTCCTGTTTCCTGTTTAGATGATTAGTTATTATTTCATATTGTTTTCCAGCTGTGGAGGAAATAACATCACTGTGATAATGATGAAATGAATCCGTCAGCATGTTTAACCATTAATATAATAATATAAAGCTGTTAATTATTCTAATGATGTGAGTTCATGTGATGCAGCAGAATCACTGTTTACATTCATTCAGTAGAAATGAAGATGTCACTGTAAATTAAAACAAATCTGACTCTTTGAGATTTAATGAGTTCTGATTGTTTTAGAGGAATTGAAGAGAAATGAAGAGAAAGATAAATAATAAACCAGGAGATGTTCATCAGAATGTTCTGGAGATGAAGAAGAACTGGATTTAATCAGAAAAAATAAGATTCACATCCAAGAATCAATAAAACATAATCTTATTATATACAAATATATACGTGTTATAATTAAGACTTGACAACTAAAGTAGAATTATTGCTAAACTAGAAAAACTGTAAAAAATAGATTAAAAGATGAAGATTTAACCTAAAATATCTTTTAGTCCAAAGATCATCAGTTTATTATTATAGAGACTAAAGAAACCAGGAAATAATCAGAGAAGAGAAGCTGGAACCAGAGAATTTACACATTTACTAATTAATCAATGACTCTGATCCATTAATGAATTATCAGAATAGTTGTCACTAATGTTAATTAGAATTATTGTTATTCTAAAAACTCCATACGTGTAACTGTAACTTTAGTTCTTCCCTCCAACAACAGTTTATTGAGTAAACCTCATCACATCTGTTCAGGAATAAATAAAATTCTCCTGCCGCAGTAGTTTCTACATGATAAATGTATATTTCTGTGTTTCTGCTGTTTTTATCGTGTGGTCAGGAAACATCTGTAAAGATTTAACGTGTTTACGGCGTCATTGATGCAGACGTTACGTCCTACAGTTTCTGAGACTTTTATTGCTTTAGTGTGTGTCTCTGTGTGTGTGTGTTTAAAGTGTGTGTGTGTGTGTGTGTGTTTAAAGTGTGTGTGTGTGTGTGTTTAAAGTGTGTGTGTGTGTGTTTAAAGTGTGTGTGTGTGTGTTTAAAGTGTGTGTGTGTGTGTGTGTGTTTAAAGTGTGTGTGTGTGTGTGTGTGTGTGTGTGTGTGTGTGTGTGTGTGCATGACTGTGTGTGTTTTGTGCTCTTGGGGATTTTCAGAGATATTTTCACCTCAAGAGCCTGAGGCTGAAAAGACTGAAGTTATTCAGCAGATGTTCCACCTGTTCACCATATAGCACGTACACACACACACACACACACACACACACACACACACACACACACACACACACACACACACACACACACACACACACACACAGACACTGAATCCTTCTTCCAGCTCATTTTGTGTCGCTGACACTTTAAATACGTGGAAAACTGAATGAAAAATGTTTCTGCTTCAGTCGTAAAATGATATTTTATCTTCATGTTCACACATGAAAACCAAAACCTCCAGATGATGCTGTGTCCTAATGTGAGGTTGACTTTTATATTAATAAGAACTTTCTTTTACTTCTCATACATAGAGATGTAGCACAAAGGGCTAACCCCAACACACACACACACACACACACACACACACACACTTTTTAATCCATGTGGCAACAATCACTTTATCTTCATTTTTCTAAAACGCTGTGATATATAAATCTATATTTTTATAGTTATGTGTGAAAAGGAGGCTTTTATTTTGAAGGACATATAATTTCTGAGGTCACATGACCAGGATATCCCTATTGCTGATACATTTAACATGTGAGCATCACTGACTCATGATGAAAGTTGACTTTTATTCAGAATTTAGGGACATTTTCACCAAATGAATTGAAGTCATTACCTTTTACCCTGTATTGTCTGAACAATGAATGTTTTTACTACTTTAAAATGACCTATAATAAAATAATAGATATTTTTAAGAAACATGAGAAAATATTCTCAGGATAGTTTGATGCTATGTCAGTCAATGGGACTCCTTTAGGAATTTTCCACAAAATATTAAAGTTTAATTTGCCTATTTGGTAAAACAAAATCCAAATTTCTGAATAAAAGACAATCTTTTTAGAAAAGTGAAGCTCGAGTAATTGTTGCCATAGCAACGGTATCCAACAGAGGTTGATGAGGTTAGAATGAGGTTAGAATCCAGCGAACTCCAGGAAGTGATCTTCTTTCTTTCTGCTCTGTTCTCTCCTGTCAGGACGTGTGTCTCTGAATGTCCCTCCGGGTTTTTCCGTGACGAGAGGAAACGCTGTAAGAAGTGTTCGTCTCTGTGTGAGACGTGTGTCGGTAGCCGTAGCGACCAGTGCTCCACCTGCAGGTCTGGATTCCACCTCAACGAGGCCTCCAACACCTGCGTGGCCACCTGCAGCGACAGCTTCTACCTCGACCAAGGTGACCCCCACAGCTGGATTACAACCATCTGTTAACAGCTGGATTCATCTGTTAATCCAGCTGTTAATCCAGTTAACGGATGGATTATAACCATCTGTTAACAGCTGGATTCATCTGTTAATCCAGCTGTTAATCCAGTTAACGGATGGATTATAACCATCTGTTAACAGCTGGATTCATCTGTTAACATCTGGATTAATCTGTTAATCCAGCTGTTAACATCTGGATTCATCTGTTAACATCTGGATTAATCTGTTAATCCAGCTGTTAACATCTGGATTCATCTGTTAACAGCTGGATTAATCTGTTAACATCTGGATTCATCTGTTAACATCTGTATTAATCTGTTAACATCTGGATTAATCTGTTAACAGCTGGATTAATCTGTTAATCCAGCTGTTAATCCAGTTAACAGATGGATTATAACCATCTGTTAACAGCTGGATTCATCTATTAACATCTGGATTCATCTGTTAACAGCTGGATTATAACCATCTGTTAACAGCTGGATTCATCTGTTAACATCTGGATTAATCTGTTAACATCTGGATTACAACCATCTGTTAACATCTGGATTAATCTGTTAACAGCTGGATTAATCTGTTAACATCTGTCCAGATGTTACTCTGAGGAATTCCACTAATTCTCATTATTTTTCTAAAACTCTTCAACATCACCAGAGAAATAAATGAGGAAACAAAGACAAAGAGCATCGACCTAAAGAAATAATAAAGAATAAAAGTGTCTAGAAATATGTACAAGTTGAGTGTATATATATATATATATATATATATATATATATATATATATATATATATATATATATATATATATATATATATATGAATTATTGCCCAGGGTCCAGTATAAATATATGAACCACATGTTCATACCATAGCATGAGTGAACTGTGAGTTATTGACTCTGTATTATTTAATTATTTTACAGAATAACATGACTTTATATAGTTCTGTTATTTTTAACCCTAGACTGAGACTGTTTCAGAAACAATCAGCTGTTTATTCAGTGAATCACTGAGCTGACGTTTATCTGCAGTTTTCACTTGAAATAAGCTAAAACAACAAGGACTGAGTTTCCCTGCAGAGACGTTCAGATTCCTGAGAATGAGGCTGAGTCTCTGACGTCACTTCAACAAACTAGAACCATGAAGTTGAAGTCATGCATACGCTGTGTTTAATGTAGTTTTCCTCTCAGTAGAAATGCAGTAAAGGGTTGTGATTAATAGTCGTTTCTCAGCAACAACTCGTGTTTTCTTTTTTTCCAGATATTCATCTGCATTCCTCCTCACAACATCCACATCTTCATCCTTTTTAACATTCGTGTTTCTTCCTGTTTTGTTCATCTGCTGCTTTACTTTACTTCTTCTTCTTTTTCACTGCTGCTTCATTTCATATTCACAGACTTCTGGTTCCTATTAAACTCAGTAGAACTGCTGCTGTGTTTTCAGATTCCAACATTTGCAGGAGGTGTCCAGAGAACTGTAAGAAATGCAGCAGCTCCAGCATCTGCACCGAATGTAAACCTGGGATGAGGTGAGAAGGAAACCGACCAATCAGCTGCTGCTTATTTCACTTTTCTGTGTCTGGTATTAACTTCATAACTTTCACTTCTTGGAGTCGTTTATTAACTGAAACAGTGAAATCATCATGTTTCATTCAGTTTCAGACAAACAGCAGCTATTTATGTTTTTATGACTTAAAATTTAGGGAAAATAATAAAAAACAGAAATAGTCTCTAAATCAATAAGACTCCATTTATACACTAGGAATTTATCATATTTGCATATTGTTGCTATGCAGCAACAAATCTATTTTAGCATATTAGAAAAATATTAATAACATTGAATTAAATTCAAGTTAAATTTTTTATTTGGTGAAAATTTCCCTTCAGTCATGAGTCAGTGATGCTCACGTGTTAAATGTCCATCAGCAATAGGGATATCCTGGTCATGTGACCTCATACATTCATGTCCTTCAAAATAAAAGCCCCCTTTTCACACTTAACTGTAAAAACCAATATCACAGCTTTTTATTTAAAAAATGAAGATAAAGTAATTGTTGCCACAGCAACAGTATGTAATAAAGGGTTAAACTCTAAAGGCTTCGCTCTGTTTTTCATTATTTACACAAATATGTGAGGGTTTTATTGTGAAAACACTTTTAATTCCTGAGGAACAGCTGTAAAGTTAAAAGTTTGTTCATCTCATCTGTTTCTAAAACAGATTAATTAACATGACAAGTAAAAAACATTAAATGATCGTGTTAGTGTGACTAAAAGCAGATGTTTGACAGGTTTAAACAGGTTAAATGGACTGAAATGAACCAGAGTCGACTCAGATAATGAGACAGGATGAGACTGAACAGCTGCTCCAACAGAAGAAGCTGAAACTGGGTCAGAGAAGTTGATGTGGATCATGGTTGTAGATTGTTTATCGTTGGGTTGTTGGTTCACTGAACTTTAGGCTTTAGTCTTCATTAAACGTCCAATAATTACGAGCTTAAGATTTAATATCAATATCATCACCTGTTGATGAGCAGAATTCATCAATACATGAATTTATAGTGACATTTATACTGACACAAGAACAGAATCTGTAGTTGTTGGTTGTTATTGGTGGTTGTTGATGTTGATGGTTGTTGATGTTAGTGGTTGTTGTTGGTGGTTGTTGATGTTGTTGGTGGTTGTTGATGGTTGTTGGTGGTTGTTGGTGGTTGTTGATGGTTGTTGTTGATGGTTGTTGATGGTTGTTGGTGGTTGTTGATGTTAGTGGTTGTTGATGGTTGTTGTTGGTGGTTGTTGATGTTGGTGGTTGTTGATGTTAGTGGTTGTTGTTGGTTGTTGTTGATGGTTGTTGATGGTTGTTGATGGTTGTTGTTGGTGGTTGTTGGTGGTTGTTGTTGGTGGTTGTTAGTGGTTGGTGGTTGTTGGTGGTTGGTGGTGGTTGTTGATGTTGGTGGTTGTTAGTGGTTGGTGGTTGTTGGTGGTTGTTGATGGTTGTTGATGGTTGTTGGTGGTTGTTGATGGTTGTTGGTGGTTGTTGATGGTTGTTGGTGGTTGTTGGTGGTTGTTGGTGGTTGTTGGTGGTTGTTGATGTTGGTGGTTGTTGATGGTTGTTGGTGGTTGTTGGTGGTTGTTGGTGGTTGTTGATGGTTGTTGGTGGTTGTTGGCGGTTGTTGGTGGTTGTTGATGTTGGTGGTTGTTGATGGTTGGTGGTGGTTGTTGATGTTGATGGTTGTTGGTGGTTGTTGATGTTGATGGTTGTTGGTGGTTGTTGGTGGTTGTTGATGGTTGTTGGTGGTTGTTGGTGGTTGTTGGTGGTTGTTGATGGTTGTTGGTGGTTGTTGGCGGTTGTTGGTGGTTGTTGATGTTGGTGGTTGTTGATGGTTGGTGGTGGTTGTTGATGTTGATGGTTGTTGGTGGTTGTTGATGTTGGTGGTTGTTGGTGGTTGTTGGTGGTTGTTGATGGTTGTTGGTGGTTGTTGATGGTTGTTGGTGGTTGTTGATGGTTGTTGGTGGTTGTTGATGGTTGTTGGTGGTTGTTGGTGGTTGTTGGTGGTTGTTGATGTTGGTGGTTGTTGATGGTTGTTGTTGATGGTTGTTGGTGGTTGTTGGTGGTTGTTGATGGTTGTTGGTGGTTGTTGGTGGTTGTTGATGGTTGTTGGTGGTTGTTGGTGGTTGTTGATGGTTGTTGGTGGTTGTTGGTGGTTGTTGTTGTTGATGGGTGTTGGTGGTTGTTGGTGGTTGTTGATGGTTGTTGGTGGTTGTTGGCGGTTGTTGATGTTGGTGGTTGTTGATGGTTGGTGGTGGTTGTTGATGTTGATGGTTGTTGGTGGTTGTTGATGTTGGTGGTTGTTGATGTTGATGGTTGTTGGTGGTTGTTGATGTTGATGGTTGTTGGTGGTTGTTGATGTTGGTGGTTGTTGGTGGTTGTTGGTGGTTGTTGATGGTTGTTGGTGGTTGTTGATGGTTGTTGGTGGTTGTTGGTGGTTGTTGATGGTTGTTGATGTTGATGGTTGTTGGTGGTTGTTGGTGGTTGTTGGTGGTTGTTGATGTTGGTGGTTGTTGATGGTTGTTGGTGGTTGTTGATGTTGGTGGTTGTTGGTGGTTGTTGGTGGTTGTTGATGGTTGTTGGTGGTTGTTGATGGTTGATGATGGTTGTTGGTGGTTGTTGGTGGTTGTTGATGGTTGTTGATGTTGGTGGTTGTTGATGGTTGTTGATGTTGGTGGTTGTTGGTGGTTGTTGGTGGTTGTTGGTGGTTGTTGATGGTTGTTGGTGGTTGTTGATGTTGGTGGTTGTTGATGGTTGTTGGTGGTTGTTGATGGTTGTTGGTGGTTGTTGGCGGTTGTTGATGTTGGTGGTTGTTGATGGTTGGTGGTGGTTGTTGATGTTGATGGTTGTTGGTGGTTGTTGATGTTGGTGGTTGTTGATGGTTGTTGGTGGTTGTTGATGTTGGTGGTTGTTGATGTTGATCGTTGTTGGTGGTTGTTGATGTTGGTGGTTGTTGGTGGTTGTTGGTGGTTGCTGGTGGTTGTTGATGGTTGTTGGTGGTTGTTGATGGTTGATGATGGTTGTTGGTGGTTGTTGGTGGTTGTTGATGGTTGTTGATGTTGGTGGTTGTTGATGGTTGTTGATGGTTGTTGATGGTTGTTGGTGGTTGTTGATGGTTGTTGATGGTTGTTGATGGTTGTTGATGGTTGTTGATGGTTGTTGATGTTGGTGGTTGTTGATGGTTGTTGATGTTGGTGGTTGTTGATGGTTGTTGATGGTTGTTGATGGTTGTTGGTGGTTGTTGATGTTGGTGGTTGTTGGTGGTTGTTGATGTTGGTGGTTGTTGGTGGTTGTTGATGTTGGTGGTTGTTGATGGTTGTTGATGTTGGTGGTTGTTGATGTTGGTGGTTGTTGATGTTGGTGGTTGTTGATGTTGGTGGTTGTGTGTTGTGTGACCTGATGCATTGAGGGCGTCTCCTGGAGCTGGAATTTCTGGTCACCAAGGAAACATTCGTACAGCGTTTAGACCTTAGTGAGACTTGAACCAGGAGGTGGAGGAGGCTGTAATTTCCTCTGAGACCACAACACACACACACACACACACACACACACACACACACACACACACACAGTCTGTTCTCTCTCATTCATTTCACTTCGTTGGTTAAGAGGTTAACAGCCGAGGAGAAGGAGGGGGGGACCATGACCAGGTCTAGGACCAGGTCCAGGTGTAGGACCAGGTCCAGGACCAGGTGGTTTCTGGGAAGCGTAGGCTAACTGGCAGCAGCTGTTTTTCAGCTCAGGCTGAGCCGTCCTCTCTGTGACTTCACAACCTCCAAAAGCTGCTTCCTGTCGCTGCTGCTTCCTGAATCAGCTGTTTTTAAATGAAGCTGGAAGAGATTCACATTCCTGAACTGGCTGTTACTGAGTAGTAAAGAAAAAAACGTATCACTGCTGTTACTGTTAGTGCTGCTGCTGCTGCTGTTACTGCTGCTGCTGCTGCTGCTGTTACTGCTGCTGCTGCTGTTACTGCTGCTGTTACTGCTGCTGCTGCTGCTGTTACTGCTGCTGCTGCTGTTACTGCTGCTGCTGCTGCTGCTGCTGCTGTTACTGCTGCTGCTGCTGCTGTTACTGCTGCTGCTGCTGCTGCTGTTACTGCTGCTGCTGCTGCTGCTGCTGCTGCTGCTGCTGTTGCTGCTGCTGCTGCTGTTGCTGCTGCTGCTGCTGCTGCTGCTGTTGTTGCTGCTGCTGCTGCTGCTGCTGCTGCTGTTGCTGCTGCTGCTGTTACTGCTGCTGCTGCTGTTACTGCTACTGCCGCCGCTGCTGCTGCTGCTGTTAGTGCTGCTGCTGCTGCTGCTGCTGTTACTGCTGCTGCTGCTGCTGCTGCTGTTACTGCTGTTAGTGCTGCTGCTGCTGTTGCTACTGCCGCTGCTGCTGCTGCTGCTGTTACTGCTGCTGCTGTTACTGCTGCTGCTGCTGCTGCTGCTGTTACTGCTGCTGCTGCTGCTGCTGCTGCTGCTGCTGCTGCTGCTGCTGTTGCTGTTGCTACTGCCGCTGCTGCTGCTGCTGCTGTTACTGCTGCTGCTGTTACTGCTGTTGCTGCTGCTGCTGCTGTTACTGCTGCTGCTGTTACTGCTGCTGCTGTTACTGAGTAGTAAAGAAAAAAACGTATCACTGCTGCTGCTGCTGCTGTTGCTGTTACTGCTGCTGCTGTTACTGAGTAGTAAAGAAAAAAACGTATCACTGCTGCTGCTGCTGCTGCTGTTACTGCTGCTGCTGCTGTTGCTGCTGCTGCTGCTGCTGCTGCTGCTGCTGCAGCTGTTGCTGCTGTTACTGCTGCTGCTGTTGCTGCTGCTGTTACTGCTGCTGCTGCTGTTGCTGCTGTTACTGTTGCTGCTGTTACTGCTGCTGCTGCTGCTGCTGCTGTTACTGCTGCTGCTGCTGCTGCTGCTGTTGCTGTTGCTGCTGCTGCTGCTCAATATCGATGCTGAAATTGATCTGATTTCCCAGTCGTGGAATTAATGAATCAATCAAAGTGATAATTGTTGCCTTTAAAGATGTTTCTGATATTAACTGTAGTGACAGTGTATTTGTTTTTTTTGTTTTTTCCAGTCTCCAAGGAAACAAGTGTCAGATGACCTGTGACCAGGGGACGTATTACAACGGCCACAGACGCAACTGTGAGCCTTGTCATCGCGCCTGTGCTACCTGTGCAGGTAAAAAACCAGCAGCCAATCAGATTCATATTCATTATAACACACTTCATTCATAGGCTCTTCTCTATACATTAAACATTAAAAATGCCTGTTTAAACATTAAAAGCTGTTGTAAAGTTGTAACACCTGGTGTTTCAGGTACAGGTATAGAGGCCTGCACCAAGTGTGCAGACGGCTACCTGCTGGAGGACTGGCGCTGTGTGTCCACCTGCAGCCCCGGATACTACCTGTCAGAGCAGAACTCTGACAACGGGCAGCTGCAGAGGACCTGTAAGAAGTGAGTCAGTACACCTGGACACACCTGTAGGCGCACCTGTAGATACCTGTAGATACCTGTACACACCTAAACAGACCTGTACACACCTGTAGATACCTGTACGCACCTGTAGATACATGTACACCCCTGTAGATACCTGTACACACCTAAACAGACCTGTACACACCTGTAGATACCTGTACGCACCTGTAGATACATGTACACACCTGTAGATACCTGTACGCACCTGTAGATACATGTACACCCCTGTAGATACCTGTACACACCTAAACAGACCTGTAGGCGCACCTGTAGATACCTGTACACACCTAAACATACCTGTACACACCTGTAGATACCTGTACACACCAAGGCTGGTTGACTCCTGGTTAACTGCTGGTTAACTGCTGGTTAAATCCTGGTTAAACCCTGGTTAACTGCTGGTTAAATCCTGGTTAACTGCTGGTTAACTGCTGGTTAACTGCTGGTTAAACCCTGATTAACGGCTGGTTAAATCCTGGTTAACTCCTGATTAAATCCTGGTTAAACCCTGGTTAACTGCTGGTTAAACCCTGGTTAACGGCTGGTTAAATCCTGGTTAACTCCTGGTTAAACCCTGGTTAAATCCTGGTTAACTGCTGGTTAACTGCTGGTTAAACCCTGGTTAAACCCTGGTTAACGGCTGGTTAACGGCTGGTTAAACCCTGGTTAAACCCTGGTTAAACCCTGGTTAACTCCTGGTTAAATCCTGGTTAAACCCTGGTTAAACCCTGGTTAACTCCTGGTTAAACCCTGGTTAACTGCTGCCAGACTAACCGCTCCCTGTTGTGTTTTCCAGGTGTGATCACAGCTGCTACGAGTGTCTGGGACCTGGTGACAGGAACTGCAGCAGCTGTGTTAGCGGCTACAACCTGGAGGCTGGAGCCTGCGTCGTCAGCACCATCTGCAAAGATGGTGAGTTTCAGCTTTTATTTTATCTGAAGATGCTCCTGATGTGTTAGAGACTAATAAAAACCACAGCAGGAGAAGAGAGGGAGCAACGTCTCAGGTTCCATCAGTCTGAGCTGATTCTCAGGTCTTTAAGCAGCAGATTTACATCTGAACTGTGGTCAGATGTTTTTATCCCTCAGTTTATAAAACAGGAAGTGAGTTTCACAGAGAAACAGATACAGATTCAGTTGAAGCTTCATGGTTTTGCAGCGACTTCTACAATCAAACAGCTTTAACTGAAGATGGATTCATGTCTCACTAACATCAAATCTCCTCGGGTTTTTAGCTCAGCCGCTCACATTCTTTCACTTTTAACACAAACTCATTTTTTCCTGGTGGCTGTTGGTCTGTTAGACGACTTACACACGACTGCAGGAAGGTTTTAACACGTCTGCTCCTCCTTTACTCCTGGTTCCCATCAAACGCTGCTTCTCTACTCTGTCTGATTCTCTGCTTCTTTGTTTTTCTGTTTGCTCTCGTCTTTGTTTAATTTCTGCATGTTTCGTCGTGTTCTGCATCTTTTTTAGTAAAAATCTGATTTTGAGGCTTCGATTCATCAAAGATTTTACTCATTAAAATGAATCTGCAGCTAAAACGTGACAAATATCAGGAGAAAAACCTCTTTACTGTGTGAACTTGTGTTTAAGTCTTAAAGTTGACGTTCAGTCTGCTTCAAACCTTCAGAAACAACTTCATGTTGATGGAAA
>CM060473.1:28897028-28899528 GCA_030544235.1 Lepturacanthus savala
TTCTTGATGATTTGTAATAAAGAGATTGATGAATCCCCTGTTTCACTTAACAACAACTTATTGGTCATTGTTTAAGATGACTTGAATTGATTTTAGACTGTGTGGTAGTCGACACACACACACACACACACACACACACACACACACACACCCTCATATAAAGCTGTTTTTATGGTGTACCTGTGACATATCTGTGACAATGCATTATTAATGTTACTCAAAGTCCTAGTTTTGAAAATCTTTTTTTTTTACTTAAGTGTTCTTATTAAAATGTTTAATCTGTTCATGTTTTTGTTTTTTTCATTCATTCTGTTCTATATTCATCAACGTCTCTATATGAACAGATTCAGTTTTTACTTCTTGAGTTTTTTTTGTTTTTTTCCATTGAAATTCGGATCATTGCTTCAGAAACTTTTCCTTTGTCAGAGCTCGATCACATCGATTAACTTCAATCTCCTCAGGCTCCTAAAGGTAAAACCTGCTCACAATGACAATGAGATGCAGCTGAGAGGAAGAAGGTGAGATGATTTGCTGCTTCACTGCTGAACTCTGAGTCTCTGCTGCTTTAATTCAACAGGAATCTTCAGCATTTTTATTTCCAACAGCAGCAACTGATGGTGAAGCAGCAGATGAAGCTGATTGGTTTAAATGACGTTGACATAGATCAGTAGTGACGTCATGTTGTAGTAACACTGACCCGTCGTCCATTAAAGGGTCAGGACGTCAGACCTGATATTAGTGAATGTTCCTGTCGTCTCTGTAGAATTCTCTGTTCAGATCATCTTCATGTTGTATAAACTTTATTTATAACTTATTTAGAACAGTTAGTTGTTGTTGATGCAATCTGAGTGATTTCTTCCCAAAACGTTTCAACAGCTTCAGCTGCTTTTTAAGAACCACAGAAACACACGTCTGTGTGTGTGTGTTGGTTTACACACACACACACACGCACACACACACACACGCACACACACATAATACACACACACACACACACACATACACACACACACATACACATAATACACACACACACACACATACACACATACACACACACATACATAATACACACACACACACACACACACACACACATACACATACTACACACATATTACACACACACACATACTACACACACACTCACACACACATACACATTCTACACACACACTCACACACACACACACACAATACACACACACATACACATACTACACACACACTCACACACACACACACACACAATACACACACACACTCACACACACACATACACACACACATACATACATAATACACACACACACAATACACACACACACTCACACACACACATACACACACACATACATACATAATACACACACACACACACAATACACACACACACTCACACACACACATACACACACACATACATACATAATACACACACACACACACACATACTACACACACACACACACACACTCTCACACACACACACACACACACACACAGTGGTCACTGAAATAACTTGAAACTGACAAATAATAATTAATAAAACTTTACTGAAAATTAACAAGTGAAAAGCAGAAATCTTCTTTTAATTTTGCTTCAACAAAATCATTTTAAAAACAAACTGATGGAAAAAGACTGAAAATAATTTGTCTCCAGGTTCAAATCGTCCAATCAGAGGACAGGGGGGCGTGGCTGAGAATGATGTCATCAAGGTCATGTGTTAGTTTGAAATGTCCAGGTCTATGGTCGTGGTCTAGGTCTATGGTCCAGGTCTATGGTCCAGGTCTATGGTCATGGTCCAGGTCTATGATCCAGGTCTATGGTTGTGGTCCAGGTCTATGGTCATGGTCTAGGTCTATGGTCCAGGTCTATGGTCATGGTCCAGGTCTATGATCCAGGTCTATGGTTGTGGTCCAGGTCTATGGTCCAGGTCTATGGTCATGGTCCAGGTCTATGGTTGTGGTCCACGTCTATGGTCCTGGTCTATGGTCCAGGTCTATGGTCATGGTCCAGATCTATGGTCCAGGTCTATGGTTGTGGTCCAGGTCTATGGTCATGGTCTAGGTCTATGGTCCAGGTCTATGGTCCAGGTCTATGGTCATGGTCCAGGTCTATAGTCGTGGTCCAGGTCTATGGTCCAGGTCTATGGTCGTGGTCCAGGTCTATGTTCATGGTCCAGGTCTATAGTCGTGGTCCAGGTCTATGTTCGTGGTCCAGGTCTTTGGTCCAGGTCTATGTTCGTGGTCCAGGTCTATGGTCGTGGTCCAGGTCTTTGGTCCAGGTCTATAGTCGTGGTCCAGGTCTATGATCAGTTTGCTGGGTTATTTCAGCTCATATCACAGGTCAGTGATTGGTTATAACTGATCCAATAGGGTCTATGACCAATCAGGTCTATGGGAGTCAGTGGCAGCCATATTGGGAAGGTCCATCTGTAACGTTCTCTAACAGCAATAAAGTGATTGATCTGCACAGACAAAAATAATCAGAACTCACT
>CM060473.1:28911031-28918531 GCA_030544235.1 Lepturacanthus savala
ATCACATGCACATTCATGGTATTCATTTAGAATCATGTGTATTTGTTGTTGTAGAGAAACAGAATATCAGGAATATGGAATATTCCCAGAGCAAAAACATAAATTACAATATTGGAAAGTTTGACCAAATCAAAAGTGACTATCTGGGAAAAAGTAAACAATTATTATTATTATTATTATTATTTACATTTAATTCAATTTTGACATTGGAAGTTTTTCCTCTAATAAGCTGAAACAGATCATATTTGTAATATTCTGATAAATTCCCAGTGTAACAAGCTAATAGTCCCATTGACTCACATCCTGACACTGTGGTGACTACATCTGTGATTTAGACCATTTCAAGTGATAGACCAGGTCATATTTCTTGTAGTAGAGTGTTATTGATCTGTTATTGTGTTATTGATCTGTTATTGTGTTATTGATCTGTTATTGTGTTATTGATCTGTCTGGAGCTGATAATTGAACGTGCTGCTCCAGTTCTGATGGGATTCTGTTGTTTTTTCCTCCAGATTCTTCGATGACGGACGCTGTGATATTCGCTGTCGTGCAGGTCGTTTCCCGATGGGTCGACAGTGTCATTTATGTCATCACACCTGCAGCGAGTGTTCAGACCAGGGACCTGACAACTGCACCAGCTGTGACACAGGTACATCACTGCATTCACTGACTCATCACTGGATTCACTGACTCATCACTGCATTCACTGACTCATCACTGGATTCACTGACTCATCACTGGATTCACTGACTCCATCACTGCATTCACTGACTCATCACTGCATTCACTGACTCATCACTGGATTCACTGACTCATCACTGGATTCACTGACTCATCACTGCATTCACTGACTCATCACTGGATTCACTGAATTCACTGACTCCATCACTGGATTCACTGACTCATCACTGGATTCACTGACTCCATCACTGGATTCAATGACTCGTCACTGGATTCATTGACTCTATCACTGGATTCACTGACTCATCACTGTATTCACTGAATTCACTGACTCCATCACTGGATTCACTGACTCATCACTGGATTCACTGACTCCATCACTGGATTCAATGACTCATCACTGGATTCACTGACTCCATCACTGCATTCACTGACTCATCACTGGATTCACTGACTCATCACTGGATTCACTGACTCCATCACTGGATTCACTGACTCATCACTGGATTCACTGACTCATCACTGGTTTCATTGACTCCATCACTGGATTCAGTGACTCCATCACTGCATTCACTGACTCATCACTGGATTCAGTGACTCCATCACTGGATTCACTGACTCATCACTGGATTCACTGACTCCATCACTGGATTCACTGACTCATCACTGCATTCACTGACTCATCACTGCATTCACCGACTCATCACTGGATTCACTGACTCATCACTGCATTCACTGACTCATCACTGGATTCACTGACTCCATCACTGCATTCACTGACTCATCACTGGATTCACTGACTCATCACTGGATTCACTGACTCCATCACTGCATTCACTGACTCCATCACTGCATTCACTGACTCCATCACTGGATTCACTGACTCCATCACTGCATTCACTGACTCATCACTGGATTCACTGACTCATCACTGGATTCACTGACTCCATCACTGGATTCAATGACTCGTCACTGGATTCATTGACTCTATCACTGGATTCACTGACTCATCACTGTATTCACTGAATTCACTGACTCCATCACTGGATTCACTGACTCATCACTGGATTCACTGACTCCATCACTGGATTCACTGACTCCATCACTGGATTCACTGACTCCATCACTGGATTCACTGACTCCATCACTGCATTCACTGACTCATCACTGGATTCACTGACTCATCACTGGATTCACTGACTCCATCACTGGATTCACTGACTCATCACTGGATTCACTGACTCATCACTGGTTTCATTGACTCCATCACTGGATTCAGTGACTCCATCACTGCATTCACTGACTCATCACTGGATTCAGTGACTCCATCACTGGATTCACTGACTCATCACTGGATTCACTGACTCCATCACTGGATTCACTGACTCATCACTGCATTCACTGACTCATCACTGCATTCACTGACTCATCACTGGATTCACTGACTCATCACTGCATTCACTGACTCATCACTGGATTCACTGACTCCATCACTGCATTCACTGACTCATCACTGGATTCACTGACTCATCACTGGATTCACTGACTCCATCACTGCATTCACTGACTCCATCACTGCATTCACTGACTCCATCACTGGATTCACTGACTCCATCACTGCATTCACTGACTCATCACTGGATTCACTGACTCCATCACTGGATTCACTGACTCATCACTGGATTCACTGACTCATCACTGGTTTCATTGACTCCATCACTGGATTCAGTGACTCCATCACTGCATTCACTGACTCATCACTGGATTCAGTGACTCCATCACTGGATTCACTGACTCATCACTGGATTCACTGACTCCATCACTGGATTCACTGACTCATCACTGCATTCACTGACTCATCACTGGATTCACTGACTCATCACTGCATTCACTGACTCATCACTGGATTCACTGACTCATCACTGGATTCACTGACTCATCACTGGATTCACTGACTCATCACTGGGTGGAAGAACAGAATGGAATGTTCTCATCCATGAATGTTTATGATGTTTAACATGTAAAACCTTCAGCTACACATCAAGGATTTGGGTTTAAAGAAACGTTTGATAGTTAATCAAACGCCTCCTTGTTTCTACAACATCATCATCAGGACGTTATCGTTGATGATGAGAAGCTGCAGCTTCTATTTTTTCTGTTTTTGTTCTTTATCTTGATGTGTTGTGCAGAAAGTCTCATTAATCTGAAGCAGGAATCTGATCTGAATCCAGGTTCGTTGGTGCCAAGTTGCAGCAATAAATCGATTCTCTGAGTAGAAGAAGAGTTTAATTAAAGCAGCGACGGAGCTGCTGCAGCAGGAAGACCAGTTAAAACCACACGATCAGCTGCTGCTCTGGCTTTACTGTGTGTTTACTGTGTCTTTACTTTGTGTTTCTCTGTCTTTACTCTGTGTTTCTCTGTCTTTACTCTGTGTTTCAACCAGTGACCACATGGGTTCCTCTAGTGGCCAGTTCTGGACCCCAGGCCTCATGTTTGACACCCTGGTTTAAACATTAAAACCTGTTCCTCATTTATAGTAAAAATACAATAATCAAAGGGTAGAAATGAAATTCCTGCACTAGTTTGTGTGTGTGTGAATGATTTAATGCATGTTTCAGCTTGTGTGTGTGTGTGTGTGTGTGTGTGTGTGTGTGTGTGTGTGTGTGTGTGTGTGTGTGTCTGTCCCTGGGGGCTGAGATAAGAAGAGACAGATGGAAAATCTCTGCATCTGATTGTTGTTTAGTCTCAGACGAACCTGTAATTAAACAGAACCACAAGTTACAAAGTCACCGGCTAATTGAGACTGTGTGTGTGTGTGTGTGTGTGTGTGTGTGTGTGTGTGTGTGCGTGTGCGCGTGTGTGTGTGTGTGTGTGTGTGTGTGTGTGTGTGCGTGCGTGTGTGTGTGTGTGTGTGTGTGTGTGTGCGTGTGCGCGTGTGTGTGTGTGTGCGTGTGTGTGTGTGTGTGTGTGTGTGTGTGTGTGTGTGTGTGTGGTATCTTTAAGTGTGTATCAACCTGATGTCAAAGACTAAAGTCTATTAACTAAAACTAGACTCAAAGAACAAGTTGATTAAATATATATATATATATATATATATATATATATATTTATATATAAATGTATTTTTGTGTCTGACTCTGAGGATTTTTACTGAATATTTTTTTGCTCCTCCTCCTCCTCCATCACCTCCTCCTCCACCTCCTCCTCCTCCATCACCTCCTCCTCCACCTCCTCCTCCATCACCTCCTCCTCCTCCATCACCTCCTCCAGATAAGTTTGGGGAGCCTCGTTTCCTGTTCCAGGGTCAGTGTGTGGACTCGTGTCCGTCAGGTTCCTTCCCATCGTTGTGGACCCAGTGGTGTGAACGTTGTCCTGAATCCTGCAGCGTTTGTTCATCAGCTGATCGATGTCTTCACTGCAGCCAGGGACACAGACTCAGAAACAACATCTGTGTTCCTGTGGAGTGCAGCAAAGGTCTCAGTGTTTAACACACATCACTGTTAATACAGCAAAGGTCTCAGTGTTTAACACACATCACTGTTAATACAGCAAAGGTCTCAGTGTTTAACACACATCACTGTTAATACAGCAAAGGTCTCAGTGTTTACTACACATCACTGTTAATACAGCAAAGGTCTCAGTGTTTACTACACATCACTGTTAATACAGCAAAGGTCTCAGTGTTTAACACACATCACTGTTAATACAGCAAAGGTCTCAGTGTTTACTACACATTACTGTTAATACAGCAAAGGTCTCAGTGTTTACTACACATCACTGTTAATACAGCAAAGGTCTCAGTGTTTAACACACATCACTGTTAATACAGCAAAGGTCTCAGTGTTTACTACACATCACTGTTAATACAGCAAAGGTCTCAGTGTTTAACACACATCACTGTTAATACAGCAAAGGTCTCAGTGTTTACTACACATTACTGTTAATACAGCAAAGGTCTCAATGTTTACTACACATCACTGTTAATACAGCAAAGGTCTCAGTGTTTAATACACATCACTGTTAATACAGCAAAGGTCTCAGTGTTCAACATTAATTTTAGTGTCTAATACGATGATTTCTGCTGATTTCTGGATGTGATTCCGTCTTCCTCTGTTTTCAGGTGCAGCTGCTGAGGATGATGATTGTGTTCCCTGTGATGAAGGCTGCAGACAGTGTGAACGCAGTGAGTTTCATCTTCCTCTGTCTAATAAACCCAGTGAACTGCAGCTGTTTCTGGATTATTCTTCAGCTGTTGCTGCTCCTCAATGATCAATCAATCCTTTTATTGATCTTTTTCTATCCTCTATTGTCTAATTTACCACTTGGTGCATTTTATAAAGTTCGTTATTCATTAAAATTTAAAACTGAAAGGAAACTCTAATAGATTCAACCTTTTAAATCAGTTTAAATGAGCCCAAATAGTTTAGTTGTTTTACTGATGTTATGTTGTGGCCTCATTCATTTATAATGAGGTAATCTCATAATAATGAGATAATTATTTATATATTATTTTAAGGAAATAAACACTGCAATAAAGAGTTAAACCAGAGTTAAACTAGAGTTAATCCAGAGTTAAACCAGAGTTAAACCAGAGTTAATCCAGAGTTAACCCAGAGTTAACCCAGAGTTAAACCAGAGTTAAACCACAGTTAAACCACAGTTAACCCAGAGTTAACCCAGAGTTAAACCAGAGTTAAACCAGAGTTAATCCAGAGTTAACCCAGAGTTAAACCAGAGTTAAACCACAGTTAAACCACAGTTAACCCAGAGTTAACCCAGAGTTAAACCAGAGTTAAACCAGAGTTAAACCAGAGTTAATCCAGAGTTAAACCACAGTTAAAC
The DNA here is from genome assembly GCA_030544235.1 of Lepturacanthus savala. Classification (NCBI taxonomy): domain Eukaryota; kingdom Metazoa; phylum Chordata; class Actinopteri; order Scombriformes; family Trichiuridae; genus Lepturacanthus; species Lepturacanthus savala. Next base: position 28,916,555 of record CM060473.1, read on the forward strand.
CACAGTTAATCCAGAGTTACACCAGAGTTAATCCAGAGTTAAACCAGAGTTAAACCAGAGTCAAACCACAGTTAAACCAGAGTTAAACCAGAGTTAAACCACAGTTAAACCAGAGTAAATCCGGAGTTAATCCAGAGTTAATCCAGAGTTAAACCAGAGTTAAACCAGAGTTAATCCAGAGTTAAACCAGGTTTTGAGGCAGTAATCCAACCTTCCAGCTACATGATTTAATAATTCTTTACTGACTAAAATCAACATCTATTTCTCTACAGCAAACAACTAAAACCTTCTGTTACTGGATATTTTCCATATTTATTTATTTATTTATTTTCTTTTTTTCTCTTTCAACACATTTCAATGTGAACATGTAGATTTTACTGAATATTTAGTTTATGAAGCTCTGCAGGAAACGATCATCAACAAACCATAAAAACTCCTCATTGTACTGAAATGAAGACGAGCTGTTATGTCATTATACACACACACACACACACACACACACACACACACACACACACACACACACACACATTATTTAATGTGAAGCCTGTTTGATGGATTTAAAGCAGGAGGAGGATTAGACATAAATTAGGATGAAACGTGTTTTAAATGATGAACTCGTCGTTTCCAGGGTTACGTCTGTTAAAACAATGAACAAACAACAATGAAGTAGTTGAAATGAACAAATTACTGAGCTGCTTCACTCAAATAGTTCAACAATTAATGATGTTTGTTTTTCATTTAGACAAAGATCATAGAAATGAACTGATGTTAATTATCAGACACTTCCTGTTGCTGCAGAATGATCATTGATTCATTGATTCATTGACTCATTGATTCATTGATTCATTGATTCATTGACTCATTGATTCATTGATTCATTGATTCATTGACTCATTGATTCATTGACTCATTGATTCATTGATTCATTGACTCATTGACTCATTGACTCATTGATTCATTGATTCATTGACTCATTGACTCATTGACTCATTGATTCATTGACTCATTGACTCATTGACTCATTGATTCATTGATTCATTGATTCATTGACTCATTGATTCATTGACTCATTGATTCATTGACTCATTGATTCATTGACTCATTGACTCATTGATTCATTGATTCATTGACTCATTGATTCATTGATTTATTGATTCATTGACTCATTGACTCATTGATTCATTGATTCATTGATTCATTGACTCATTGACTAATTGACTCATTGACTCACTGATTCACTGATTCATTGATTCATTGACTCATTGATTCATTGACTCATTGACTCATTGATTCATTGATTCATTGACTCATTGATTCATTGATTCATTGATTCATAGACTCATTGACTCATTGATTCATTGACTCATTGACTCATTGATTCATTGATTTATTGATTCATTGACTCATTTACTCATTGATTCATTGACTCATTGACTCATTGATTCATTGACTCATTGATTCATTGATTCATTGACTCATTGATTCATTGACTCATTGACTCATTGACTCATTGATTCATTGACTCATTGACTCATTGATTCATTGATTCATTGACTCATTGATTCATTGATTTATTGATTCATTGACTCATTGACTCATTGATTCATTGATTCATTGATTCATTGACTCATTGACTCATTGACTCATTGACTCACTGATTCACTGATTCATTGATTCATTGACTCATTGATTCATTGACTCATTGACTCATTGATTCATTGATTCATTGACTCATTGATTCATTGATTCATTGATTCATAGACTCATTGACTCATTGATTCATTGACTCATTGACTCATTGATTCATTGATTTATTGATTCATTGACTCATTGACTCATTGACTCATTGATTCATTGATTCATTGACTCATTGATTCATAGACTCATTGACTCATTGATTCATTGACTCATTGACTCATTGATTCATTGATTTATTGATTCATTGATTCATAGACTCATTGATTCATTGATTCA
>CM060473.1:28926031-28933531 GCA_030544235.1 Lepturacanthus savala
GTCTGTACCTGTCTCTACCTGTCTCTACCTGTCTCTACCTGTCTCTACCTGTCTGTCTCTGTCTACCTGTCTGTCTCTGTCTACTTGTCTCTACCTGTCTCTACCTGTCTGTCTCTGTCTACTTGTCTCTACCTGTCTGTACCTGTCTGTCTCTGTCTACCTGTCTCTACCCGTCTGTCTCTACGTGTCTCTACCTGTCTATCTCTACCTGTCTCTACCTGTCTGTCTCTGTCTACCCGTCTCTACCTGTCTGTACCTGTCTGTATCTACCTGTCTCTACCTGTCTCTACCTGTCTGTCTCTGTCTATCCGTCTCTACCTGTCTGTATCTACCTGTCTCTACCTGTCTGTCTCTCTCTACCTGTCTGTATCTACTTCTCTGTATCTACATGTCTGTATCTACCTGTCTGTGTCTACCTGTCTGTCTCTCTCTACCTGTCTGTATCTACTTCTCTGTATCTACCTGTCTGTGTCTACTTCTCTGTATCTACCTGTCTGTGTCTACCTGTCTGTCTCTCTCTACCTGTCTGTATCTCCTTCTCTGTATCTACCTGTCTGTATCTACCTGTCTGTGTCTACCTGTCTGTGTCTACCTGTCTGTATCTACCTGTCTGTGTCTACCTGTCTGTCTCTACCTGTCTGTATCTACCTGTCTGTGTCTACCTGTCTGTATCTACTTCTCTGTATCTACCTGTCTGTCTCTACCTGTCTGTATCTACTTCTCTGTGTGTACCTGTCTGTCTCTCAGGTTGGGGACAGACTGCCACCAGTCGTGTCCTGATGGAACCTACAGTGAGACAGACAGGATGGTTTGTTCTCAGTGTGAAGACCAGAGATGTTTGAACTGTGATGAGTCTCAGTGCTACTGGTGTCAGACTGGATTCTATGTGTCTGGTATTATTATCTATTATTATTATTATTATATACCTTATTATACAATAAATACATCCGTTAATATCAGTTATATACAGTAATAGACACTAAACACACCACTTACATAGATTATTAAACATTGTGTGTGTGTGTGTATTTTTCCAGACGGGGTGTGTGTGGACCACTGTCAGGAAGGATTCTTCGTGGACCAGGAGAGTCGTGACTGTGAACCGTGTCACCGAGCCTGTCGGAGCTGTGGAGGACCACGATACGACGACTGTAACTCCTGCGAGGACGGATTCACCTTGAAGGACGGGGAGTGTGTCCAGAAAGACACGTCCTGTCCTGATAAATTCTATAAAACTAGTAGGAGACCACATCGTTAACAGACCACATCGTTAACAGATCACATCGTTAACAGATCACATCGTTAACAGACCACATCGTTAACAGACCACATCGTTAACAGACCACATCGTTAACAGATCACATCGTTAACAGATCACATCGTTAACAGATCACATCGTTAACAGACCACATCGTTAACAGATCACATCGTTAACAGACCACATCGTTAACAGACCACATCGTTAACAGATCACATCGTTAACAGACCACATCGTTAACAGATCACATCGTTAACAGACCACATCGTTAACAGACCACATCGTTAACAGATCACATCGTTAACAGATCACATTAACAGATCACATCGTTAACAGACCACATCGTTAACATATCACATCATTTACAGATCACATCGTTAACATATCACATCGTTAACAGATCACATCGTTAACAGACCACATCGTTAACAGACCACATCGTTAACAGATCACATCGTTAACAGATCACATCGTTAACAGATCACATTAACAGATCACATCGTTAACAGACCACATCGTTAACATATCACATCATTTACAGATCACATCGTTAACATATCACATCGTTAACAGACCACATCGTTAACATATCACATCGTTAACATATCACATCCTTAATATATCACATGTCTACATCGTTAGCATCGTTAACATATTTTAATCACTCATCATATCTCCTGTGTTTTTTATCAGGTGATGGTGAATGTAAACCGTGTTACTCGTCCTGTAAAAGCTGCTCCGGAACAGCAAAAACCTGCAGCAGCTGCTACTCAGGTACCTGTCCATGTTACACCTGTGATACACCTGTGATACACCTGTGTTACACCTGTGATACACCTGTGATACACCTGTGATACACCTGTGTTATACATGTGTTACACCTGTGATACACCTGTGTTATACATGTGTTACACCTGTGATACACCTGTGTTATACATGTGTTACACCTGTGATACACCTGTGATACACCTGTGTTATACATGTGTTACACCTGTGATACACCTGTGTTACACCTGTGATGATTATGTTACACCTGTGTTATACATGTGTTACACCTGTGATGATTGTGTTACACCTGTGTTACACCTGTGTTATACATGTGTTACACCTGTGTTATACATGTGTTACACCTGTGTTATACATGTGTTACACCTGTGATACACCTGTGTTATACATGTGTTACACCTGTGATACACCTGTGATGATTGTGTTACACCTGTGTTACACCTGTGTTATACCTGTGTTACACCTGTGTTACACCTGTGTTATACATGTGTTACACCTGTGTTATACATGTGTTACACCTGTGTTATACATGTGTTACACCTGTGATACACCTGTGTTATACATGTGTTACACCTGTGATACACCTGTGATGATTGTGTTACACCTGTGTTACACCTGTGTTACACCTGTGTTACACCTGTGTTACACCTGTGTTACACCTGTGTTACACCTGTGTTACACCTGTGTTACACCTGTGTTACACCTGTGTTACACCTGTGATGATTGTATTACACCTGTGATTAAATTCAGGGCGACACGGTGGAGCAGGGGTTAGCGCTGTTGTCTCACAGCAAGAAGGTCCAGGTTCAAGACCTCCTTGGTCCTGGGTCTGGGACCTTTCTGTGTGGAGGTTCATGTTCTCTCTGTGTGTGGTGGGTTTTCTCCAGGTTCTAGTCCTGGTCCAGGTTCTAGTCCTGGTCCAGGTTCTAGTCCTGGTCCAGGTTCTCCAGCTTCCTCCCACAGTCTAAACACATGCTGAGGTTAATTGGAGACTCTAAATCACCGTAGGTGTGAGTGTGTGAGTGAATGGTGTGTGTGCTCCATGATTGGTGGAGACCATCTGGGGTATATCCCTGCCTCTCGCTGTAATGTGCTGTGATTGGCTCCAGCAGACCATGTGACCCTAATGAGGAATAAGCAGGTATAGAAGATGAATGACTGGCTGATTAAATTCACTGCTCCTCAGTGAATTCCAGAGACAGTAACTCTTTTCCTGGTCATTTAATCTGGTGTCTTTGTTTCTTCAGGTCGTTTCCTGACGACTCGTCAGACGTGTTCCACTCGTTGTGAAGCCTCCACCTTCTCCAACAGGTCATCAGGCAGGTGTGATTCCTGCTCCTCAGGTTGCAGCGTGTGTTCTGACGTCCAGGTGTGCCAGCGCTGTCGCAGCGGTTTGTTCCTGCAGGGCGGAGCCTGCGTGGAGGCGTGTCTCAGGTTCTTATCATGTTCAGTCATTCACCTTCATTCCTCAGGGAGAAGGAGAGATTCTAGGGTTTAAAATCCCTCTGGAGAAGTTGTTGAAGCTTTAAACTCAGATTTTTACTCAAGTAAAAGTGTAAAAGTTCTGGTTTCAAAGCAACATAAAGTCAGTCAGTCATCTTCTATACCTGCTTATACCTCATTAGGGTCACATGGTCTGCTGCAGCCAATCACAGCTACAGGTGGACGTGGACCACAGTAACCCTAACCCTTCATTATTATTATTGAAGCAATTAATCTGTCAGTCGTCTGCTTCATTAAATGGTTTAAATGTGGATCAGTGTTTCATCAAAGATGAAGATTCAACCTAAAATGTCTTTTTCTGTCCAAAGATCATCAGTTTATTATTATAGAGACTAAAGAAACCAGGAAATAACCAGAGAAGAGAAGCTGGAACCAGAGAATTTACACATTTACTAATTAATAAATTATCAAAATTAATCGATTATCAGAATTCACCTGATCAGATTAATGTTTTGCAGCCTAGTAGCAGTAAAACGTGTATAATAATGACTCAGTAAAGTCTGTGATGCTACATTTCTACCTAAAGTACCTGAACTTCATGATGAACCATCACGTTCTGTGGATATTTTCCTGGTCTCCAGAGGTTTTCCTCAGGACGGGGAGTGTCGGCCGTGTTCCTCGCCGTGTGCTACCTGTCAGGGAAGCCCCGCCCACTGCCTGAGCTGTGAGGGTGGTTACCTGCTGCTGGATCACACCTGTGTGGCTGCCTGTCCTGAAGGATTCTACACCTCAGACAACCAGTGTGTCCACTGTCCTGTCGACTGTCAGATCTGCAGCCAGGACGCCCTGTGTCTCAGTGAGTACTGCTGCTACTATATACTGTGTATATATATTAGTCATTATAGTTATAGTATATATAACACATATATATTATAGTATATATAACGTATTATAACGTATATATATCTTTTGCTCCAGAGTGCAGTGAGTTCTTCTTCCTCCATGCTGGTCAGTGTGTGGACGACTGTCCTGGAGGTTATTTTTCCAGTCAGCAGCAGCAGGAATGTGTTCGCTGCCACGCTGACTGCTCCTCGTGTGACGGACCCGGGGTCGATGACTGCGACGTGTGTCGTAACCCCAGAGCTGTCCGTTATAACGGAGAGTGTCTGGCCGCCTGTCCCTCTACCAGTTACCATGACGACGGCACTAACGAGTGCAAAGGTAGGAGGGAGCTTAACGAGGTCAGGGGATTAATCATTTACTGCAGTTATAGTGGGCTGTCAATAGATTTGTATTTAGAAAAAACACTTAATAATTAGTCTCATATTGAATGGAAGTATCTTAATAGTTGTATTTATTTACAGTTGATGATCACAGATGTGTGATTGTTATAGTTGTTATTTCATATTCAACAGGTTCATGTTTATTTCTGAGGATTTGACCAGTTTGAAGCAGCTTCTCTGCTCCATGTCTTCCAGACTGCGACAGGTCCTGTCTCACCTGTTCAGGTCCCGGCCCCGCCTCCTGTCTCACCTGTGACAGCGGCAGACGTCTGGACGCCAGCGGCCACTGTGCGTGGTTCAACCTCTGCCCGCTGACCTCCTACAGGGCCGCTGATGGAGGCTGTGGGTCCTGTCACCAGGACTGTCAGCGCTGCTCCGGACCTGCAGCAAACCAGTGTCTGAGCTGCAGGGAACCACACCTGCTGCTGGGTAGGTGTCAGGTGACAGGAAGTTCACCTGGTCAGGTCACCTGGTCAGATCACCTGGTCAGATCACCTGGTCAGGTAGCAGCAGGTAACAGGAAGTTCACCTGGTCAGGTAGCAATAATAGGAGTGAAGCGACTTATGAGCAACAACCTAAAATGTCAAACATGCAAATAAAGAAAAGCAGAAGCATCAAATAAAAGTAGAAACACTTAGTTACTCTACATAAGGAGAAGGTATTTATCACTTTTTACTCTTCACATGTTCATGCATTTATCTGAACTTTCTCCTCTTTACATTTTAAAAATATTCTTTGATTCCAGTTTGTTTCCAACTGTGGATCCAAACAGTGATTTTCTGTCATAAAGTGAATTATTTGAGCTGCTCTGTGTCCTAAATTAGAACCAATCAGCTGTTTTACTGTTAAAATACCTTTAAAGGGACAAAACAACATAAAACACATTTATTCTATTGTTAAACACTGATCATATATTTAGAGTTAAAGGTTGTTCTTTTTGCCTAAAATTCACTTGTTCTCATTCTTGAGTGTAATAGTTTTATCTCACTCATTATTACCTGTTCAAATCCTTTAAAGGGACAATACACCACATAAACTGTAAAATAAAAAGTGATCACTGCTCAACTACTAGAAGTAGTTTTGAAACTAGAACTTTGAGTTGATGCTTCAGCTTCTCCAGAAGGATTTTAAACCCTCGTATCTCTACTTGTGGACCTCCTCTGATAATGGTTCATATTCATTCTAGGTGTTTATACCATTCAGGAACATTCATTCTGATGCTGTTGTGTTTCCTGTAGACACCTCCTGTGTGCAGCAGTGTCCTGTGGGTTTTTCCTCTGAGGACCATGATGAACGTGTGTGTGAACGCTGCCACTTCAGCTGTGAATCTTGTTCTGGACGTCACAGCTCTCAGTGCATCAGCTGCAAACCTGGATTCTACAGACAAGGAAACAGCTGCGTGGAAACGTGTTCAGAGAGGTCAGGAAACTCTAGATGAAACCTCCTGATTCCTGCTGATAGAACAGTAACAGCTGATAGAACAGTAACAGCTGATAGAACAGTAACAGCTGATAGAACAGCAGTAACAGCTGATAGAGCAGCAGTAACAGCTGATAGAGCAGCAGTAACAGCTGATAGAACAGCAGTAACAGCTGATAGAACAGCAGTAACAGCTGATAGAACAGTAACAGCTGATAGAACAGTAACAGCTGATAGAGCAGTAACAGCTGATAGAGCAGTAACAGCTGATAGAGCAGTAACAGCTGATAGAACAGCAGTAACAGCTGATAGAACAGTAACAGCTGATAGAGCAGCAGTAACAGCTGATAGAACAGTAACAGCTGATAGAGCAGCAGTAACAGCTGATAGAGCAGCAGTAACAGCTGATAGAGCAGCAGTAACAGCTGATAGAACAGTAACAGCTGATAGAACAGTAACAGCTGATAGAACAGTAACAGCTGATAGAGCAGCAGTAACAGCTGATAGAACAGTAACAGCTGATAGAGCAGTAACAGCTGATAGAGCAGCGGTAACAGCTGATAGAACAGCAGTAACAGCTGATAGAACAGTAACAGCTGATAGAACAGTAACAGCTGATAGAACAGTAACAGCTGATAGAACAGCAGTAACAGCTGATAGAACAGTAACAGCTGATAGAGCAGCAGTAACAGCTGATAGAACAGTAACAGCTGATAGAACAGTAACAGCTGATAGAGCAGCAGTAACAGCTGATAGAACAGTAACAGCTGATAGAACAGTAACAGCTGATAGAGCAGCGGTAACAGCTGATAGAACAGCAGTAACAGCTGATAGAACAGTAACAGCTGATAGAGCAGCAGTAACAGCTGATAGAGCAGCAGTAACAGCTGATAGAACAGTAACAGCTGATAGAACAGTAACAGCTGATAGAGCAGCGGTAACAGCTGATAGAACAGCAGTAACAGCTGATAGAACAGTAACAGCTGATAGAGCAGTAACAGCTGATAGAGCAGCAGTAACAGCTGATAGAGCAGTAACAGCTGATAGAACAGTAACAGCTGATAGAGCAGCGGTAACAGCTGATAGAACAGCAGTAACAGCTGATAGAACAGTAACAGCTGATAGAGCAGTAACAGCTGATAGAGCAGCAGTAACAGCTGATAGAGCAGTAACAGCTGATAGAACAGTAACAGCTGATAGAGCAGTAACAGCTGATAGAACAGTAACAGCTGATAGAGCAGCAGTAACAGCTGATAGAACAGTAACAGCTGATAGAGCAGTAACAGCTGATAGAACAGTAACAGCTGATA
>CM060473.1:28938531-28986031 GCA_030544235.1 Lepturacanthus savala
CACACACCTGACTGTTAGCTCGTTAGCTGTTAACTTTTAGCTGTTAGCCGTTAGCAAACAGCTGTTATTAATAGGTAAACGTTATCAGTTAGCTGTTAGCCATTAGCTGGTATTAACACTTAGCTGTTAGCCGTTAACCGTTAGCTATTTACTTTTATCTGTTAGCGTTAGCAAACAGCTGATATTAATAGGTAAACGTTATCAGTTAGCTGTTAGCCATTAGCTGTGTTGACTGAGGTGAAATGTTCTGTTAATGTTTAATAGTAAAGTTGGATTTTGGTCGTTTTTAGAAGTGACCGTTAGCTGTTAACATTATTGTGGCTGTTAGCTGTTAGCCGTTAGCTTAAAATGACATTTGAGAAGAGCTGAGCTCCTCTTCTGGTTTTCTGATTTCTTCTCTAAATGTTGATTCCTAAATAATTATCAAGGGTTGTTTTAAAATCACACATTTCCATATCCACTCTAATTATTTAGATTGTTTAATTAGAGTGTTAATATGTTTATTATAGTTTTATCCCAACAAAGAGAAACATCTTTTATTTCTCTCACATCCACATCTACAGTGAGTTTATTAGATTTTAATTTTAAGTGGATATTCAGAGTAAAATAAAACAAAATAAAATGACAGGAAAACATGGTTTATTCTCAAGATTGTCTTATAGAAAACAGACAAGAGTTGAGAGGAAATGTCTTGGGGTTAAATATCTATATATTCATTAATTATATACATATTTACACAATCAATGTGAATATTTCTGGTTTTCCTGCTTTTCAACTAAATTATTTCATGAGGTGTTTTCCCAATGCATGGAAATAAAAAAGCCTGCAAACGTGTTTTGATCAAATGATTTATTTGAATAAATTATATAAAACACATGAAAACATCAAACAGGCGTTGAAGCTGTAAATGCACATAATAACCTGGTCCCCTTAACTACAATGAATAAACAGGAGCCTGGAACACGCTGACGTCTGCAGCGACTCAGCACAATCTGACTGTTGTTGATCAAAACCTGCATCAGAAAATCCACTTTCTGCAAAGGAAGAGGTCTGAACACACGACAACGTGAAGTTATCAGGTTTCTACTGAGTGTTTCAGAGGGTAAACATCTAGTTTTATACAGCATCCTACAGAGAAATCCTTTATATCGCAGTGGGTTGGTTACAGCTTCCAGTGGAGGACACTTCATTCTTTAGTCGACCTGAATAAATCAGGATTCAACACTTTATCCTGGTAGGAAGGAAATTAACACGACTCAAAGGAAACAGGGAATAAAAAGTCCCAGGTTAAAACAGAAAGCTGCCTGGATTAAAGCTACTGCTGCTTAATATCAACATTCAGAAAACTCACTTATATTATTCCTAAATAAACATTTGAATTATCTAATATACAACACGGATTTAAATCAAAGAGCATAGATATTCTTCATTGGAAACGATTATTTTACAGGGTTCAGACACTAATTCTCTCACAACTAAAGGTTCCTCTTATCAAACAGGACTTTCTATGAATATTAGTCTCTAATCTCCTGTAGAACCATCCTGTTCCATCTAAAGGTTTAATGGTGTGAACCTGTTCTCTCATCTCAGCAGTCATTGTTTTACCTCCTGTAATAGACTCTAATAAAACTATGATAAAAAAGCCTCAGACACAGATTAGAAGCTTCACCCTAACGTTCTACAGATGTTTCTACTGATCCAACTAAGACTGATGCAGAGAAGAAGAAGACACTTCCACCTGATTCCATTTAGTTATAAGGCTCCAATATCAGTGAAAGGGAAACATGTTCTCCAGGATATGAGAGGATTCTTTAATGGCATTAGATTTACAGGGTTTTATCATTTAATGTGTCTCCACTGCTGCAGAAAGTCACTGAACCGTTAATTCATTAACATCCAGACTTTACTTCACCTGCAACACAAACCTCAGCAGAAAACAACGGGTTTAATTCCTGCTGCAGGTTTCACACGGTTGAATTCATACTCTGATGTGATGATATAGATAGTAGATTATTCCAGCTTCGCTCTGTGTTTCATGTTTCACTCTGTGTTAAATGAAGAGATCTGGTGTGAATGTAGAATAAAAGCTGAACAGGAAGTTTCCTTAAACACTGATGAACTGATCAAAGACACGAGGACAAAGAGGAACAGAATAAATAAAAGAAAACCAGATGTTGGATTATATCAGGATGAGTTACTACAAACACACCCTGGAGCACATGGAAACCTCAGTGTGTGTGTGTGTGTGTCCTGTGGTCAGTGGCCATTCACTATGGTCTGTGACGTGGTTGCCGTGGAGACGGGCGGTGCCGACGACGAGACGGAGGCGCTGGTGAAGAAGTTATCGTCTCTCAGTTTGAGATGTTCAGGAAGATCCAGCTTCAACTTCGACTCCTCGATGTCACTGTTGATGGCTGAGATGAGAGCGTCTGGAGGGAGGGAGGAGGGAGGGAGGGAGGGAAGGTGGAGGGAGGATGGAGGGAGGGAGGAGGGAGGAAAGATGGAGGGAGGAAAGATGGAGGGAGGAAAGATGGAGGGAGGAGGGAGGGAGGGAGGGAAGGAAGATGGAGGGAGGAAAGATGGAGGGAGGGAAGATGGAGGGAGGAAAGATGGAGGGAGGAAAGATGGAGGGAGGAAAGATGGAGGGAGGAAAGATGGAGGGAGGAAAGATGGAGGGAGGGAATGGAGAACATGACAAAAAGATGTAGATGGGTTAAACATCACGTCTTGTTGGATTTCTTGTTGATTTGGAGCTGAGGTTATTTATCAGGTCATTAAACCTGAAGCTGTGTTTAGATTAAACTGATTTAATCTTCGTACCGATGGAGTCGTAGCTTCTCTCTGGACGGATGTAACCCACCATCACAACACTCAGAACCTCCCCGTAAAAATCATCCTTGAACGTGTGAATCACATGAGTCTCCTGAAAAATACAGATGTTAGAGATGAAGAGAATCAACAACTAGTTCATGTTTTATAAACCAACGTCAGAAACCTCAGGACACAACATGAGAACTGAAACTATTAATAATAAATGAGTCTAATAAATGAGTCTGCATGAAAACCAGCAAATATTTATCTCATTAAATCATTTATATGTGCATTATTTTAACATTTGTCAGTTTTTATATAATCTTTTAAATATATTTACTCACTGATCATTTTCACCTCATTATATAAAATGGAAAAATATATAAAAGATATAAGAGTTTATTTAATTTAGTTTAACTTTTAAATATATTTATTCACTCAGCCCATTCAAAATAAGATTTGATAATAATAATGATTTCTTGTGCAGGAGGAAAACAAATAGGAAATAAAATAAATGCATTTATTTATTTGAAGTAATGAAGTCCTCTGTATAAATGTTTATACGCCTGTTTTAGTGGAATTATAATTAAATGATTCTTTTTTCTGGGGACCTGCTGGAACCCGACTTCTTTCTGAAATCAATAAAACGAGGAGTTTAAAGTTCATTTGTTGTGTTTTACTGATTGATAATTAACCATTAAAGTACAGATTTCAGACTTTAGCCACAAACTCCTGAAACATGTCAGTGAAGTTTGTACTTTGGAACCTGGCTGTTAAAACACTGTTATTCAGAGGATTCACAGCTAATTAAAACTGTTAGTTTCATTTGTTCCAACATCTTCCTGTTTGACTTAAATTAAAAAAAGACCAAAAACAATTAAATTCCTGTCTGTTGATAATTATCAGGAGTTTTTATTGACTGATGAAATGTAAAGTGAAAACCTCGTCCTGTAGAAAACGGTTCAAACAGGAACAATAATCAGAGTCTTTGATAAAACTAATAGTTTTAAACTATGACGTCTGTTCATTGATTCTTAAAACAGTTAACTCGTTCATTTCTTACAGTTCTTCATGTTATTTCAGCTCAGCAGAGATTAGATGTGCAGCTTGTGACCAGACTGGTGTAAAACCCTCGATTGTCAAATGTTATTTATAAAAACAAACGTTATTAACGTCTCACGTATGATGAATGACTGAGGTCATCACAGCTGCAGAGTTTACAGCGTTCTGTTGCTGTAAAGATGTAAAACAGAATAAATGTTGAGTATAACGTATGTAGGAGTGTGGTTGAGATGAAGCATCGCTGCAGTCAGACTCAGAGGGAACTGACCATAGACTTCTTGGTGTTTTTGTAGTAAGGGTTCCAGCCGATGCTCATCACCATCTTATAGACGTCTCCTCCGCCCACACAGGCCCAGCCGTAGTAGATGCCTGTAGTGATGTCTGCTGGGAGGCTGTCCACCACCCAGTCTGGGAAGTTGGCTGCAATTAAACGTCAAACATGTTGGTCTTCACAACATTTTCTTTAATATACAACATTTTACACAAATTGATGAACATTAAACAAAGAAAAAATAATTTAAACTGTAAAACTGTTGTAAATTTAAAGTCAAATCTGTCAATAATTTAATAAAATTAAATCTGTCTAATAAATGATGTGGAGTATGGAGTATAATAAAGTGGAAGTATGAAGCAGCATCAAAAAGATATTCAACTAAAGTAGTTCGTACTTAGATTTTAGTTTTTATTTTAGTAGATTTAACAGGAAGAAGCAGCTGAAGAATCAGGAAGTTTCAGCTCAGTGAAGATTCTCATCAGATAAAACTCACTGCAAAGTTTTTTTTTTCATTTCATTCAATATTGAATAGCAATGACACCATTAGTCAATTAATAGATCAGTTTCCAACTATTAAACAACAATTACTTTAACAATCGATCAATTAGTCATTTTTTCATAAGAAAATGTCTCAAAGCTCTGGTTCCAGCCAGACTTTGCGTTTCCAGGTCATGTTATTCAGGGTTTTTCAGAGTAAGAGTGTGAGAAGGCGACTGTATAGCTGAGCCTACAGGAAGTGTAGTCCAGACCGGACACATTACCCAGAATGCATTTCAATCCAAGGCTGACTTGGATTATCAATACGTTGTATTTATTTCCTGCTTGTGTAGCTGCTTTTAGACCGTAGAAACACGTCAAATTGATAAAACAGGAAAATTAAAACATTAAACTGTAATGAAAAGTCAAACTTATCCCCTTTAAGTTAATTATATGACGTTACTCATCTTCTGACTCACGTACAGCGATTCAGAGGCAGCTAACGCAGAATAAGCTCCGTAGGGTGAAGTTACCGGGGACTCACCGGTGGGGATGCCCAGCTCCTTGCTGCCTCTCCCGAAGCCCCGGATCACCTCTCCCCGGCAGAAGAACGGAAGGCTCTTCATGCCGGACGCCAGTTTCCCGGTGTCTCCGGTTTCCTGCGGATCTCTGACGGACGGGATGACCTCGAGAGACACGAGGAAGTGGGCGGCGCTCCGGTAGCGGCCCGGACGGAGATTTTACTCCCGGTAACTGTCCTTAGTTTTACCGGGTCGAAACTGTAGGGAAACAGCCGGAAGTTCAGCAGCTATGCTAGCTAAACACGCCGCAGCGAATGCGTTAGCGGGTAAAAACGGCTCCGGAGACCGGTTTCTGTAAAAGGTCCGCGTCCTGTCCGGTAGTCCGGGGGTGACGGCAGGTCCAGGTCCAGGTCCCGCTGTGGCGGTTAAAACCGGAGCCGCTGAGCTGACGAGGAGCCGGTGAAACTACATGTGCTGCTCATCCAACTCCATGTTATATACGGCTGTAGCGGGTTTTCATGCTGACGTCACTGACCGCGTGACCAAGGCGGAACGGGGTGTGAGGGCAGAGATGGATGACGCACCCGTCGCCGCCATCTTGTGTCGGGCCGCTCGCTCCCTTATTCTACTGTAACAGCCTCCACATCTACTTTGTATGGTTCTCAAAGTGTGGTCCGGGGCCCCCCAGAAAAAAGGATAATTCATTTTCACTATAATTCAACAATGACAGAATGTAGATTGAATTTTTATGGTGCCATAATTTCAAATAAATAATTTATTTTATTAGTATTTATTTCCTATTGTATTATTGTATGTGTATTATTGTATTGTATTATTTTCTCTTTGCATATGAATTTATTTAATTTCTGTTTTTATTTCACGTTTTGTATAATGAGGTAAAATGGAACGGGGTTAGTGAATAAATAAATACATTTAATTTTTTAAATGAATAAATACAATGGAAAATCAAATACATTTTAAAATAATACACATTTTTTCAATTAAATACATTAAAAATTAAATCTGAACATTTACTGGTACAGTTATTTATGAATGAGTCATTATTTTTTTTCTTGATTCTGGTTTCAGTCCTCTTTGGCCTTAAGTTTCTGACACTTTCTTTTATAAACATCTTAAAGCACAAATTTTATGAGATGAGTTTAAGGGACCTTGATGTGGAAAAGTTTGGGGACCATTGCCTTGGAACATTAAGCCTCTGGTGGATAAACTATTAAAATAACCATAATTTACTCAATTTCAATATTACCCGATCTTCATTGCTTCGCGTTGAAATTAAAAGGTGCAATTTAAAAATGTCCAAGTTCCGTTAATGACATGTTCAAATGTTTAACAAACCAAACCGATTGGAAATCGGTTAAATTTCCAGCGACTTCTGAGTCTTTTTGTGTGAGCAGATCTCTCATTTTATTATATTTTAACCGTCCCAGTATGGCCGCCGCTGAGTGACGTCAGTCATGACGTCAGCACGTAACCGTATCCTCCCCCTTTGCGGTAAGGGCGTCATATGATGCCTTCAAGTGTTGTAGGAAATGAGTTAATTCTAAATGAGGCGTTCAAAATAATCAGAATCAGTTTATCAGGCAAGTATGCAAATAATAATAATAATAATAATAAAATAATAATAATAATAATAAAATAATTACTAACATTATATTATATTATTATCATAGAATAATAGTTTTGAAAGGGGTTACAAAACTTGAAAATCTTGTCCCAAAAAGTGTAAAAAGTGAATGTGAAATGTTAATAAAAATAAGAATAAATGTGCATAAAAATAAATAATAATAAAAATAAATTACTATTTTGACAAAAAAAGACTGTTATAATGTAATAATACAAATAAATCTATATTATTTCAGTGGTGTTTTTTGTATTTTGTTTTGTCTTTGGATCATAATTCATCAAATATCTCCCAGGGTCACTATTAATCAATCAATCAATCTTTATTGATGATAATAGTTTGATCACCTTTCTCCATTTTCTCAGATTAAATTCATGACTTGGTTATTTTTCCTCATGATTTTAACAACAGGATGAAACTCCTCTTGGTTTTAAATGAAGGTCCTGGCTCCAAGTGGCAGGTTAGGGTTGGTGGTTTTACTTTGAAAAATTCTGACAGGAAGTGTTAGTGTCCCTCCCATTCAGGATAAAAAGCCTCCAAACAATAAGTTTTCATACCCCAGATGTTTCTGAAAAGGATCAGACAGAAGAGAAGGAGAGAAAGAAGAAATCACAGCTGCTGTAAACTCACAGTAAGACTTAATGAACATGTTAATTACTGCCATGATTTAGTATTCATTAATATTCCTCACATTTAACACTGGGATTTAATCTCAGATTTGTCTCAATGCAGTAGATAAATTAAATATATATATATATATCAAAGATTCAGCTACACATTCTGTTATTATCTCTATTATTTAATGTATTGTTGAATCCTTAGAAATAGATATCTACTCCATTGAGTTTTATTATTATTGACACAAAGTGATGTATCTGTCTGCAGTAATTTAAATGTGACTCATTCTAATAATATAATAGTGTCAGTTCTCTATAGTCAACTATAATCTGTGTGGTTTATTCATTCTCCTTCTACTTCAGGTTCTTGGTTTGAGCTTTTCTTTCTGTTTGTTTTCTGTGAACAAAGCAGCTTATCTCACTGTGACGTTCAAACCTGGTGTTAGTTAGAGAATTAAAGGTTCATGTAGGTTAAACAAGTACAACATACATTAGAGGTCAGGTAGATATTTATTCCACTAAATAAATAACTTATAATAATCATAATATAACTGTTATTAACTATTTGTGTTTTTGCTGTTTTATCAACAGATTCAGTCGGTTATAATGAACAGAAGCTTCCAGTGAACTGTGTTACAAACCTATGAATATCTGACAAATAAATATGAATCTATCAAAATGTTTATAATGATATTATTACACGTATAGTCTAGTTAATGCATATTATATATACATTAGATATGTATATATATATCTACGTTATATATTAATGAGGTTTATTGTAAAAAGCTTAATAACCAGCGTCGTCTAAAGGATCTTTGTTGTATATTAATGGATGTTTGGTGAGGGAACGGCTGCTTTACTCATTCTGTCTTATCTGGTTTTCAGGAGCAAACAGGACGGAATCAGCCGCTCATTGTTAAATATTACGAAATAAACCTCATAGAATAAGAACTGGCAATTACAACACCTCCATCTAATATTTACACTTTACATTTAACTTAGTCTTGATTTTCAAATTGGAAAAAAAGGTTAATGTTATGTTATGATTTACTGTCCAATGCAAATTATTCACATAGGCCTGTTTTTAGACAGAATGTGACTCGTAGACTTCAATAAATCAAAGCAGTGAATATTTATTAGAATCTACTTAGAGAACACACACTGTAAAATCTTTACCAAACAAATGATGGAGCTGCAGAAACAAAGACGTCTGAGCTTCTTCCTGAAGCTCAGTGTCGTCCTGGGATCACTATGGGTACTGTCCCTACTCAAAGACCTGAAGACAGGTGATCCTCAGGTTGTCAGACACGGCTGGTTGGACTATACAGACGCTGACGGTGGTCCAGAGAACGTCTGCAACTGTTCTGCTGTCCTGCAGGGAGACAGGGAGGCCCTGCAACAAGCCAAACTACTCACCATCACCAAGGACTTCCACAACAGGATCAGGATCCCTGATGAGTATTATATCAATGCAACCCAAGACTGCAGGTTTGTTCTCAAATGACCTGAGTTCAGCAGTAATTGCTGGTATTATGAGTGTGGAATCCATCGCACAATGAGGCTGAAGTTGTTATTCGTTGTGTGATTATAGGAAATTCAAGTTAAGCAGAAAGTACTTGACGCTCCCACTGAGTCAGGAAGAAGAGGACTTTCCTCTGGCTTACTCTATGGTTGTTCATCATAAGGTATGAAACCTCTAAAGCCTCAATTTAACAATACAAACCGTCTAATACGTCTCAGTTTAACGACAATTCAACGACAGTCAGGACCTGTCCCCACGACTCAAAGCCGGAGGGAGGCTACCCTCTCCTGGACTTTGAGAAGGTGTCCCTCAGGAAGTCCTGTGGGAGTATGGGGTTCTGGGCCTGGAGGCCTGATGCTAGAGCTTGGTCCATATAGACGGGAGTTGGACTCGTTCAGATCTGCCCTTTGTCCCTGATTCTGTTCATAACTTTTATGGACAGAACTTCTAGTATCAACCAAGGTGTTGAGGGGCTGTGGTCCGGTGCCTCAGGATCAGGTCGCTGCTTTTTGGATGATCTGGTTCTGTTGGTTTCATCGGAGGAGTGCATGGGTCCATCATGGTGGAGAAGGAGCTGAAGCTCTGGATTTATCATCAATCTACGTTCCTACCCTCACCTCTGGTCAGGGTCTGGGTACTGACCCAAAGACCAGATCAGGAATCCAAGCTGCTGAAATGAGTTTCCTCCTCAGGGTGATGGGTGAGGAGCTGGGTCATCAGGAGGAGTCAGAGGAGAACCACTGCTCCTCCACTTCCAGAGGAGCTAGAGGAGCTGGTTCAGCATCTAGTGAGAAGCTTCTAGGACCCTCCCTGGTGAGGGGGTCTGGCCCAGGAGGCTGGAGAGTCTCTGCTGGACTAGAACACTTTGGGGTTCCCAATCTCGTACAAGTGGTAGACGGATGGACGAAACCACCAGAAATCACTACTCAAACACCACAGAGTAGCTTCTATGTAGGAATTTAGGCAAAATTCAGACAAACTGCAGCTCCACAATAAGAATGGATGTGTCAAACTGTGGTCCAACCAAGGAGTTCCACACCTGATTCTACTAATCAACCACTAGAGCCCTTGATAAGGATCTTCATTAGTAAAATCAGGTGTGTTCCTGCTTGGGCTCCCACACCGGCCCTCCAGGACCAGGGTTTGACCCCCTGTAGTAAATAATTCAGACTTCTAGAAAGTGGATTCCTCATTTTTACCTTTAAATACTTCACCTACTGGTTCGTACTAAAATCCTGCAGTGACCCTTTAAACCAGGGGTCACCAATCCTGGTCCAGAAAGGCCAGTGTGGGTCCAGGTTTTTGTTCCAACCAAGCAGCAACGCACCTGATTCTACTAATGAAGGTCCTTATCAATGGTTCTAGTGGTTGATTAGTAGAATCAGGTTGTTACTGCAGGTTGGAACAAAAACCTGGACCCACACCGACCCTCCAGGACCAGGACTGGTGGCCCCTGATTTACATATTTTAGATACCCTAAATGTGTGTAACAGTAACCATATGTAATGAAATGAAAAGGATTTAATTCTTTTATTTGAATCTCTAGGTGCAGAATTTTGAGCGTCTGCTGCGAGCCATCTACGCACCTCAGAACATTTACTGCATCCATGTCGACAATAAATCATCGGAATCAGTCTCCTCGGCCATCGAGGGCATCGCTGCCTGTTTCCCAAACGTCTTCATGGCCACCCAGACCGTCAACGTGGTGTATTCT
This sequence comes from Lepturacanthus savala, assembly GCA_030544235.1. NCBI lineage: Eukaryota > Metazoa > Chordata > Actinopteri > Scombriformes > Trichiuridae > Lepturacanthus > Lepturacanthus savala. The sequence continues at coordinate 28,949,175 of CM060473.1, forward strand.
GCCTGGCCACGCGTCCAGGCTGACCTCAACTGTATGGCTGACCTCTATAACGCCAGCACCAAATGGAAATACTTCATCAACCTCTGCGGCCAGGATTTCCCTCTGAAAACCAACCTGGAGATTGTACGGATGTTACGTTCTCTGAAGGGCGGCAACAGCCTGGAATCAGAGAAACTGCCTGAAGAAAAGAAATGGAGGATAAATAATTCTTTCCAGATAATCGATGGGCAACTCACGGTATAGCTTTTGTAGATTTCATTATAAAAATGTTTAGATTTACTTTCGTCATCGATAATTCAGTATTTCAACTCTCTCTCACAGGCAGCAGGAAAGGAGAAGGGGCCGCCTCCTTTCAACCTGCCGATTCTGTCAGGAAACGCCTACATCGTGGTCTGCCGAGGCTACATCCGCAGCGTGTTGGAGGACAGCCGGGTCCAGGCGCTGATCCACTGGTCCAAAGACACCTACAGTCCTGACGAGTTCCTCTGGGCGACCATCCAGCGCATGCCTGGTGTTCCTGGATCCAGGTGGCCCAGCCGCAAACACGACATGACCGACATTAACGCCGTCGCACGGCTGGTGAAGTGGCAGCGGCACGAGGGGAACCAGGACTCCCAGGACGCCGTCTACCCGGAGTGTCAGGGGAACCACATCCGGGAAATATGCGTTTACGGTGCTGGAGACCTGCAGTGGCTGCTCAGCCACCACCACCTGTTCGCCAACAAGTTCGATGCCGACACGGATCCCATCGCCGTCCACTGTTTGGAGAAATATCTCCGACAAAAGGCTCTGATTGGATTAATCGGAGATTATTATGTCAACCAAGAGTAACAAGAGAGGAGCAGACCCCAAGAAGCAGCACTATACCTGCTGCAAAACATCTGGAAGGTTCCATTTGACCTTTTGATTTCCCAAACATGACATATTACACAAAGAGTCTACTTCTATATTAGTGTAATATACAAATATAGTAGTTTTACAGAGCCCAGCTGTTCTAGAAACCACATGTTGTTTTAGGCTTTTGGGTTAGGCCCATTTTATCTAAAACCATGTGGCCCATTTTATCTGAAACCATGTGGCCCATTTTATCTAAAACCATGTGGCCCATTTTAGTTTAGCAGGTTAAGGTAAACATCACTTCTGTTAAAATATCAAACTAACATCATTATTTCTGATCCATCAACACAGATATCATGAAGAGTTTTTACTAACTTTAACTAATCAATCACCATTTGCATATATATATATATATATATATACACATATATATATATACAGTATATATATATATATATATATATATATATATATATATATATATATATATATACAGTATATATATATATACAGTATATTTTTATTTTAATTTTTATTTTAATTTTTATTTTAATTTTTATATATATATATATTGATGATTTTTGATTCTTTTTACAGACGTTAAAACACCTTTAAAGTCATAAAGAAAGAGAATGAATCCAAACCAGTAATAAATCTATGAATAAATAAATATATATATAATATGTTGGATTCTCTTTGTCTTTCACTTGGAAACGTGTGCACGTGATTTCTGTCAAAATAACATGTTGGGTTTAACTTCCATTCATTTCCAGTGGATTCAATAAAACTTTATTGACTTCATTCAGACAGAAGAGGGCGACAAAAACCTTTGAATCCATCAAACTGATTGATCACATCATCTTTTCTTCATTCTGATGGACAGTGACACGGTTTATAAAATACAAGTTTATTTCTCTGCTTCTTCATGAGAAAACCTTTAACTTCATGTATTTACAGGATATTTCACTTCACACGTAGAATCTAATTAACACAGCTGCTGTTAGTGAATTAGTCCACAATAATATAATATATTATATATAATAATATAATATATATATAATATATTTACAGGTGAGAAATACCTGCATATGAGAAACACTTTTACTTTGACAAGTGCTGACAGGAAGTCATTCAAACCATCTATTTGCTTTAATAAGCCTGAGTTCTATTCACTTGAACAAGTTTTGCCAAACAACAGGTTTAGAAACATGAGAAGAGGAGGAAACGTGTGAAGTAAGACATGTCATTCATTCTGCTGTTTAATGCTGTTTAATGCTGTTTAATGCTGTTTAATGCTGTTTAATGCTGTTTAATGCTGTTTAAATGCTGTTTAATGCTGTTTAAATGCTGTTTAATGCTGTTTAATGCTGTTTAATGCTGTTTAATGCTGTTTAATGATGTTTAATGCTGTTTAAATGCTGTTTAATGCTGTTTAATGCTGTTTAATGCTGTTTAATGCTGTTTAATGCTGTTTAATGATATTTAAATGCTGTTTAAGGCTGTTTAATGCTGTTTAATGCTGTTTAATGCTGTTTAATGCTGTTTAATGCTGTTTAATGCTGTTTAAATGCTGTTTAATGCTGTTTAATGCTGTTTAATGCTGTTTAATGCTGTTTAATGATGTTTAATGCTGTTTAAATGCTGTTTAATGCTGTTTAATGCTGTTTAATGCTGTTTAATGCTGTTTAAATGCTGTTTAATGATATTTAAATGCTGTTTAAGGCTGTTTAATGCTGTTTAATGCTGTTTAATGCTGTTTAATGCTGTTTAATGCTGTTTAATGCTGTTTAAATGCTGTTTAATGCTGTTTAATGCTGTTTAATGCTGTTTAATGCTGTTTAATGATGTTTAATGCTGTTTAAATGCTGTTTAATGCTGTTTAATGCTGTTTAATGCTGTTTAATGCTGTTTAAATGCTGTTTAATGCTGTTTAATGCTGTTTAATGCTGTTTAATGCTGTTTAAATGCTGTTTAATGCTGTTTAATGCTGTTTAATGCTGTTTAATGCTGTTTAAATGCTGTTTAATGCTGTTTAATGCTGTTTAATGATATTTAAATGCTGTTTAATGCTGTTTAATGATGTTTAAATGCTGTTTAATGCTGTTTAATGCTGTTTAAATGCTGTTTAATGATGTTTAAATGCTGTTTAATGCTGTTTAATGCTGTTTAAATGCTGTTTAAATTATGTTTAATGCTGTTTAATGCTGTTTAAATTATGTTTAATGCTGTTTAATGCTGTTTAATGCTGTTTAATGCTGTTTAATGCTGTTTAATGCTGTTTAATGCTGTTTAAATGCTGTTTAATGCTGTTTAATGCTGTTTAATGCTGTTTAATGCTGTTTAAATGCTGTTTAATGCTGTTTAATGCTGTTTAATGCTGTTTAATGCTGTTTAAATGCTGTTTAAATGCTGTTTAATGCTGTTTAATGCTGTTTAATGCTGTTTAATGCTGTTTAAATGCTGTTTAATGCTGTTTAATGCTGTTTAATGCTGTTTAATGCTGTTTAATGCTGTTTAATGCTGTTTAATGCTGTTTAAATGCTGTTTAATGCTGTTTAATGCTGTTTAATGCTGTTTAATGCTGTTTAATGCTGTTTAATGCTGTTTAATGCTGTTTAAATGCTGTTTAATGCTGTTTAATGCTGTTTAAATGCTGTTTAATGCTGTTTAATGCTGTTTAATGCTGTTTAATGCTGTTTAAATGCTGTTTAATGATGTTTAATGCTGTTTAAATGCTGTTTAATGCTGTTTAATGCTGTTTAATGCTGTTTAATGCTGTTTAAATGCTGTTTAATGCTGTTTAATGCTGTTTAATGCTGTTTAATGCTGTTTAATGATGTTTAAATGCTGTTTAATGCTGTTTAATGATATTTAAATGCTGTTTAATGCTGTTTAATGCTGTTTAATGATATTTAAATGCTGTTTAATGCTGTTTAATGATGTTTAAATGCTGTTTAATGCTGTTTAATGCTGTTTAATGCTGTTTAATGCTGTTTAATGCTGTTTAAATTATGTTTAATGCTGTTTAATGATATTTAAATGCTGTTTAATGCTGTTTAATGATGTTTAAATGCTGTTTAATGCTGTTTAATGCTGTTTAATGCTGTTTAATGCTGTTTAATGCTGTTTAATGCTGTTTAATGCTGTTTAATGCTGTTTAATGCTGTTTAATGCTGTTTAAATTATGTTTAATGCTGTTTAATGCTGTTTAATGCTGTTTAATGCTGTTTAATGCTGTTTAAATGCTGTTTAAATGCTGTTTAATGCTGTTTAATGCTGTTTAATGCTGTTTAAATGCTGTTTAAATGCTGTTTAATGCTGTTTAATGCTGTTTAATGCTGTTTAATGCTGTTTAATGCTGTTTAAATTATGTTTAATGCTGTTTAATGCTGTTTAATGCTGTTTAATGCTGTTTAATGCTGTTTAAATTATGTTTAATGCTGTTTAATGATGTTTAAATGCTGTTTAATGCTGTTTAATGATATTTAAATGCTGTTTAATGCTGTTTAATGCTGTTTAATGATATTTAAATGCTGTTTAATGATGTTTAATGATGTTTAAATGCTGTTTAATGCTGTTTAATGCTGTTTAATGCTGTTTAAATTATGTTTAATGCTGTTTAATGCTGTTTAATGCTGTTTAATGCTGTTTAATGCTGTTTAAATGCTGTTTAAATGCTGTTTAATGCTGTTTAATGCTGTTTAATGCTGTTTAAATGCTGTTTAAATGCTGTTTAATGCTGTTTAATGATGTTTAATGCTGTTTAATGCTGTTTAATGATGTTTAATGATGTTTAATGATATTTAAATGCTGTTTAATGCTGTTTAATGCTGTTTAATGCTGTTTAATGATGTTTAATGCTGTTTAATGCTGTTTAAATGCTGTTTAATGATGTTTAATGCTGTTTAATGCTGTTTAATGATGTTTAATGCTGTTTAATGATGTTTAAATGCTGTTTAATGCTGTTTAATGATGTTTAATGCTGTTTAATGATGTTTAATGCTGTTTAATGCTGTTTAAATGCTGTTTAATGATGTTTAATGCTGTTTAATGCTGTTTAATGATGTTTAATGATGTTTAAATGCTGTTTAATGCTGTTTAATGCTGTTTAATGCTGTTTAATGCTGTTTAATGATGTTTAATGATGTTTAAATGCTGTTTAATGCTGTTTAATGCTGTTTAATGCTGTTTAATGCTGTTTAATGATGTTTAATGCTGTTTAATGATATTTAAATGCTGTTTAATGCTGTTTAATGCTGTTTAATGATATTTAAATGCTGTTTAATGATGTTTAATGATGTTTAAATGCTGTTTAATGCTGTTTAATGCTGTTTAATGCTGTTTAAATTATGTTTAATGCTGTTTAATGCTGTTTAATGCTGTTTAATGCTGTTTAATGCTGTTTAAATGCTGTTTAAATGCTGTTTAATGCTGTTTAATGCTGTTTAATGCTGTTTAAATGCTGTTTAAATGCTGTTTAATGCTGTTTAATGCTGTTTAATGCTGTTTAATGCTGTTTAAATTATGTTTAATGCTGTTTAATGCTGTTTAATGCTGTTTAAATTATGTTTAATGCTGTTTAATGCTGTTTAATGCTGTTTAATGCTGTTTAAATGCTGTTTAATGCTGTTTAATGCTGTTTAAATGCTGTTTAAATGCTGTTTAATGCTGTTTAATGCTGTTTAATGCTGTTTAATGCTGTTTAAATTGTGTTTAATGCTGTTTAATGCTGTTTAATGCTGTTTAATGCTGTTTAATGCTGTTTAATGCTGTTTAAATGCTGTTTAATGCTGTTTAATGCTGTTTAATGCTGTTTAATGCTGTTTAATGCTGTTTAAATGCTGTTTAATGCTGTTTAATGCTGTTTAATGCTGTTTAATGCTGTTTAATGCTGTTTAATGCTGTTTAATGCTGTTTAAATGCTGTTTATTGCTGTTTAAATGCTGTTTAATGCTGTTTAATGCTGTTTAATGCTGTTTAAATTATGTTTAATGCTGTTTAATGCTGTTTAATGCTGTTTAATGATATTTAAATGCTGTTTAATGCTGTTTAATGCTGTTTAATGATGTTTAATGATGTTTAATGATATTTAAATGCTGTTTAATGCTGTTTAATGCTGTTTAATGATGTTTAATGCTGTTTAATGCTGTTTAATGATGTTTAATGATGTTTAATGATATTTAAATGCTGTTTAATGCTGTTTAATGCTGTTTAATGCTGTTTAATGATGTTTAATGCTGTTTAATGCTGTTTAAATGCTGTTTAATGATGTTTAATGCTGTTTAATGCTGTTTAATGATGTTTAATGCTGTTTAATGATGTTTAAATGCTGTTTAATGCTGTTTAATGATGTTTAATGCTGTTTAATGATGTTTAATGCTGTTTAATGCTGTTTAAATGCTGTTTAATGATGTTTAATGCTGTTTAATGCTGTTTAATGATGTTTAATGATGTTTAAATGCTGTTTAATGCTGTTTAATGCTGTTTAATGCTGTTTAATGCTGTTTAATGATGTTTAATGATGTTTAAATGCTGTTTAATGCTGTTTAATGCTGTTTAATGCTGTTTAATGCTGTTTAATGATGTTTAATGCTGTTTAATGATGTTTAAATGCTGTTTAATGCTGTTTAATGCTGTTTAATGATGTTTAAATGCTGTTTAATGCTGTTTAATGCTGTTTAATGCTGTTTAATGCTGTTTAATGCTGTTTAAATGATGTTTAATGCTGTTTAATGCTGTTTAATGCTGTTTAATGATGTTTAATGCTGTTTAATGCTGTTTAATGCTGTTTAATGCTGTTTAATGCTGTTTAAATGATGTCATACATGTTTTATTTCCAATGATTCAACAGGACATTCTTTAATGTGTTTTTAAATCTGCTTTTCTGAACTAAAGAGAAGTTAGAGATGAACCAACTTCTCCTTTTTAATTGAATATTTGCATAAAGAGGAAACAGGTGTTTTTCTGATGGATTCTTATGATTCATGAATCATAAATATTCTTGATTTTATATTTTGTTGTTTCCTTTAAAATAGAAACTTCAAATCTAAAACAAACCAACAAACGACCGTTTACCTTCTGGGCTCAGAATAAACACGTTGATTTAATCATTTAAGCCTCAGGTTTATTTTACTGCTCTAAATGATAATAGATGAGATACGAGTCAGAAATCTGAGATCAAACGTCAAAAATAGGAATTAAAATAAAATAAAAATTCTACAAAGAAGGAAACAGATAAAAACTTTACAACTTGAATAAAAAGTCAAGAAAATTAGATTAAAAGAAAAAAAATATATGAAAATCAAAAATATGATAAAAAAAGTCAGAAACATGAATAAAAATACATTTAAAAGTGTTTTAACTACAAATAAAAATACTTTATTTAAAACTTACAACCAAACTGATCCAAACCAGGAAGAACATGAACTTTATAAAATCTGCAGAACAAAGTTTAATGATTTATAAGAAAAGAGTTTAACGATGAAAAGAGATTAAAGATTAATTCTTAGTCTTAAAATGATAAAATCACTGAGGATTAAACTAGTTTCTTCACTTTTTACACGTTTTTTACGCTTTATTCCAAAATAGTTTTCATGATCAATCAGATCATAAATATAATGAATAATAAATATTATTATAATAGAATAAATAGAATAAAGTTAAACAGTTAGTTTGATGCTGTGTCAATGACTCCATTAGTTTATACACCAGGAATTTATTATATTTATATATCGTTGATCTATGGAAACAAGTCGATTTTAGAATATTAGAAAAAAAATATTAAATTTAAATAAATTTGCTGAAGATTTTTCAAAATTCTTCATAAAAGTCAACGTTCATTATGAGTCAGTGATGCTCACATGTTAAATGTCCATCAGCAATAGGGATATCCTGGTCATGTGACCTCATAGATTATATGTCCTTCAAAATAAAAGCCTCCTTTTCACAGCTATCTGTAAAACCATAGATTAAAATCACAGTATTTTAGAATAATGAAGATAAATAACTGTTGCTGCATAGAAACACTATGAATAGAGCATTAAATCATCATTCACATTTAATAAAATAAAATGTGTTGATACCAATAATAATTTAATAATTACTGATTATTTTTTATTTATATTTGGGGTCATTTTCTGCTTAATGACCTACTTTAATCCATGAATGTGTAGCAGTGGTGATGGAACTAGAACATATGTTCATTTAAATATTTCATATCAGTGAATAACGATGATTATTGATCATTTTTATTTATACATTTTTAAAAAGGATCAGGATAAAAAAGGCTGAATGTGATCAATTCATGGTGGAGCAAGAAGGTCCAGGTTCTAGACCTCCTTGGTCCTGGGTCTGGGTCCTTTCTGTGTGGAGGTTCATGTTCTCTGTGTCTGGTGGGTTTTCTCCAGGTTCTTAGTCCTGGTCCAGGTTCTAGTCCTGGTCCAGGTTCTAGTCCTGGTCCAGGTTCTAGACCTTGTCCAGGTTCTAGTGCTGGTCCAGGTTCTAGTGCTGGTCCAGGTTCTAGTCCTGGTCCAGGTTCTAGACCTGGTCCAGGTTCTAGTGCTGGTCCAGGTTCTAGTCCTGGTCGAGGTTCTAGACCTTGTCCAGGTTCTAGTGCTGGTCCAGGTTCTAGTCCTGGTCCAGGTTCTAGACCTGGTCCAGGTTCTCCAGAGACTCTAAATCACCGTAGGTGTGTGTGTGTGAGTGAATGGTGTGTGTGTCCATGATTGGTGGAGACCATCTGGGGTGTATCCTGCCTCTCACTGTAACGCGCTGTGATTGGCTGCAGCAGACCATGTGACCCTAATGAGGAATAAGCAGCATAGAAAATGACTGACTGATCACTTTATATTACAGTTGATCGTCATATGACACAGCAACAATTACTTTATCTTTATTTTCCTAAAAAGCTTTAAATAATAATAATAAAGTCCTTACAGTTAGGAAGGGGGCTTTTATTTTGAAGGTGGCCTCGAAGGCATTCATCCCTCATCAGACGCCAGTTTCTCTGTGAGAACTCTGGTTTGTTGCTGTTAGCAGCAGCTGCAGCAATGCATGCTGGGAGATGTTTATCAGTCAGGTCAGTGGGTCTGTACCTGCTGCAGGTGCTGCAACGCATTGTTGCTGTGAAAAGGCTGAAACACGTTTGTCTTGTCCCACGACCAAGAAGATCAGTCGAAACCAGCAGGAAACACGTTGATGTGGATATTCAGTCTGATGAGATCAGAGCAAACTTCATGTTTACAGATCAACATGAAAATGAGCTGATGATTCACTAATACTCACTAATACTCACTAATACTCATCTGACTCACTAATACTCATCTGACTCACTAATACTCATCTGACTCACTAATACTCACTAATACTCACTAATACTCATTTAATGCTGTTTAATGCTGTTTAAATGATGTTTAAATGATGTTTAATGCTGTTTAAATGATGTTTAATGCTGTTTAATGCTGTTTAATGCTGTTTAATGCTGTTTAATGCTGTTTAATGCTGTTTAATGCTGTTTAATGCTGTTTAATGCTGTTTAAATGCTGTTTAATGCTGTTTAAATGCTGTTTAATGTTGTTTAATGCTGTTTAATGCTGTTTAATGCTGTTTAATGCTGTTTAAATGCTGTTTAATGCTGTTTAAATGCTGTTTAATGTTGTTTAATGCTGTTTAATGCTGTTTAATGCTGTTTAATGCTGTTTAATGCTGTTTAAATGCTGTTTAATGATGTTTAATGCTGTTTAATGCTGTTTAAATGCTGTTTAATGCTGTTTAATGCTGTTTAATGCTGTTTAATGCTGTTTAATGCTGTTTAAATGCTGTTTAATGCTGTTTAAATGCTGTTTAAATGCTGTTTAATGCTGTTTAATGCTGTTTAATGCTGTTTAATGCTGTTTAATGCTGTTTAAATGCTGTTTAATGCTGTTTAAATGCTGTTTAATGCTGTTTAATGCTGTTTAATGCTGTTTAATGCTGTTTAAATGCTGTTTAATGATGTTTATTGCTGTTTAATGCTGTTTAATGCTGTTTAATGCTGTTTAATGCTGTTTAATGCTGTTTAAATTATGTTTAATGCTGTTTAATGCTGTTTAATGCTGTTTAATGCTGTTTAATGCTGTTTAATGCTGTTTAAATGCTGTTTAATGCTGTTTAAATGCTGTTTAAATGCTGTTTAATGCTGTTTAATGCTGTTTAATGCTGTTTAATGCTGTTTAAATGCTGTTTAATGCTGTTTAAATGCTGTTTAATGCTGTTTAATGCTGTTTAATGCTGTTTAATGCTGTTTAAATGCTGTTTAATGCTGTTTAATGCTGTTTAATGCTGTTTAATGCTGTTTAATGCTGTTTAATGCTGTTTAATGCTGTTTAAATGCTGTTTAATGATGTTTATTGCTGTTTAATGCTGTTTAATGCTGTTTAATGCTGTTTAATGCTGTTTAATGCTGTTTAAATTATGTTTAATGCTGTTTAATGCTGTTTAATGCTGTTTAATGCTGTTTAAATTATGTTTAATGCTGTTTAATGCTGTTTAATGCTGTTTAATGCTGTTTAATGCTGTTTAAATTATGTTTAATGCTGTTTAATGCTGTTTAATGCTGTTTAATGCTGTTTAATGCTGTTTAATGCTGTTTAATGCTGTTTAATGCTGTTTAAATTATGTTTAATGCTGTTTAATGCTGTTTAATGCTGTTTAATGCTGTTTAATGCTGTTTAATGCTGTTTAATGATATTTAAATGCTGTTTAATGCTGTTTAATGCTGTTTAATGCTGTTTAATGATATTTAAATGCTGTTTAATGCTGTTTAATGCTGTTTAATGCTGTTTAATGATGTTTAATGCTGTTTAATGCTGTTTAATGATGTTTAATGCTGTTTAATGCTGTTTAATGCTGTTTAATGCTGTTTAATGCTGTTTAAATGCTGTTTAAATGCTGTTAATGCTGTTTAAATGCTGTTTAAATGCTGTTTAATGCTGTTTAAATGCTGTTTAAATGCTGTTTAATGCTGTTTAATGCTGTTTAATGCTGTTTAATGCTGTTTAATGCTGTTTAATGCTGTTTAATGCTGTTTAAATGCTGTTTAAATGCTGTTTAATGCTGTTTAATGCTGTTAATGCTGTTTAATGCTGTTTAATGCTGTTAATGCTGTTTAATGCTGTTTAATGCTGTTTAATGCTGTTTAATGCTGTTTAATGCTGTTTAATGCTGTTTAATGCTGTTTAATGCTGTTTAATGCTGTTTAATGCTGTTTAATGCTGTTTAAATGCTGTTTAAATGCTGTTTAATGATGTTTAATGCTGTTTAATGCTGTTTAATGCTGTTTAAATGCTGTTTAATGCTGTTTAAATGCTGTTTAAATGCTGTTTAATGCTGTTTAATGCTGTTTAATGCTGTTTAAATGCTGTTTAATGCTGTTTAAATGCTGTTTAATGCTGTTTAATGCTGTTTAATGCTGTTTAATGCTGTTTAAATGCTGTTTAATGCTGTTTAATGCTGTTTAATGCTGTTTAATGCTGTTTAATGCTGTTTAATGCTGTTTAATGCTGTTTAAATGCTGTTTAATGATGTTTATTGCTGTTTAATGCTGTTTAATGCTGTTTAATGCTGTTTAATGCTGTTTAATGCTGTTTAAATTATGTTTAATGCTGTTTAATGCTGTTTAATGCTGTTTAATGCTGTTTAAATTATGTTTAATGCTGTTTAATGCTGTTTAATGCTGTTTAATGCTGTTTAATGCTGTTTAAATTATGTTTAATGCTGTTTAATGCTGTTTAATGCTGTTTAATGCTGTTTAATGCTGTTTAATGCTGTTTAATGCTGTTTAATGCTGTTTAAATTATGTTTAATGCTGTTTAATGCTGTTTAATGCTGTTTAATGCTGTTTAATGCTGTTTAATGATATTTAAATGCTGTTTAATGCTGTTTAATGCTGTTTAATGCTGTTTAATGCTGTTTAATGCTGTTTAATGATATTTAAATGCTGTTTAATGCTGTTTAATGCTGTTTAATGCTGTTTAATGATGTTTAATGCTGTTTAATGCTGTTTAATGATGTTTAATGCTGTTTAATGCTGTTTAATGCTGTTTAATGCTGTTTAATGATGTTTAATGATATTTAAATGCTGTTTAATGCTGTTTAATGCTGTTTAATGCTGTTTAAATGCTGTTTAAATGCTGTTTAAATGCTGTTTAATGCTGTTTAATGCTGTTTAATGCTGTTTAATGCTGTTTAATGCTGTTTAATGCTGTTTAATGCTGTTTAAATGCTGTTTAAATGCTGTTTAATGCTGTTTAATGCTGTTAATGCTGTTTAATGCTGTTTAATGCTGTTTAATGCTGTTTAATGCTGTTTAATGCTGTTTAATGCTGTTTAATGCTGTTTAATGCTGTTTAATGCTGTTTAATGCTGTTTAATGCTGTTTAATGATGTTTAATGCTGTTTAATGATGTTTAATGCTGTTTAATGATGTTTAATGATGTTTAATGCTGTTTAATGCTGTTTAATGCTGTTTAATGCTGTTTAATGCTGTTTTAATGCTGTTTAAATGCTGTTTAAATGCTGTTTAAATGCTGTTTAAATGCTGTTTAAATGCTGTTTAAATGCTGTTTAAATGCTGTTTAAATGCTGTTTAATGCTGTTTAATGATGTTTAATGCTGTTTAAATGATGTTTAATGATGTTTAATGCTGTTTAATGCTGTTTAATGCTGTTTAAATGCTGTTTAATGCTGTTTAAATGCTGTTTAATGATGTTTAATGCTGTTTAATGCTGTTTAAATGATGTCATACATGTTTTATTTCCAATGATTCAACAGGACATTCTTTAATGTGTTTTTAAATCTGCTTTTCTGAACTAAAGAGAAGTTAGAGATGAACCAACTTCTCCTTTTTAATTGAATATTTGCATAAAGAGGAAACAGGTGTTTTTCTGATGGATTCTTATGATTCATGAATCATAAATATTCTTGATTTTATATTTTGTTGTTTCCTTTAAAATAGAAACTTCAAATCTAAAACAAACCAACAAACGACCGTTTACCTTCTGGGCTCAGAATAAACACGTTGATTTAATCATTTAAGCCTCAGGTTTATTTTACTGCTCTAAATGATAATAGATGAGATACGAGTCAGAAATCTGAGATCAAACGTCAAAAATAGGAATTAAAATAAAATAAAAATTCTACAAAGAAGGAAACAGATAAAAACTTTAAAACTTGAATAAAAAGTCAAGAAAATTAGATTAAAAGAAAAAAAATATATGAAAATCAAAAATATGATAAAAAAAGTCAGAAACATGAATAAAAATACATTTAAAAGTGTTTTAACTACAAATAAAAATACTTTATTTAAAACTTACAACCAAACTGATCCAAACCAGGAAGAACATGAACTTTATAAAATCTGCAGAACAAAGTTTAATGATTTATAAGAAAAGAGTTTAACGATGAAAAGAGATTAAAGATTAATTCTTAGTCTTAAAATGATAAAATCACTGAGGATTAAACTAGTTGCTTCACTTTTTACATGTTTTTTACGCAATAGTTTTCATGATCAATCAGATCATAAATATAATGAATAATAAATATTATTATAATAGAATAAAGTTAAACAGTTAGTTTGATGCTGTGTCAATGACTCCATTAGTTTATACACCAGGAATTTATTATATTTATATATCGTTGATCTATGGAAACAAGTCGATTTTAGAATATTAGAAAAAAAAATATTAAATTTAAATAAATTTGCTGAAGATTTTTCAAAATTCTTCATAAAAGTCAACGTTCATCATGAGTCAGTGATGAATGTCACTGAATGTGATCAATTCATGGTGGAGCAAGAAGGTCCAGGTTCTAGACCTCCTTGGTCCTGGGTCTGGGTCCTTTCTGTGTGGAGGTTCATGTTCTCTGTGTCTGGTGGGTTTTCTCCAGGTTTTAGTGCTGGTCCAGGTTCTAGTGCTGGTCCAGGTTCTAGTCCTGGTCCAGGTTCTAGACCTTGTCCAGGTTCTAGTGCTGGTCCAGGTTCTAGTCCTGGTCCAGGTTCTAGACCTGGTCCAGGTTCTAGTGCTGGTCCAGGTTCTAGTCCTGGTCGAGGTTCTAGACCTTGTCCAGGTTCTAGTCCTGGTCCAGGTTCTAGTGCTGGTCCAGGTTCTAGTCCTGGTCCAGGTTCTAGTCCTGGTCCAGGTTCTAGACCTGGTCCAGGTTCTCCAGAGACTCTAAATCACCGTAGGTGTGTGTGTGTGAGTGAATGGTGTGTGTGTCCATGATTGGTGGAGACCATCTGGGGTGTATCCTGCCTCTCACTGTAACGCGCTGTGATTGGCTGCAGCAGACCATGTGACCCTAATGAGGAATAAGCAGCATAGAAAATGACTGACTGATCACTTTATATTACAGTTGATCGTCATATGACACAGCAACAATTACTTTATCTTTATTTTCCTAAAAAGCTTTAAATAATAATAATAAAGTCCTTACAGTTAGGAAGGGGGCTTTTATTTTGAAGGTGGCCTCGAAGGCATTCATCCCTCATCAGACGCCAGTTTCTCTGTGAGAACTCTGGTTTGTTGCTGTTAGCAGCAGCTGCAGCAATGCATGCTGGGAGATGTTTATCAGTCAGGTCAGTGGGTCTGTACCTGCTGCAGGTGCTGCAACGCATTGTTGCTGTGAAAAGGCTGAAACACGTTTGTCTTGTCCCACGACCAAGAAGATCAGTCGAAACCAGCAGGAAACACGTTGATGTGGATATTCAGTCTGATGAGATCAGAGCAAACTTCATGTTTACAGATCAACATGAAAATGAGCTGATGACTCACTAATACTCACTAATACTCACTAATACTCATCTGACTCACTAATACTCATCTGACTCACTAATACTCACTAATACTCACTAATACTCACTAATACTCACTAATACTCACTAATACTCACTAATACTCACTAATACTCACTAATACTCACTAATACTCACTAATACTCACTAATACTCACTAATACTCATCTGACTCACTAATACACATCTGACTCACTAATACTCATTTAATGCTGTTTAATGCTGTTTAATGCTGTTTAATGCTGTTTAATGTTGTTTAATGCTGTTTAATGCTGTTTAATGCTGTTTAATGCTGTTTAAATGCTGTTTAATGCTGTTTAATGTTGTTTAATGCTGTTTAATGCTGTTTAATGTTGTTTAATGCTGTTTAATGCTGTTTAAATGCTGTTTAAATGCTGTTTAATGCTGTTTAATGCTGTTTAATGCTGTTTAAATGCTGTTTAAATGCTGTTTAATGCTGTTTAATGTTGTTTAATGCTGTTTAATGCTGTTTAATGTTGTTTAATGCTGTTTAATGCTGTTTAATGCTGTTTAATGCTGTTTAATGCTGTTTAATGATGTTTAATGCTGTTTAAATGCTGTTTTAATGTTGTTTAATGCTGTTTTAATGCTGTTTAATGCTGTTTAATGTTGTTTAATGCTGTTTAATGCTGTTTAATGTTGTTTAATGCTGTTTAATGCTGTTTAATGCTGTTTAATGCTGTTTAATGCTGTTTAATGCTGTTTAATGCTGTTTAATGCTGTTTAATGTTGTTTAATGCTGTTTAATGCTGTTTAATGCTGTTTAATGCTGTTTAATGCTGTTTAATGTTGTTTAATGCTGTTTAATGCTGTTTAATGCTGTTTAATGCTGTTTAATGCTGTTTAATGCTGTTTAATGCTGTTTAATGCTGTTTAATGCTGTTTAATGCTGTTTAATGCTGTTTAATGCTGTTTAATGCTGTTTAATGCTGTTTAATGCTGTTTAATGCTGTTTAAATGATGTCATACATGTTTTATTTCCAATGATTCAACAGGACATTCTTTAATGTGTTTTTAAATCTGCTTTTCTGAACTAAAGAGAAGTTAGAGATGAACCAACTTCTCCTTTTTAATTGAATATTTGCATAAAGAGGAAACAGGTGTTTTTCTGATGGATTCTTATGATTCATGAATCATAAATATTCTTGATTTTATATTTTGTTGTTTCCTTTAAAATAGAAACTTCAAATCTAAAACAAACCAACAAACGACCGTTTACCTTCTGGGCTCAGAATAAACACGTTGATTTAATCATTTAAGCCTCAGGTTTATTTTACTGCTCTAAATGATAATAGATGAGATACGAGTCAGAAATCTGAGATCAAACGTCAAAAATAGGAATTAAAATAAAATAAAAATTCTACAAAGAAGGAAACAGATAAAAACTTTAAAACTTGAATAAAAAGTCAAGAAAATTAGATTAAAAGAAAAAAAATATATGAAAATCAAAAATATGATAAAAAAAGTCAGAAACATGAATAAAAATACATTTAAAAGTGTTTTAACTACAAATAAAAATACTTTATTTAAAACTTACAACCAAACTGATCCAAACCAGGAAGAACATGAACTTTATAAAATCTGCAGAACAAAGTTTAATGATTTATAAGAAAAGAGTTTAACGATGAAAAGAGATTAAAGATTAATTCTTAGTCTTAAAATGATAAAATCACTGAGGATTAAACTAGTTTCTTCACTTTTTACACATTTTTTACGCTTTATTCCAAAATAGTTTTCATGATCAATCAGATCATAAATATAATGAATAATAAATATTATTATAATAGAATAAAGTTAAACAGTTAGTTTGATGCTGTGTCAATGACTCCATTAGTTTATACACCAGGAATTTATTATATTTATATATCGTTGATCTATGGAAACAAGTCGATTTTAGAATATTAGAAAAAAAATATTAAATTTAAATAAATTTGCTGAAGATTTTTCAAAATTCTTCATAAAAGTCAACGTTCATCATGAGTCAGTGATGCTCACATGTTAAATGTCCATCAGCAATAGGGATATCCTGGTCATGTGACCTCATAGATTATATGTCCTTCAAAATAAAAGCCTCCTTTTCACAGCTATCTGTAAAACCATAGATTAAAATCACAGTATTTTAGAATAATGAAGATAAATAACTGTTGCTGCATAGAAACACTATGAATAGAGCATTAAATCATCATTCACATTTAATAAAATAAAATGT
Source organism: Lepturacanthus savala (assembly GCA_030544235.1). NCBI lineage: Eukaryota > Metazoa > Chordata > Actinopteri > Scombriformes > Trichiuridae > Lepturacanthus > Lepturacanthus savala. The sequence goes on from CM060473.1 coordinate 28,966,067, forward strand.
GTTGATACCAATAATAATTTAATAATTACTGATTATTTTTTATTTATATTTGGGGTCATTTTCTGCTTAATGACCTACTTTAATCCATGAATGTGTAGCAGTGGTGATGGAACTAGAACATATGTTCATTTAAATATTTCATATCAGTGAATAACGATGATTATTGATCATTTTTATTTATACATTTTTAAAAAGGATCAGGATAAAAAAGGCTGAATGTGATCAATTCATGGTGGAGCAAGAAGGTCCAGGTTCTAGACCTCCTTGGTCCTGGGTCTGGGTCCTTTCTGTGTGGAGGTTCATGTTCTCTGTGTCTGGTGGGTTTTCTCCAGGTTCTAGTGCTGGTCCAGGTTCTAGTGCTGGTCCAGGTTCTAGTCCTGGTCCAGGTTCTAGACCTGGTCCAGGTTCTAGTGCTGGTCCAGGTTCTAGTCCTGGTCGAGGTTCTAGACCTTGTCCAGGTTCTAGTCCTGGTCCAGGTTCTAGTGCTGGTCCAGGTTCTAGTCCTGGTCCAGGTTCTAGTCCTGGTCCAGGTTCTAGACCTGGTCCAGGTTCTAGACCTGGTCCAGGTTCTCCAGAGACTCTAAATCACCGTAGGTGTGTGTGTGTGAGTGAATGGTGTGTGTGTCCATGATTGGTGGAGACCATCTGGGGTGTATCCTGCCTCTCGCTGTAACGCGCTGTGATTGGCTGCAGCAGACCATGTGACCCTAATGAGGAATAAGCAGCATAGAAAATGACTGACTGATCACTTTATATTACAGTTGATCGTCATATGACACAGCAACAATTACTTTATCTTTATTTTCCTAAAAAGCTTTAAATAATAATAATAAAGTCCTTACAGTTAGGAAGGGGGCTTTTATTTTGAAGGTGGCCTCGAAGGCATTCATCCCTCATCAGACGCCAGTTTCTCTGTGAGAACTCTGGTTTGTTGCTGTTAGCAGCAGCTGCAGCAATGCATGCTGGGAGATGTTTATCAGTCAGGTCAGTGGGTCTGTACCTGCTGCAGGTGCTGCAACGCATTGTTGCTGTGAAAAGGCTGAAACACGTTTGTCTTGTCCCACGACCAAGAAGATCAGTCGAAACCAGCAGGAAACACGTTGATGTGGATATTCAGTCTGATGAGATCAGAGCAAACTTCATGTTTACAGATCAACATGAAAATGAGCTGATGACTCACTAATACTCACTAATACTCATCTGACTCACTAATACTCACTAATACTCATCTGACTCACTAATACTCATCTGACTCACTAATACACATCTGACTCACTAATACTCACTAATACTCACTAATACTCATCTGACTCACTAATACTCATCTGACTCACTAATACTCAGCTGACTCACTAATACTCACTAATACTCACTAATACTCATCTGACTCACTAATACTCATCTGACTCACTAATACTCAGCTGACTCACTAATACTCACTAATACTCATCTGACTCACTAATACTCATCTGACTCACTAATACACATCAGACTCACTAATACTCATCTGACTCACTAATACACATCAGACTCACTAATACTCATCTGACTCACTAATACTCATCTGACTCACTAATACTCAGCTGACTCACTAATACTCACTAATACTCATCTGACTCACTAATACTCATCTGACTCACTAATACTCAGCTGACTCACTAATACTCATCTGACTCACTAATACTCATCTGACTCACTAATACACATCTGACTCACTAATACTCACTAATACTCACTAATACTCATCTGACTCACTAATACTCATCTGACTCACTAATACTCATCTGACTCACTAATACTCAGCTGACTCACTAATACACATCTGACTCACTAATACTCACTAATACTCACTAATACTCATCTGACTCACTAATACACATCTGACTCACTAATACACATCTGACTCACTAATACTCACTAATACTCACTAATACTCAGCTGACTCACTAATACTCATCTGACTCACTAATACTCATCTGACTCACTAATACTCATCTGACTCACTAATACTCATCTGACTGGTTTAAAGCTTTGAACAGCTGGTGTGATGTTTCAGTCAGGTTCAGGTTCAGGTCTAGGTTCAGGTTCAGGTTCAGGTCCAGGTTCAGGTTCAGGTGTAGGTTCAGGGTCAGGTGTAGATTCAGGTTCAGGTCTAGGTTCAGGTTCAGGTCTAGGTTCAGGTCCAGGTTCAGGTCCAGGTTCAGGTTCAGGTTCAGGTTCAGGTCTAGGTTCAGGTTCAGGTCCAGGTTCAGGTGTAGGTTCAGGTTCAGGGTCAGGTGTAGATTCAGGTTCAGGTGTAGGTTCAGGTTCAGGGTCAGGTGTAGATTCAGGTTCAGGTTCAGGTTCAGGTCCAGGTTCAGGTTCAGGTTCAGGTTCAGGTCCAGGTTCAGGTTCAGGTTCAGGTGTAGGTTCAGGTCCAGGTTCAGGTCCAGGTTCAGGTTCAGGTTCAGGTTCAGGTTCAGGTCCAGGTTCAGGTCCAGGTTTAGGTTCAGGTTCAGGTTCAGGTCCAGGTCCAGGTCCAGGTCCAGGTTCAGGTCCAGGTTCAGGTCCAGGTCCAGGTCCAGGTTCACAGCACTGACCCACATCTCATTAAGGTCCATCTAATCACAGACAGCTGAGAATCCTCTTCATGCCGTTACCATGGTGATTAGTTTATCGTCTCCTGGTTCATATGGAGGCAGCAGCTAAACATCAGGTTAAAGCTTCTTCTTCATCTTGTTCACATATTTCAGTAAAAACCCTTCATGGTTCCTGTTGTTACTGAAATTACACACATTCACTTTTTGTTCTTTTTCTTTCATGGACCAGTCTTTGTTTTTTATTCTTGTACTGAACTTTAGTTTTTGCTTGGTCTTAATCCTCTATCGTATAAAAACAGGATTAATCCTAGATTAGACTTTACTAGATATTTATTTATTTATGGTAGTTTATACTTTAGTTAAAACCTACTTTATACTTTAGTTAAAACCTACTTTATACTTTAGTTAAAACCTACTTTATACTTTAGTTAAAACCTACTTTATACTTTAGTTAAAACCTACTTTATACTTTAGTTAAAACCTACTTTATACTTTAGTTAAAACCTACTTTATACTTCTGCACAAATAGTGAAAATGGGTTTTTGACCCTTTCCCCCTTAAATAACATATTCTGGACTTTTTCTTTCTTTTTCCTGTATTTTTACCTTTTTTTGTGTAATCAGGATTTTTTGGAGCTGAAGTCAGTCTATGACATAGCAGCATGTTTCATAGACGAGTTGAATGTGTGTGTTGTAACGTGTGTGTGTGTTGTAATGTGTGTGTGTGTTGTAACATGTGTGTTGTACCGTGTGTGTGTGTGTTGTAACATGTGTGTTGTACCGTGTGTGTGTGTGTTGTAACATGTGTGTTGTACCGTGTGTGTGTGTGTTGTAATGTGTGTGTGTGTTGTAACATGTGTGTTGTAACGTGTGTGTGTGTTGTAATGTGTGTGTGTGTTGTAACATGTGTGTTGTAACGTGTGTGTGTGTTGTAATGTGTGTGTGTGTTGTACCGTGTGTGTTCCCAGTCATGTACGTCAGCTGTGTATATATTTAAACAGTAAACATTAGAAAAGATCCTTCATACATCGGCTGGTCAGAACGTCACCATGAAGCTGTAAAGGTTGTATTGAGGCTGTTTTAACCTGCTGTTCCTACTTTCTCAATTTAAGAACAAATTGTCTTCTTTCGTGTCTCCGTGTCTGTGCTGATGTCTTCGTGTCTGTTGTTTTTTGTTGTTTCTTGATGTGTTGATGAGTGAAATCACCACCCGTCTCAAACATGGTGAATCTGAGAGAATCTCTGGGGCCAAACTGTAGATCTTGCTTCATGGTGCTGAATCTTGGACCTTCACAGGCCTTTTTAGACATAATTTGAGCATCAGTCAACAGTGACATTTAATAAATGTAAAATCTACCCACAGATCAGACTGAAAGCAACTGAACCTGGTTCCTCTGATCAAACGATGAAACGCAGGGAACAAAGACGTCTGAGCTTCTTCCTGAAGCTCAGTGTCGTCCTGGGATCACTATGGGTACTGTCCCTACTCAAAGACCTGAAGACAGGTGAACCTCAGGTTGTCAGACACGGCTGGTTGGACTATACAGACGCTGACGGTGGTCCAGAGAACGTCTGCAACTGTTCTGCTGTCCTGCAGGGAGACAGGGAGGCCCTGCAACAAGCCAAACTACTCACCATCACCAAGGACTTCCACAACAGGATCAGGATCCCTGATGAGTATTATATCAATGCAACCCAAGACTGCAGGTTTGTTCTCAAATGACCTGAGTTCAGCAGTAATTGCTGGTATTATGAGTGTGGAATCCATCGCACAATGAGGCTGAAGTTGTTATTCGTTGTGTGATTATAGGAAATTCAAGTTAAGCAGAAAGTACTTGACGCTCCCACTGAGTCAGGAAGAAGAGGACTTTCCTCTGGCTTACTCTATGGTTGTTCATCATAAGGTATGAAACCTCTAAAGCCTCAATTTAACAATACAAACCGTCTAATACGTCTCAGCAATTTACCTGAACCGTTATTTCCTCCACCATACAGAACAGTACAACACTGCTTAATCAGATGCAGTTTTCTTTGGCTCTAAGTCTTTCTACTGTCTACTAAATTGCTGCAGTGACCCTTTTAACAGTTTTAAAGATAAGGTAAATGCGTGTAACAGTAACCATATGTAATGAAATGAAAAGGATTTAATTCTTTTATTTGAATCTCTAGGTGCAGAATTTTGAGCGTCTGCTGCGAGCCATCTACGCACCTCAGAACATTTACTGCATCCATGTCGACAATAAATCATCGGAATCAGTCTCCTCGGCCATCGAGGGCATCGCTGCCTGTTTCCCAAACGTCTTCATGGCCACCCAGACCGTCAACGTGGTGTATTCTGCCTGGCCACGCGTCCAGGCTGACCTCAACTGTATGGCTGACCTCTATAACGCCAGCACCAAATGGAAATACTTCATCAACCTCTGCGGCCAGGATTTCCCTCTGAAAACCAACCTGGAGATTGTACGGATGTTACGTTCTCTGAAGGGCGGCAACAGCCTGGAATCAGAGAAACTGCCTGAAGAAAAGAAATGGAGGATAAAGAATTCTTTCCAGATAATTGATGGGCAACTCAAGGTATAGCTTTTGTAGATTTGTCCATCCATTTTCTACCGCTTGTCCAAGTTGGGTCTTAACTGAGCTCCTCACCCTGTCTCTAAGGGAGACCAGCAGCCTGAGAAGGAAACTCATTTCAGTTGCTTGTATTCCTGATCTAGTCCTTTGGGTCACTACCCAGAGCTCCTGACCAGAGGTGAGGGTAGAACCGTAGATTGATGGTAAATTCAGAGCTTCAGCTCCTTCTTCACCATGATGGACCCATGCAGAGTCCACATCACTGCAGACCTGCAACCATCCTCCTGTCAATCTCCTTCCATTTTTTCCCTTGCTGAACGAGACCTAGAGATACTTGAATCCCTCTACTTTAGGTAGGATCTCATGCCCGACCTGGAGGCTACACTCCACCTATTTCTGGCTGAGAAAAATGGCCTCAGATCTCAGATTCTCATCCCGGTATCATCACTGTAAACCGCTCCAGTGAGAGCGAAAGGTCATGGCCGATGAAGCCAGCAGGACCAGATCATCCAGAAGGCTGAGCCCCAATCCTGAGGCCATGGACCTGCAAAGTCCTTAATGTACTGGGCAGATCTCATCCACCAAGGGGCCTTGCCACTGAGGAGCTTTTTGACTACCTCAGTGATCTCAGCCCAAAAGATAGGCAACCCACTACTGGGTCCCTAGACTCTGCTTCCTCAGTGGAAATTTGCTGATGGGATTAAGGAGGTTTTCGAAGTATTCCACTCACTGACCCAGAACGTCCTAAGTCGAGGTCAGCAGCACCCCACCCCCCCTGAAGACAGTGTTGACCGTGCACTGCTTCCCCCTCCTGAGCTATCAGATGGTGGTCAAGAACGTCCTTAAATTGTTTCGAAAATTTGTTCTTGATGGCCTCACCAAACTCCTACCATGCCCAAGTTTTTTCCTCTGCAATTGCCAAGGCCTTGCTCCACTTGGCGTGTCAAAACCTGTCAGCTGCTGCAGGAGTCCTACTGGCCAAAAAGGTCCTGTAGGACTCCTTCGCTACCCTCACTGCCCTTGTCCACCAGCAGGTTCAGGGGTTACCACCAGGACAGACATCAACAACCTTAGGCCAGAGCTTCGGTTGGCCATCTCGACAATGGAGGCATGGAACAGTGTCCATTCGGACTTGTTGTACTCTGCCTCTCCCAGGATGTGGCTGAAGCTCTCCTGGAGGTGTGAGTTGATGTTCCTTCAACAGAAGATTCAGACATTCCCAGCAACCCCTCATAGAACGTTGGGTCTGTCAGGTGGTGATCAATTGACAGCGCTCCCCTCACCCGAGTGTCCAAGACATGGTGTTCATTATGGACAATCCATGACGAGCACAGGCGTCCAATAACAGAACAGCTTCAGATCAGGGGGGCTGTTCCTCCCAATCACATCCCTCCAGGTCTCACTGTCATCACCCACATGAGCAGTGAAGTCCCCTAGAATAGCGCTATCCAGCACCCCCTTCAAGGACTCCAGAAAGGGTGGATGACATTCATGACCCGTCCCCCCACCCAAAGGTGGAGAGAAGCTACCCTCTCATCCACTGGGGTGAATGAGCCTGGGGGAAACAAGCATTTCCACCCCCATTCTGTGCATCTCACCAGGGGCAACTTGAAAGTGGTAGAAGGTCCAACCCCTCTCAAGGAAACTGGTTCCGGACCCCACGCTGTGCATTGAGGCAAGCCCAAATACAGGTGTTGGTATTATAGTTAGAATTTCATTAAAAATTTGACTTATTTCAGTAATTCCATTCAAAAAGTGAGACTTGTATAATGTACAGTAATCCCTCGTTTATCGCGGGGGTTACGTTCCGAAAATGACCCGCGATAAGTGAAATCCGCGAAATAGAAAATTTTTTACAATTAGCAACTATTACATGTATACAAATACAGTGACTCACGTGTAGGCTGTATTAAAATTGACTGCTGCTGTCGTCCTTATGTTTTTTTCCTCCTTCTTTATGTAACGAACGGAAGATTCATTGATTCCGTAATGGCGAGCAACGGCTGCATAGCTTTTACCTTCCCTTAGCATGTCCAGAAGTTTAACTTTATCTGAGATAGGTAGCATCTTCCGCCGTTTGGGCCCATCCGCAGGTGCTTTTGTCGGTCCAGGCCGTTTCGTCGACATTATGGGTTTAGGAGATGTTCGAAATTACAAGATAATTTGGCCAACTTAATGTAAATTTGCCAAGCTGTTTTATGTACGTACACATAACTGCACGAGACGACAAAATGATAGCACAATTCGTAGCATGTTTTGATACAAGAAGCGGGAGTGAGTTTTTAGCGAATCAGAATGCAGAGCACAATGCACCAAAAAAAAAAAAAATGCATTATGAAAATCCGCGAAATAGCGAATCCGCGATAAGTGAACCGCGAAGTGGCGAGGGATCACTGTATACATTCATTTCAGACAGACCAACATATTTAAAGTGTTTATTTTTCAAATAGTGATTATAACTGACAACTAATGAAAATCCCAAATTCAACTGGCTCCTCTCGATGTGGAGGAGCAGTGGTTCTACTCTGAGCTCCTTGCGGATGACCGAGCTTCTCACCCTATCTCTAAGGGAGAGCCCAGCCACCCTGCGAAGGAAACCCATTTCGGCTGCTTGTATTTGCAATCTCGAAGGGGTCACTACCCAAAGCTTGTGACCATAGGTGAGGGCAGGAACGTAGATCAACTGGTAAATCAGGAGCTTCGCCTTTCGGCTCAGCTCCTTCTTCACCACGACGGGCCGATGCAGGGCCTGCATCACTGCAGACGCCGCACCGATCCGCCGGTCAGTCTCCCGTTCCATCCTCCCCCCACTCGTGAACAAGACCCCAAGATACTTGAACTCCTCCACTTGAGGCAGCATCTCATCCCCGACCTGGAGTCGACACTCCACCCTTCTCCGGTCCAGAACCAGGGCCTCAGATTTGGAGGTGCTGATTCTCATCCCAGCCCCTTCACACTCGGCTGCGAACTGCTCCAGTGAGAGCTGAAGGTCACGGCTCGATGAAGCCAACAGGACCAGATCGTCCGCAAATAGCAGCGACCTAATCCTGAGGCCACCAAACCGCAGCCCCTCGACGCCCTGGCTGTGCCTAGAAATCCTGTCCATAAAAGTTATGAGCAGAATCGGTGACAAAGGGCAGCCCTGACGGAGTCCAACCCCCACTGGAAACAAGTTAGACTTATTACCGGCAATGCGGAGCAAGCTCTGGCACAGAGAGTACAGGGACCGGACAGCCCGTGTCAACGGGTTCGTGACCCCATACTCCCAGAGCACCCCCCACAGGACTGCCCGAGGGACACGGTCGAACGCCTTCTCCAGATCCACAAAACACATGTAGACTGGTTGGGTGAACTCCCATGCACCCTCGAGCACCCTGCTAAGGGTATAGAGCTGGTCCACAGTTCCACGACCAGGACGAAAACCACACTGCTCCTCCTGAATCCGAGGTTCGACTATCTTACGGACCCTCCTCTCCAGTACCCCCGAATAGACTTTCCCAGGGAGGCTGAGGAGTGTGATCCCTCTATAGTTGGAACACACCCTCTGGTCCCCCTTTTTATAGAGGGGAACCACCACCCCAGCCTGCCACTCTAGAGGCACTGCCCCCGATGTCCACGCGATGTTACAGAGACGTGTCAACCAAGACAGCCCTACAACATCCAGAGCCTTGAGGAACTCAGGGCGAATCTCATCCACTCCTAGGGCCTTGCTGCCGAGGAGCTTTTTGACTACCTCGGCGATCTCAGCCCCAGAGATAGGCGAATCCACCACTGGTCCCCCAGACTCTGCCTCTTCAACAGAAGACGTGCTGGTGGGATTGAGTAGGTCTTCGAAGTATTCCCCCCACCGATCCAGGACGTCCCGAGTCGAGGTCTGCAGCACCCCGTCCCCACTGAACACAGTGTCAACGGTGCGCTGCTTTCCCCCCCGAGACACCGGATGGTGGTCCAGAACTTCCTCGAAGCCGTTCGATAGTCTTTCTCCATGGCCTCACCAAACTCCTCCCATGCCCGCGTTTTTGCCTCGGCAACCACCGAGGCTGCGTTCCGCTTACCACGCCGATACCCGTCAGCTGCTTCAGCGATAAGGTGGCAGCTCCAGGAGGGGCAGAATATTGTGGAAATGTTCAATGTTCACCTGGTGCTACACTCTAATAATCTAATTAACTCAAAACACCTGCAAAGGCCTTTGGCCTCCACCATCACAAGGAAGGCAAGACACTAAAGGTCATTGTTAAAGAGGATGTTCACAGAGCTCTGAGTCCAAGCACATTAATAGAGAGGAGAAGGGAAGGAGAAGATGTGGTAGAAAAAAAGTGTACAAGCAATAGGGATAACCTCACCCTGGAGAGGATGGAGAAACTAAACTCATTCAAAAAACATGTAGTAGATTCACAAAGAGAACCACCAACATAGGCATATGAAGACAAGGCTTCAGCTGTCACATTCCTGGTGTCCACCACTCTGGAACCAGATACAGAATCAGAAGGGTCTGGACTAAAGACAAAAAGGACTGGACTCATGCTGAGTCCACTCTTATGTTCTCTGAGCAAAGTCAATTTTTTCATGTACTTTAGAAGTCAGTGGTGGTTTAGTGAGTCCATGTTGTTGAGGTCTAGGGTAAAGGTTCCAGTCAGTGGTGGTTTAGTGAGTCCATGTTGTTGAGGTCTAGGGTAAAGGTTCCAGTCAGTGGTGGTTTATGGGGTCATGTCATCTGCTGCTGTTGGTCCACTGGGTTTTCTGACATCAGAGGTCAACGCAGCCGTCTACCAGGACGTTTTAGAGACTTTATGACTTTAAGGAGATGCAGATTCCATTTTCCAACAGGACTTGCTACCACACAGTGCCAAAGCTACCAGTAACTGGTTTATGGACCATGGTCTCCCTGTTCTTAAATAGCCAGAAAACCCACCTGACCATAACCTCATAGAACATCTCTGTTCATAATTCAGTATTTCAACTCTCTCTCACAGGCAGCAGGAAAGGAGAAGGGGCCACCTCCTTTCAACCTGCCTATTTTGTCAGGAAACGCCTACATCGTGGTCTGCCGAGGCTACATCCGCAGCGTTTTGGAGGACAGCCGGGTCCAGGCGCTGATCCACTGGTCCAAAGACACCTACAGTCCTGACGAGTTCCTCTGGGCGACCATCCAGCGCATGCCTGGTGTTCCTGGATCCAGGTGGCCCAGCCGCAAACACGACATGACCGACATTAACGCCGTCGCACGGCTGGTGAAGTGGCAGTGGCACGAGGGGAACCAGGACTCCCAGGACGCCGTCTACCCGGAGTGTCAGGGGAACCATGTTCGTGCGATATGCGTTTACGGTGCTGGAGACCTGCAGTGGCTGCTCAGCCAACACCACCTGTTCGCCAACAAGTTCGATGCCGACACGGATCCCATCGCCGTCCACTGTTTGGAGAAATATCTCCGACAAAAGGCTCTGATTGGATAAATTAGAGATTATGACGTCAACCAAGAATAATATTTAGATAATTTACAGCTTGAGTAGCAAAGCAAACACTAAACAGCAAAAAGAAGTGGAAGCAGCTGAAGACTCACTGTACCATGTGGGGGGTCATTTACGTCAATACAACGCATCAGGGGGTGACACGGTGGCGCAGGGGTTAGTGCTGTTGCCTCACAGCAAGAAGGTCACAGGTTCAAGACCTCCTTGGTCCTGGGTCTGGGACCTTTCTGTGTGGAGTTTGCATGTTCTCCCTGTGTCTGCGTGGGTTTTCACCGGGTACTCCGGCTTCCTCCCACAGTCCAAAAACATGCTGAGGTTAATTGGAGACTCTAAATTGCCCGTAGGTGTGTGTGTGTGAGTGAATGGTGTGTGTGCTCCATGATTGGCTGGAGACCATCTGGGGTGTATCCCTGCCTCTCGCCGTTAACATGCTGGGTTTGGCTCCAGCAGACCATGTGACCCTAATGAGGAATAAGCAGGTATAGAAGATGACTGACTGACTGACAACGCATCAGTAGTTGCTTTCTATATGCAAATACCACAACAGTTGTCAACAGTCCTGAAGTTGTTTTGCATTAATTGATGCACGAGCCAATAGAAGCATGAGGTCAGGGGAGAGCAGCTGGAAAATGAAGACGACTACAAACGTTTCACCACCTTTGGTTTGATGGACAGCAGAGCAAACCAATGGAAATTTACCAACTGATAATAGTCGGTGACATTTGGAAACTGATCTACTGACGAATTGGGTCATACCATCTTCACAAATAAGACTGAAGGGGGGGGGGGGGGGGTTAAAGGTCAAAGATCCCATATCATGCATGTTTGGGGGGTTTATTTGAAGTTTGCTTGGTTTGTGGTGCACAGTCTTTAAAACAGTTACTGAAGAGGAGCATGTGATTTATATTTATTTTACAACAAATGAAGCCACAAACAAATGTATACAAATATACTGTATACATGCTGCATCTCTCTCACAGGAATTGATGTCAAACTGCAGCAACTGAAATCATGCAAATATCCCTGCAGCTACTTCTCAACCTATACGATGTGACATACAACGTATTTCACAGTGATGCAGCCCTAACAGTTATATCCTACTCACATCCATTCTAAATCTGCCAGAGGTGTTCGCTGAAATGTCCACATGATATAAAAACACTTTGGTCATCATGAAGCATTTCAAAAACCGTTCATCGTGAACTGAATGTTTTATGGTACAATCTGTTTGTGTGTGGATTATATTTCCATAAACTGTCCTTTTACCGTCGGCTGGCAGAGCGTCAGTAACATCCAGGCTGCCCGGGGGTCATACATGTTTTAGGAGGAAACTAATACAATCCAGTACAGTAGTACATATTTGCATGTATTTGATTATAAGGTGAAAGAGTCACTGGTCTCACTTTGGCGTTTTTGATTATTATTAATACCATGGGTTAGAAAAGGAACACCTAGCAACGGATTAGTACAGAAATGGAACAGACGGTTAATAATTTCTCCAAAGTCATTCAAGTCAGTGCGTCGGTCAAATTAAAGGTGAATAAAACAGAAGCTACAGAACGCGACAACAATCAGGTGCCGTGTGAATCACAGTGGAGACGACCCTTGACCTCCCTGCAGCACGGCGAGGGTCTGAAATAAACCACTGTCCTCAGTGAACCAGCAGTCGTCCACAGCAACTTCCTGTTTGACACGCCGCTAGTTGTCGCCGTGACGACTCCGTGCAGAACACGTCTCGCTGCAGGACTTTTCCAGATCTGCTGCAGCAGATCCAGCATCATGTGAGAGGCAGGTCAGCGGCAGACAGAAGTCTATCAAACAGACGAATTCCCCTTTTTATCGGCTCTGTGAGAGAAAGAGAAACGGAAATAAACCGTTAACGTAGCGGAAAAATATACGTGAAACATCCGATAAAAACGTGTTGATATTGATTGATGTCAATTATTTTCTTTGACTAAAATTCCAGAACTTTTCATGTGACTAAACAACAAAAAGTTGATTAAATGTGACTAAAAGTAATTCAGACATTTAACTAAAGAATAAAACGACACGTAGACGTCATGATGAGTCATGATGAGTCATGATGAGTCATGATGATTTATGATGAGTCATGATGATTTATGATGATTTATGATTTATGATGAGTCATGATGATTTATGATGAGTCATGATGAGTCATGATGAGTCATGATGAGTCATGATGATTTATGATGAGTCATGATGATTTATGATGAGTAATGATGAGTCATGATGAGTCATGATGATTTATGATGATTTATGATGATTTATGATGAGTCATGATGAGTCATGATGAGTCATGATGATTTATGATGATTTATGATGATTTATGATGAGTCATGATGAGTCATGATGATTTATGATGATTTATGATGATTTATGATGAGTCATGATGAGTCATGATGATTTATGATGATTTATGATTATTTGTCGCGTTCTGTAAACGTGAAAACTTTACGTGAACCTTTGATAAAAGTGTTGTTGCTGATTTACTTTTAAATATTAACGACCTAGTTTTAATGTATAAATGTGGTTGATTATATTTTATTATATTTAAACTCTAATTAATCTCGTACCAGTGGATAACAATAAGATTCTTTCTGCTGCCGTTCGTTTATTTATATTAAAATATATATTTTACAGATGAATTACTGATCATGTTTAATTCTATATTTTTGATAAGAACCAGGAGAAAAAGGCTGAATGTGACCAGTTTATAATAAAGTTGATTATTGGTTTGTCTGTTAAATGATTCAATAACTGATCCATTATCAATAGAAACATGATGCAGCATTGGTTGGATTTTATAGTGAAACTATTGATTTTATAGTGAAACTATTGATTTTATATTGAAACTATTGATTTTATAGTGAAACTATTGATTTGATACTGAAACTATTGATTTTATATTGCACTATTTTCTTGTTGTATTGATGTGGATATTTGTAAATATTTGTAAATAATAAAATGAGTTGATTCAGTTCATTCCTCATAGAAATGAACAGTTTGTGAGTCACTTTGAACATTTACAGTTGCTGTTTTATGAGTTTAATAGAAAACAGTTTCATCTAAAACAGCTTTAAATTCATTCATTTATTGTTTCTTAATGTTTTATTTTGTTCAACAGATTTGAAGAGCAGTTGGTTTTTCTTTTACCACGGTAACCGCGGTAACCGCGGTAACCACGGTAACCATCGTTTACAGTAAAACCTCATATTCAACCACTAACCATTAACAATAAACTCACTTAATAATTCAATAAACATCATAAATAATGATGAATAAAACCTACGACTACGTTAATAATGTGTGTGGGTAACAGTTAGCATTAGCATTAGCACTAGTCATTAATCTGCCACTGATTAAATATGAATAATAATTAACTGTTAGAGACGTTAGTGGGACGTTAATGTTCCTGTTAATATTCAATCAACAGGACGTTTACACATAGAAACACATCAGCTGTTTAAAGCTTCAGTAGATATTTTACAGATGCAAATTCCCTGTTAGTTGAAATTCAGCCTGTTCTACATCATGTTGTCTGCAGCAGCTGAAACTACACTAAAATACTATTAATATTAATAATATTAATGACTGAAACTAGACTATAATACTTTATATTAATGAGTGAAACTTCCAGGACTTTTCATGAATAAAATGTGAGTAACCAACAAAGACACAGTTGATTATTGACTAAACTAAATGTATAACTGCAGCGTCAAGCCGCCATGTTGGAGTCAGACCTGCTGCTACTTACTTCGCTGCTGAGTCCTGTAGTTCTGTGTCCAGTCTGGTTAAGCATTGGGTCGGAGGGCAGAGAACAAAGGTTAGAGGTCAGCCAGCAGAAAAACAAACAGAGGGACTGAAGTTACTGTCAGTAAACATGCGGTTGTTGGGATTAGTTTCCACGCTGCCGTGGGAGGATGAAGGGAAGGAAAACAAGCATCAGAGGGAAAAAGGAGGAGGCTGCAACCAATAACCAACCAATAACCAACCAATAACCAACCAATAACCAACCAATAACCAACCAATAACCAACCAATAACCACGACTTTCTGGGTAAAAACAAAGGAGGAGGAAAACGTGGAGTGTAAGTCAATAGTTTATTAGTTTCAGACTCGTTCACACAGCTACGAGGCCTCGTTGGGTTGGAGTTAGTCTTTTTATTTCATTCTGTTTCTGCTTCGATGTAGAAAGAGCTTCATTATGTTTTTACTGGACATGTTTCTGCTGATAACTTTACAACCAACATGTTAACGTGTGATGAGTCATTAGGAGACTGATTCCTTCCTGACAAAATCTATACTCAACAAAACTGGGAACATTCACTCTGATTCTTTAATAAAGCAGCATGACTAACTTCTTAAAGTCAGATTCAGTGCTGTAGTTCAACGTCTTTAGTTAAAGTTTGTTTTTCTCTGCAGATTTTACCACAGAAAGTTTGAATTTTGAGGTGTTCTTTAACGTCACTGGAGCATCAGTGATGATGCAGAAAAAACACTGATGAAGAAATCGAATTTATAGTTAAATCATCAAAAATCCCATGTGTCATAAACAAAACCACTGGTTTTTATGCTGATACTCTGTAGAGTGGATTATCTCTCATGGCTAACACTAGTCTAGCTAACACTAGCCTGGCTAAAACTAGCCTAGCTAACACTAGCCAGGCCAACACTAGTCTAGCTAACACTAGCCTAGCTAACACTAGTCTAGCTAACACTTGCCTAGATAACATTAGCCCAGCTAACACTAGCCTGGCTAAAACTAGCCCGGCTAACACTAGTCTAGCTAACACTAGCCCGGCTAACACCAGTACTGTAAATTACCAGCTGGTGTGTTTACATGTTCCATTATGTAACAGATTATTGAGACCAGGAGATTAATTCTTGTTCATGTTTGATTCAGTTTGACTCATAACTTTTCTTGTTTTTATCTGACGTGTTTCTGCTGTAAACTTCTGTCTAAACACAGATTCATTTAGCTGCTATCATCCTATTTAGAATGGACAGTGGATGATAAGTGTTAAATCTAAGTCTAGATGACTTCTAATGATAATAATATTAATAAATGATAATAATGATGATGAGAGGTGGTTGAATGCTGCATCACTGAGTCTGGTTGTTGCTGTTTAAACACATTTACACTGAAATTCAACAGGTGATAAATAAAAAGCTGCATCACAGGCTGAGAGAAGGTAGAAAATCAAAGTCTGGCTCAGACTCGACTGGAAGGAGACGACTGAAGTTAAAGTTAGTCAGAGGAAGTGAAAACTCCTTTTCAGGCAGGTTGAGCAGGCAGATCAGTTACCTCATGCATGAATATCTGTGAAAACCCCGCTCCTCGTCATACCTTAGAGCAAAGTCACACATTTAGCATTACGTCTGATTCAGAACAAGTTTGTCTTGTTGGTTTTTGTTTTGTTTAGGGTTAGTTTTCATGAGTCACACTGACACATTAGCATGGCTAACACTAGCATGGCTAACACTAGCCTGGCTAACAATAGCCTGGCTAACACTAGCATGGCTAACACTAGCATGGCTAACACTAGCATGGCTAACACTAGCCTGGCTAACAATAGCCTGGCTAACACTAGCATGGCTAACACTAGCATGGCTAACACTAGTCTAGCTAACACTAGCCTAGCTAACACCAGCCTAGCTAACACTAGCCTGGCTAACACTAGCCTGGCTAACACCAGCCTAGCTAAAACTAGCCTAGCTAACACCAGCCAGTCATCTAGACACTAGTCAGTCATCACAGCAACAAAAAGAAAAACAAACTGCCCTTGGGTTTCAACAAACAATAGAAAGGTTATTAGAAGTTATAATTACAGGTTTATTTACATGTTAAACGGACTCAACAAACAGGTTTTATAGCTGCTGGCAGCAAATTAATCCTGTTCCAGAGGACGAGAAGAAGATTTGATGATTAACAGGAAACTTTCTGTTTCTCCTCATTTTGTTGAAGTAGATCATTAATTTCTGCTGCTTCCTGTTTCTGGTTATAAAACTTAGTAAATGATCACCAGCACTATTATGAGTGGAGAGACAGTTATCTAATATAATAATAATAATAATAATAATAATAATAATAATAATAATAATAATAATAATATATGATCTGAATAATTGTCTCTTTGAGGGAAACCAGATGTTGATCTAAATAAATAAAGAAGAACAAAGTGACGTAAATATTCAGATATAATTTAATCTATAATAATGGAGACGTAATCCTCTGTCTGGCCACTGATAAGAATTAATATATTCCTTCATACATTCATATATTGCTCCTCACAGTCATATAGATGTCCAGGTGCAGGTTAATGATTGTTTAACCCTCACCTGTGAACAGGTAGAACAGGTGGAACTGCAGGTGTTGTTATACTCACTTTACTATGCTGGCAGGTATGTGGACGTAATCCATAGGAATAATGTCTCCCAGCTCCTGGAGACTGTTGACGTACTTGATTTTACTGCTGAACTTAGAGCTGGAGGAAACAAACAGGAAATATACATGTCACTGAGTTATACACCTATATATATATATATATATAGGTGTATAATAAGCTAGCAGCGCTGAGTCAGTTAGCCACTACCTTCAGGCTAACTGAAGGTAGTGGCGCTGCGTCAGTTAGCGGCTAACTGAAGCTAGCGGCGCTGCGTCAGTTTGTTGTCATGTTTTAAGATGAACCAACTTTTTTTTTGTCTGTACATGTCAATGAATGCTCATTTATGACTTTGACCTCTGACCCTAACGACTATGACCTGATGAAGGGTCTGGTGATTCCCAGCAGCGTCCGGATGAACCAGGACGGATGAACGATGATGAACAGTTTCAGGTTTTTCTTCAGTCTGTGAAACGTCAACAAAGAGACAAGTTGTAAAAATATTAACAATAATAATAATAATAATAATAATAATAACAACTTATTATATAACTATTTAAAGTCATTAATCACTTTGTAATTGATTTATTCTGGATGAGTAACATTAAGGATGTATTAAGGATGTATTAAGGGTGTATTAAGGGTGTATTAAGGATGTATTAAGGGTGTATTAAGGATGTATTAAGGGTGTATTAAGGGTGTATTAAGGGTGTATTAAGGATGTATTAAGGATGTATTAAGGGTGTATTAAGGGTGTATTAAGGATGTATTAAGGATGTATTAAGGGTGTATTAAGGGTGTATTAAGGGTGTATTAAGGGTGTATTAAGGGTGTATTAAGGGTGTATTAAGGGTGTATTAAGGATGTATTAAGGATGTATTAAGGATGTATTAAGGGTGTATTAAGGGTGTATTAAGGGTGTATTAAGGGTGTATTAAGGGTGTATTAAGGGTGTATTAAGGATGTATTAAGGATGTATTAAGGGTGTATTAAGGGTGTATTAAGGGTGTATTAAGGATGTATTAAGGGTGTATTAAGGGTGTATTAAGGGTGTATTAAGGGTGTATTAAGGGTGTATTAAGGATGTATTAAGGGTGTATTAAGGGTGTATTAAGGGTGTATTAAGGGTGTATTAAGGGTGTATTAAGGGTGTATTAAGGGTGTATTAAGGGTGTATTAAGGGTGTATTAAGGATGTATTAAGGGTGTATTAAGGGTGTATTAAGGATGTATTAAGGGTGTATTAAGGGTGTATTAAGGATGTATTAAGGGTGTATTAAGGATGTATTAAGGGTGTATTAAGGGTGTATTAAGGGTGTATCAAGGGTGTATCAAGGGTGTATCAAGGATGTATCAAGGATGTATCAAGGGTGTATTAAGGATGTATCAAGGGTGTATTAAGGGTGTATTAAGGATGTATCAAGGGTGTATTAAGGATGTATTAAGGGTGTATTAAGGATGTATTAAGGATGTATTAAGGGTGTATTAAGGATGTATTAAGGGTGTATTAAGGGTGTATTAAGGATGTATTAAGGATGTATTAAGGGTGTATTAAGGGTGTATTAAGGATGTATTAAGGGTGTATTAAGGGTGTATTAAGGATGTATTAAGGATGTATTAAGGATGTATTAAGGATGTATTAAGGGTGTATTAAGGGTGTATTAAGGGTGTATTAAGGGTGTATTAAGGGTGTATTAAGGATGTATTAAGGGTGTATTAAGGGTGTATTAAGGATGTATTAAGGGTGTATTAAGGGTGTATTAAGGGTGTATTAAGGATGTATTAAGGATGTATTAAGGGTGTATTAAGGGTGTATTAAGGGTGTATTAAGGGTGTATTAAGGGTGTATTAAGGGTGTATTAAGGATGTATTAAGGGTGTATTAAGGGTGTATTAAGGATGTATTAAGGGTGTATTAAGGGTGTATTAAGGATGTATTAAGGGTGTATTAAGGGTGTATTAAGGATGTATTAAGGGTGTATTAAGGGTGTATTAAGGGTGTATTAAGGGTGTATTAAGGGTGTATTAAGGGTGTATTAAGGATGTATTAAGGATGTATTAAGGGTGTATTAAGGATGTATTAAGGATGTATTAAGGGTGTATTAAGGGTGTATTAAGGGTGTATTAAGGATGTATTAAGGGTGTATTAAGGGTGTATTAAGGGTGTATTAAGGGTGTATTAAGGATGTATTAAGGATGTATTAAGGGTGTATTAAGGATGTATTAAGGGTGTATTAAGGGTGTATTAAGGATGTATTAAGGGTGTATTAAGGGTGTATTAAGGGTGTATTAAGGGTGTATTAAGGATGTATTAAGGGTGTATTAAGGGTGTATTAAGGATGTATTAAGGATGTATTAAGGGTGTATTAAGGGTGTATTAAGGATGTATTAAGGGTGTATTAAGGATGTATTAAGGGTGTATTAAGGATGCATTAAGGATGTATTAAGGATGTATTAACTATAACAACTGAAAGCTGCTGTTCTCCATCCAACCTCACTGAGCTCCAGCTGTTTTTCAAGGAGGACTGTGTAACACTGATACTCCAAGCGACTTGCAGCTGTAATGGCAGCAGAAGGTGGTGCTACAAAGTATGAACTCAATGGGGCTGAATGACTTTTATTTGTTAAAAAAGTTTAAAATATCCAATAAAGTGTGTTCCACTTGTTGATTCTTCACAAGAAATTACAGTTTTATATCTTTATGTTTGAAGCCTGAAATGACTCAGAGACTCAGACTCAGACTCAGACTCAGACTCAGACTCAGACTCAGAGACTCAGACTCAGACTCAGACTCAGAGACTCAGACTCAGACTCAGACTCAGACTCAGAGAATCAGACTCAGACTCAGAGAATCAGACTCAGACTCAGAGACTCAGACTCAGACTCAGACTCAGACTCAGACTCAGAGACTCAGACTCAGACTCAGACTCAGACTCTGACTCAGAGA